>JABXJD010000094.1:297500-832500 GCA_013375575.1 Percina caprodes | reverse complement strand
GATTTGCAGGTCATAAACTGTTTGCACTCTTGTCCTATATTTAATCAGGTAAATCAGAGACCTTGCCAGGTGATGGTATCATGAAGACATTGTTAACACAATTATTTGAAGTTAAATAAAAACAATAAATAAGAATCAAAAGAGAATTTTTCTCTCTTAACTGGGCTAAATTTAGTTGAAAGAGAGGGTTTTTAAATATATACAATATATTTAACTGTTGTGTCAACACAGTTGAGATACATCTTCACACACTGTTTCAACAGCTTCTCAATGACCATATTCCACTGTGAAACGGGAATATTTTATAGTTATTACATTGAAATGTAGTCATTTAAATGGTGTTATATATATTTTAGAAACACATTTATCTCAATTGTAACTTTTACGTCTAAAACTCCAAATAACCAAATCAATGTCTACTTGTGCCTCTTTGAAGAATGTTTCATTTGCGTTCAATAATTTATGATCACTTCCTTCCTGGACTGCATCAACATGTTGTCAGTACTTCACATTTTGTAAGTACCCCAGTTGTGTTAATACATCTAAATACTTATTTTTACTTTTATTTTGTTCACATAATGTTGGTGCAGTTTAAATGTCATGATTTGTACATCAAAAAATACGACTACAATTTATAAAGATTGAACTTGGATTCAGCTTTGTGGTTTTTCAGGTTAAAAAGGATAATTTCTTTATTTAATAAATAATAGGCCAAGACTGAGATTTGTGACCACTTACTCACAAGTTTACTGCAGAACATATCCACTAATCCTAATGTGTGTGTTACAGTCAATTAGACTTTGTTTGTTTTGATATACAGTATATATAATATATAATATAGTATTCGCATTACTAATGTGCGTAATACATCCAGTGTGCCCACCCTCCTATACCCACACCACCTACACCAAAACGGTATATCCGGCTCATGAATTATTCCCATGTAGAGTTACGAGTTTTTGTGTCTAAGCCACATTATTATCACAGAGGTACAGTGGAATTATAGGAAACAATCTGCCACAGAAACTCAATGACGTGCCACCAATAGTTGCGTCGCTGTGTGTGGTATACGTAATCTCGTTGACACTGTTTCCTGTTTCTTGTAATACTTCTGAAGACTCTAAGAAACTGACAACTCTGACCCACATACACCCAAACACGATCGCACAGGCTTCCTTTAACACTTAATTTAAATCAGCTTAAGAGGAAATCTACAGATGGCTTAAAGTCGTCAGTTGTGAATTTAGTGGTGTCTTCGCCTGGTGATTACCATAGTGTCATCATATGACTTCAAAAGAGTGAAACTAACACTCATCTACAGTTGGGTGTTTAACTTCCTCACGGTCTACTCTTCCAACATGGACTTTGTTTTGGTAAGTTATCCAAATCAGGTGTTTTATTTGGAACAACTTCACAGTTGTTTCAGGGATGATTTAGCTTTTAGATCATCATCACTCATTGGTGTAAAAATCGTATAGCTATATAGAGTATAGCTGTTACCATCAAAACAAACACATTGTCTCAGTATTTTCTAGATACGTTTGGTTAAAGGGATTGTTTCACATTTTAAACATAATTTGCTCATTCTTAGGTAGTTAAGCATAGATATACAGTGCATATGCACAGTCTCATTGTTGTGGTTTTAGTTTTTATGAATGGGGCTCTCTGTGTCTAACCAATACATTTGCTAAGATTTTCACAAACGATTAATTACGGTCTTGTTTAATCCATTTATTTTCTCGGTTAGCCGTTTGGGTTGATGAATCAGCAAATGGCGAAAAATAGTTGCTGTTGACTAATTTTCTGTCGGGTGACCAATCGATTAATCAGCTAATCATCCCAGCTCTAAGATTTACATATTCAGGTGTGTCTGTGACCAAAATATATAAGGATTTGTTTTTACAATGGTTTTAAGATAACCCTAAATAAAGCCAAACACACCCTTTTTGTTGCTGGCTGGCAGATTTAGCTTAAAATGGTGGTGAACAATTGTGCAACCCTGTTACACTGAGTTCTCTGATCGTGTGTCCTGTCCCTCTAAGCAAGAGCCCTCTAACCAACAACCCTGTTGTCTGTGAGGCTCTTAAGATTTGGGGCCTGTTTATGATTCATTTTTTATTGTAAAAAGCTTTTTCACAGGTGTGACCTGTGCATAGGGCCTCTTTTAAAGAAGTTTAATTCCAAAGAATTATCCTTGCCTAACTTCACCTACAGGTTAGAGAAAAATACTTCTCTTGAATCGCCACTCAGAACAATTGGATGGAAGAATGTTTGAAAATTTGCCTACCGCAAAAGTATGTGATATTTTATTCAAGACAATCCCTGAGTCTCATTCCTTAGATCCCATTAAGTTACAATGAGAAGAGAATATGTGATCTATTACACATTAGGTTACTCTTAGGTTCCATCTGACCAAGAGCAAATTGGAGTGGCTGAGTTTAAGATGAGGATCTGGCATATTGTTTGGACGGAAGTTTTTGATACCTTTTCAAATGACTGTGGCACAGTTCTTGATCTGTATTATTCATGGTCGTCTTCAGTGAGTTAATCACCAACCAAACTGCAACACCATCTCATCTCAAACTTAAACAGCTAAAGCATACAACTTGAGTCTCAACCAAAAAGTTTGAAAAGATCTGGCAAACTTTTCTGTTCTATTTTCAAAATTGCACATTCTTTCTCTCTTTTGTGTTTTTTCTTTTATTATCCCCCGATATTATGCATTTATGTATGGGAAGGATGTAAAATATTTTAATATACAGTGCATATTTAATAACCTGATATCAAAGGTGCATTCAAATTAATAAACAAAAGATGCACATTGAGCAATGTTTCCAACTCAGTTGATTTGTGAGCATCTTCTTCTCCACACAGACCTGAAACTTAGTCTTTTGTTTCAGGCTTTTCCACTGATACTTGCCTTGCTTTTCACCGGGCAGAGTTACACTGAGGTTACAGAACGAAATGGGAGTTCATGTCATAAAAAATGCCCACCTGGTAAGTCGTTCATAAGTAGCTGTATGCATTTATCTGCAGTACAGTTATAGTGGTGTAATCACATATGAACTAATTCCCTTTCTCTTTTTCTCAACTGCTTCTCAGGATATTTTAAAGTTGGTGACTGTGATGATCAAGTGGCAAAGCACAAATGTCAGAAATGTAATAATGGCACATTTACAGCTATAGAAAACACAGCTTCAAAATGCTATAGGTGTATCCCATGTAATAGTAAGTATCTTGTTCAAATACCATTATAGGGTGATAGAAACACATGCTGTCAGATTGTGGGATATTGTGTTAACTCTTTAAATTACCCATGACCAAGATAATTGATAATTTCTGGTTATTTAAATTTGGTTGCAGTTAACATTCGCCTCTTTTCACAATGAAATTCACTATCATCATGTCATGCTATTTAAAAGCATTAAATAGAAATATAACGATTGCATGTAGGTGGGTGTTTTGGGTATCCAATGAACATTTTGTGGTTGGGAAGTAGCAAGTTTGTGTATGTGAGATTCATATACAGTGGCATTCACATTTTAACTCCAGGTTAAATGGGATCTTTTCTCAAAGGAAAGTTTTGTCCTTGAACAGGGTTAGCGTACATTTTGAACTAGAATTAAGAAATTATCTGAGTTGATTAAAGCAATGTGCAAATTGATTCAAATATTTTACTAATCATGCTTTTCTGAGTTTATGGTACAGCATGAAATTCTGTGGCCTCCCCTAGTCAGGAGTGTGTTTTAATGCTGTGGATTGAGACAGAAACACTATAATTTAAAATTTTCCCCAGATTATCAGGTGGAAAGAAAGCCCTGCTCCTTTAATAGTCGTGTGGAATGTGACTGTAAAGAGGGATACTATAACACCCCGACAAACATTGACTGTAAGAAATGCCCCCGTAAACATTGTGAAGGTAAGTGAAGTCAAAGCATTCACAGCTGCCGTATTAATTCATATCCTGGCATATTCAATATAATAGATTTACTCTCAAAAGTAAACATATTGTTCTTTGAATTCTCACAATTTTTTTTACAGAGCCTGATTATTATTCCAACAACCAAAGGACCTGCCAGTCCTACAAAAGGTGGGGGGGGGGTCTTACAATATGTCAATATTGACCTTTTTCTGTATAATTCTTTTTACGATATGGCTTGCTTATCATAGCTTGCTTAATTTTATGTCTTATGTATTCTATGCAAATCGTCTGGCATAGTAGTAGATTCAATATGTTTTCATCATACATGTTTTTCAATTTCTATTGAGGGTTCTCTTCATCTAATTATGGGAGCAGATGGATTTTGCATTATGCAAATTGCATAGTAATGAGTTTGTTTTTGTATATACAATGTATTGCCTTCTCTGTGATATTGTCTTGACCAAGCCTGACACAAACCACTGTGGGGTTACAACTAAAGCGGAACCAATTAGTTGATTGTTATTGACCGAAAATTGATCGATAACAATTTTGATAATGGATTGTTTCGGTAGTTTAATCGACCAAAATTGCAAGTGTTTGCTGACTACGGCTTCTCAGTGGTTATAATTAGCTTCATGTTGTTTGTATTATTGGAAATATGGGGTTTTGACTGACAAAACAAGACATTATAGAGTACAGAAAAACAAACCTTTGACATTTTAATAGCATTTTTATCTTGATCTAAAATGCATCTTAATGGTCAAATCAATTATGCCATAATTTCAGAATGGTGGAAATCTCCAGATGTTTTTCACATCTCTCTTTCACACTCAGTTCCTGTGGTTTAACAACTTGTTCTCACTCTTAACTTGCAAAAGGTTTTACTGCACTACCTGTGCTGAACAGTGTGGCTGCCAATGTTAAACATCTTGACATAAAGGCAGTTTGGAGCCTTTCTAAAGGATTGCAACTATGCACACAAGATTGCTGTTTTGCCTTTTAAAAAAACACACACACTAAAGGATAGGTTCATACTTTTTCAAGTCTGTCCTAAAACAATAGTCAGGTGCCTCTGTCAACATTAAAGCAGTTTTTGCTGTAATCCTTACTTCTGTTCATACTGGCCATTAAAAGATCACTTTCTAATGCGTTAATGCGTTAATGTAAGATGATGGGACAAAATCCACAGTCCACAAATCTCCCTCTTTTTGTTACTTTACCTCCACAGCTCATTTGTCCAACTGTCCAGGCAAATACAATGGGGGAAATTAATACTAAAAAACTAACTTTTGAAGATATCCATTTGATTTGACCAACTTACATTGGAATCACATCAAGATGGAATAGTTTAATGTCTAGTGTGAACAAGACAAATTAATTCAACAAGACAAACCTGTTTCAATGTTCATATAGGCACCTGCCTACATGATTTAAAAAAAAAAAAAAAAAATCTATATCCTTAAATTGTATGGATAAATGTGATGTCAGATTTGACTGTTGTCTTTATTAGTCATTCTTCTTTTTCCCCAGTTGTTTGAACCTCCCAGAATGCAAGAGGAAATGTACAACAAGTGCATTTCCAACTTCAACAGATCTATCTACATCTGCAACCACATCTGCATCTCCAGCTGCAGCTACAACCACAGCTTCAAACAACACAAATCCTGTTATGAATCCTGTTCCACCTAACTGTTAGTGCAATATATGTGCTAATACCTCACTGGTCTATAGTTTTGTAGTTGTATGACTTATATGCCCAAAACTACTATTGATTTGCCTGATTGATTTCCCTTTTGCTGATTCATGTATTGTCAGCGTTGAATATTGTTGAATTTATTCTGTGGATTATAGACAGAATTACTAAATAATTATAATTGATGCACAGTGGAATGATGTGAGTGTATTTTTGTGCCCATACCAGTGAACGAAATGCCCTGGCTGTTTCTCAAGGTGTTTTCGGTGATACTTCTGGTGACATTTCTGGTGTTCCTTTTGTGCCTGCTGCTCTTTGCCAGGAAACTGTTCAGATACCCAAATTGTCTTTGCTGGAGTGCAAAAAAAGACCTCAAGCTGCCTGTTGAGCAGCCCAAATTTAATGGTAACTACTAGTGTATCTAAGTACATTTTCTCTAGTACAGTTTTGAGTTACTTTACTACTTTTACTAATAATAATTTTATGCATTTTATGTAGCAAACTGTTTTCACCAATGACAGCAATACAAGTAACTACATACTGGTGCTTTGAGCTTTGTTAGTTATCCACCGAAGAGGTGCACACACAGTGAACAAATATACAATGTTTTGTGTAGTTTGTTTGAAGATAAGAAGCAGGTTCTGTGACCAACACACATTAAGATAAACTGTCATGAATGATTCCTTACACGATTATTTTTTGTGCACATAATGCAAGTTTAGACTTTTATTGCCAAAGAAAGTACTTCATTAAACAAAAATTGTCTTTTTTTACAGAAATGTAACTGTGTTTTATTAAATGCGCTTTCTCAACTGAACATGTTCAAGCAGGAAGCCTACTGATAATATCTACTTTCCTCTAAACAGAACAAAGCAGTCAACACGGCAGCAGCCCTAACACGCTGGTTTGTGCTCAGTTTCATGTATTTCATGTTTTATTGAGACTGTGATCTAGATTGTAGCAGTGCTGTAGGTTGCCAGTCAGAGGGCCTTGTGAAAAAAACACAAAAAAGAACTTAAAGTTATAGGTCAAGGAGAGCAAAGACGAAAAGCCACACAGTTGTAGTCAAATTGAACTTAAGCTGTGATAAATATCAAGATTTATAGGTGTTTTAGAAATGCTGAAGAATTTTACTCATCACTCTTCAACATTTAACAGAGGTGGTTGCAACAAAGATGTTTACTCCCTCTTTCTTGTTTGTCCTTCCAAGACATTTAACATATCTGAGGAAACTCCCATGATGACTTTTAGTCAGAGTCCAGCCACACCACAACATCCAGCCCACAACGCTTGTCTACTATCAGACTACACAGGTAAGATTCAGTAGTTGATGCCCGGCTACAATGCACAGCTTGTGAAGGACTTGGTCGGAATGTGTTCAATATATTGCGATTTTTGACATCATTGACATCATTGTTCCTTTAATTTTGGCCCTAAATAATAGCTTTAATGTTTTCCAGTCAGGATTTTGACCACACCAAAGTACTGAGAATGCTCTTGTTAAGTTCATGAATAGCATCCATGCACATACAGTGGAAAGGTTTGTAATATTTGATCTCAGTGCTGCATTTGATGCGGTAGAGCACTACATATTACAAGAAAGATTGGAAAACTGTGTTGGACTTTTTTTGGCACAGTGACTACAGACAGAGACTACATTGTGTCGATTAGTAATTACATATCCAAGCATAAAAACATGATGTGGAGTTCCCCAAGGCTCCATTCTCGGGCCCTTTAGCCATAAACATGCAGGCGACATACATTTACATAACAGTATTACCAGATTACTTTGTTCCTATACAAGCACTGGATAAGTGCATTCAATTCACTAATTGAATATGCCAACATTTCCTTCAGTTAAACAAAGATAAAACAAAAATAGTTGTCTTCTGACCCAAAGAAGAACAATTAAAGTCTGTTCTCAGCTTCAGTTGCTAACGTTATGGACTGAGACCTAAATGTTAAAATCCACATTAAGACAATTACAAAATTAGCCTATTATCACTTTAAGAATATATAGAGAATTAGAAGATTTATGTCTCAGCAGGATTTAGAAAGACTTAAGAAAGACCTATGCCATTCCCTTGTTGTTGGAAGGCACTATACAAATCAACTTGCCAGCTGCTTTGCCTTGCCTTGTAGTATTAAATTTGAATTAAGTGAAAGTCATCTCATGATATCATCACTGCTACTACTGCTACAGTACTAAAATAATGTTAATAGTCATGATAGCAAGCTTGTCTTTATGGAAGCTTGGAGGTGTTATGATCTATTCTGAATTTAGCTGAGTGAAACCCTCACCCTATAAGCAGTCCAGTTTCATTACTGAAATGTGAAAGCAGGCTTATATAATCAAAGAGACATTTTTCCTCATGAAAGTAAGAAACTACTTTCTCCCAAACTTTAAAGAAACATTTGTGAAATTGGTCTGAAACAGAGTCAAGTCAAGACTTCTTCAGTGGTGTTTATGAAACTGCATTTTTGAGGTGTGTATATATATATATATATATATATATATATATATATATATATATATATATATATATATTTAGTAGAATAGCTTAATTAGGGCTAAAGGTAGAATGGATTTATGAAGGACAAGCTGATTAACAATATCATGAAAATTGAGAAAGATCAGATACATTAGTTTAATACATTTTAATGTCGTAGTGCATGCAAGCATCCACTCTGCTAAAGTGTTCTTGAGCAAAAAGTCTCACTCCTTTCCATGTGTTAGTTAGGGAGAACTTTAAAATATTTCAAACACAAATAATGTTGCGCTAACAATGCTGGGATTTCTTGATTGTTTGATGTTCTTGCCTGTCTCAATCAAGGTAAAGTTCCAGTTGTAATCTAAATTTACCAACTCAGTCCATTTATATCATATAGTTTTCCAAAGTATGATAATGTATTGATAATGGGTGATCTACATGTCACTTTGTGCTGATTGGACTATATTTACCAAGGATTATAAACCCTCTCGCAATTACCGTCTACCATGGTCTACTGTACACCAGTTCATGCGTACCACAAACATGTATGTTATTGATCACAAATGCATTTTGCTCCATACTATGCTTTTTCATTGCAAAAATCTATTCGCCAGATGGTAAACTCACACATTTTGTACACTTCTTTTGCTACCATTTTGCAATTGGGCCTCTTGCAAAGTATTGATTGGTTGTTAAGGTATTGCCGCGATTGCATGTAGGCGGAGTCCTTCACAGCGGCTTTTGGTTCTTGTCTGATAACAGAATCTTAAAAAAATATTTATTTCAAAGATTCCAGAGTCACCTTACACACAGCTTTTTCAGCTTTGCTAAAATGTTAAATGTTAAAATGTAGCATCAAATGTCATCATGACACTAATGCCAAATGCCCTGTGATGAAAAACAAAACAAAAAACATTATGGTGACATTGCTCAACCTATCTGATTACAGTACAAGTATACAATTACATGTGGTATCTTCAGCTGCAGTGTCCTCACACTCAGAGCGCCAGCCTTTTCATCTCTGCTGATTTAGCACACTATTTATCATTGATCAGTCATGTGGTCCAAAGTGTGGAGGTGGAAACAGGGAAACAGGACGCCCTCACTTTTTCGCATCAGTCAGCAAGTCAACATTAGGGGAAATGACAGATCAGATAGTGAGTGCAGTCACTTAACTGTGAATTATTTGCATCCTTCTGCATCATGTTTAACTCCTTGGAAATCATCAACATTTACACATGTGCAGATGTTATTTATAGTAATATGAAGGGTTGACGGAACCACGTAGATTGTCCACTGCTTTTCTTTCCCTCTCATTTGCTCATTTTCAGAATCTAAAAGACTTAATTTGTTTCCTTTATTTAAAGCAAATTACAGTACATCAATGATTCACTCTTGATAATGCAGTTTGTTATTCACAAATTGCCGGATACAGCCCTGTGTTACCAGGAATCCTCTGAAGTCCAGTTTAAAAACATACTCTACTTTTAGGAAGACTTTACAACTGCATTTCCTGTGTTAATGATGTCATGTTTAGTGTCAGAGGTGAAAACCCCCTTTGTAATGCTGTTGGCATAGTGGTGAGGATTATGTTGTCTATTCCCTTTCATAAATTGGGTTATGGTGGTTGTCTGCTTTGCTTTTACTATATGTAAGGACATTTTACTAAGGTGGACACATCATAATAAACTTGCATTGAAGTTACCTAGTACTAAGTGTTGTTGACTGTCCTGTGCAATGTCTGTAACACTGTGTTGAGTGCCTTGACATTGAGGTTGTTTCCAAATCCTGAAATTTGTGTTAGTCTTGCTCTCAATACTTTCTGACTTCCCTATCTTGTCTTTAGCACTCTGATCCAAGCCCATTGGTTTCTTTAAAAAACTGCTCACTAATATATAGTTTTATTTTTTTAAGTAAAAGAAATCTTCTAAACGAGTTGTACACTGTAGTTTTTAGGAAACGTTACTCAAACAGGAGGTACCAATGATTAAGTGATCACGGACTAATGAAGACACCCAGTGCAACGGTGTTTAGGCTTTTTTATGTGTTTTTCATCAACAGTGTAGCTCGATGGCACAGAGAAATAGACTATATCAAGCTATGGCAACAGTTGAGTTGTTGGTTTTGATCTTACCATTGGATTTGTTGACAATAAGAAGAATATAAAATATCACCAAAATTTTTTTAAAGAGCACCTAAACCTTTTCATAATAAATGTAGTCAGTGCGTGGCTAATCTCCTGAGATGGTCAACTACAATGCATCTGCACAATTACTATATCTTGATGACCTTTAGTTTACAGTTGGGTTTATAGTTGGCCAAAAAACAGATAGCACACTCTAGCAGCTTACCTTTTTCCACAGCAAAGTTTTCGGTGTCCTCTGATTGTCTGTAATTCTCTCCACCCAGCTGTCCGACAAGATGAACAATCAGAGCACTGGCCGGCCATTGTCCTCTACGCGATTATCAAGGAGGTGCCCTTGCGTAGGTGGAAGGAGTTCTTGCGTCTGCTCTCGGTGGCTGATCAACAGCTAGAGCGTGTGGAGCTAGAGTCCGGTTTGGGTCTGAGCTCCATAGAGAGGCAGTATCAGATGCTGAGGCTGTGGAGCCAGCGCCCCTCTGCGAGCCTGAATGATATCTTTTCGGCATTGCACTACATGGATTTATCCGGCTGTGCCCAGCTGCTGCAGGAAAGCATGGAAAAGCTGCAGCAGAGGCCTGAACTGAAGCAAGGTTTCTCAGCCTGCAGAAGTTACACAGACCATGGCTTCAATGGGACAATGCAGGACACCTGAGGCACCTGGGGACACTATCATACAATGAGAGACATCAGTGCTTCAACCATGGAGGCCAGTTCTTGGAAGGAATGTTCCTTGCAGAAAAACTGCATTCATGTCACAAATTACTCACACTGAGTAATGTAGATGTATATTAAATCTTAAAAGTTAAATTACATCATAAAGCACTGTGGAGATCCTGATAGACCCAACTGCAATTGAGGTATAGCACTCTAGATAAGTGTACAGTATAATGCCTCCTTTCTTGAGTCTTTATCAGGTGGAACTTTGGGTTGGTTTTACCTCCAAATGTAGGCTACACTTAAAATGCAGAATGTAACAAAGCTGCTAAGAGCATTAACTGGCATCATGGTCAGTTAACGCTCAAGTAGAGCTCTAGTAACCTAGCTGGAGATTAAAAAAAATAAATATTTTCTTTTAAGGGAAATCTCTTCCTATTAACCTCCAGCTTCTCCTGTGCCATCTCTCAAAAGGCCAATAGTTGAGGGCTGTGGTTTTACAACAGAATGTTGACATGTAAATGTTTCTAATTCTTTGATTGTGTACATGAGCAGAAAATGAAGGAAAAGTAAACTTCCTTGTTTTAATTCTAAAAATAAATGATTTTAGTTATTCCTCCATAAATCTGCTTATTTCTAGCATTTACCTAGTCATAGTAAAGACTCTTCTTAAATTTTAGTATTTGAACTGTGTGAACATTTTAGTGTACATCTATGATGTTTGAGTCTGACATCGCCTTCATTTCTTTTGAGAATGAAAGTCTGGTGTAACAACTCAGCCACTCACTCTTGTAGCACACCCTCGTAAGGGAAGAATACTGAAATCCCCACAGAACGTCAGATTTTCAGTTTCCTGCAAATAAATGTGTCAAGGTGCAGTTGGCAGGGTTTTTCCTCACCACACATATTCCATCCAAACTGATGGTTTCCTGTTGTGGGGTTGGGGTATCTCACTTTGAGAGTTTTTGTGTGTCAATTCAGTTACTGACAGTAACAGACTTGGACTTTCCAGTAAATAGAGTTTATTATTTAATGTTTAAATAGGAATCTATGTTCTATGTTTGTGGCTTTGGACCTTGAAACATATGTGTGTATATTTTACAATTATTTTTCATTTTGTTACATTTTGCATATTTATATACACATTTTAGGGTTAGGAATTTTATTCTCACTGAAATAACATGTGGTACCAATGTGTGTTAACATGGTACTGTAACCTATAACCTTAGTGAAAGTGTCATCATACAGTGTATGTCATAAATACAATTCCTGGCCACAAGGTGGGAGTATTGGCTGGTATGAGTGTTTGATCTGCAGCTGTTGTGCAGTTTTGAGCACAAAATAAAGAAAATTAAGTCAGGGTGCTTAAGGATCGTCTATTCTTGAGGTGGATTAGACCAATCTCGTGAATTGCAACTTCTGCTTGAGCACAAAGAACAGCTGTCCTACATTGTCCTTATTCAACTGACAAAAATCAATGATCCAAATAAATCCAGACAGCATCTGAGTTCTGACAGCAGGTTCTCACATTCACTTATTTGTTGAATAGTAGGCTATCCATTTTAATATGCTTTTGAGTAGCTTTATGATGTGGGAATTAAGTCATTTTACAACTATACTTGAATGCAGCATTTTGGTAGACTTTTCACCTTTTCCATTATGACCTTGTGGCGTGTAATGTGGGCCACTCCATTATGCTACAAGACATGAGAAAATGTCGAGTTTCTATTTTTATTGAAGCATTGGTCATGCCATTGACCCCGGCCGTATCCTTATAGAAATATGCACTAACAAGCAATTTGTGTAAGCCTAAATAGGAAAAGTGACATTTATTTATCACATGTTGACTATGTTCTGCTCTGTGTAAAAATATCTGAGGGGAAAATAATGATCAAACGACTTTTATTTCACTTTCTCAATGTTTCTCGTTTTTATCATTCCTAGAAGCACTAACCGTCTACGTCTGTCTCAGTTAACGTAAGGGAACAGATTTTTATCGCCAACTTTTAAGCTGTGAAACGGGAAACAACAAGTGTTACACATCCACGATCAGTCTGCGGTTGCGGGCTTTCTATGAGCACGAGCATACTGGTTTCCATTGGAAACCGGACCCGAGCTCACAAGAACAACAGCTCACGCCAGGACAGTCCCTCACCGACAACAGAAGAGAGCCAGGAGGATTTTACAGTGATGTGAATCTAGTTTCGGTCGTTTTTTTAAATACCTGCTATCTCTGTGTCTTTCCAACTGAGACTTAAAAAAAAAAATTCTATGCAGCTTTTGTTGTATCAGCGGACACACTGTGTTGCCCTGGCAACTCTGAGCTGAGAGCTATTGAATTACAAAAATGGGGTCTAGGTTTTCTGTCCTCGGAACCTTCAGTTACCGAAAATGAACCAACATCGACCGTAGACTATCGGTGAGTTGTTTCCTTATTCAAAAGGTCACGACTGTAGTTTGGATTTGTTCAGGTTTTGGTGGGTAGCCTAGAGGCCTACTGTTGGGAACAAAAGGCCAGAAGATCAGAACATGGGCCAGAGAAAGCAAAAAAAAAACTTCTACACCAAAGGGCTGTGTTCAGTAGGCTATGTAAAAAAAACCCTCATCACATTCAATTAAGCATTTAATTTTATTAATTTTGACCAAAGTTTTAATCACTTATATATTATATGTCCAAGTAATATTAGTGCACAACATATTTTGCTGTAGGCCCTAAAGCAAAAAAATTTAAATATTTGGGAATTTGGAAATCTAATCAATTACTTAATAATAATGTGTTGCTTGTTAATAATGGGCCGTAATACTGTTGCTAAAGAGAGTAGCATCAGTGCCAGTTCCACAATGGGCCAAATCTTAGCAGTAGAAATAATAATATATATATTAATGATGGCTGAACAATTCAAAATATCTGTTATGTTATGTAGGTTAGTACATTTGTTAGGTTATCACATCTTTTATGTATTTTTTTATTGTCACATTTCTATTCTATATTTGTTTTTTTTCTGTTGCATTACTTTGCTGTAGTGTTTATTTCCTCTTAACATGTTTATGCACCAGTCACCAAGGCAAATTCCTTGTGTGATACTTCCTTGGCAATAAATCCTATTCTGATATATTTCGATACAGTATACTGAGTATTGATAATTTGGCTCTGTAACAATCATTTGAAAATGGAAAAATAACTTAAAATCCTCATTTCATGTTTTTGTAACCATCAATGTTGTCATCACTGTGAATAGGTGAAAAGAAAAAAACGAATGGAGAAGGACTGCTGCCTGATCATGTCTGCTCTGGTTCGACCTGGAGTTGGAGTTAATGTTACAGAGCTATGTAAGGATGGAGACAAGCTCCGTGAGGCTGGAGAGTTGGAGAGGGCTACCTCTCTCTACTTATCTGCTTTCAGGACTCACGCCGCCTCCACCGTGTCCCACATGCGGAACTTGAAGTCAGGCATAACTGGTGTGATCTCTACTCTAGAAGGATGGCTTGACAGTCATGGGAACAACCACCCTGCTCAGGGTTTTAACAAAGGTCTTGCAGCTGTGTTTCTGTCCACACTCTGCCCTAACAATCTGTCAGCCACCATTTTTAAGATGGAGTCACTCCTTCAGAGTGGGGTGCATGGCTGCGAGGAGATTTTCGCTCGCTGCACTGCTCTGCTTGAAGGGATGCAAAACCCTCATCCACAAGATAAGACTTGCATGGTGTTAGAGATAACCCGTGCCCTGGCCTGCTTGCTCTCAGAGACTCACAGTGCCAAGGGTCTGAAGCTTTACCTCAAAGCTTACCAGAGTAACAAATCTGAAACCATCACACTGGTGAAAAGCAGACAAGCTCAGCACCTAACCAAAATAGTGATGGCCTTTACAAACCAAATACTGCACATATATCCCTCTCTGACATTTGACGAGTGTGCAGTGACAACAAAGGATAATGATAAGCTAGAAGTAGAGGTTTCTTCTACAATTATTGAGTTTTTGTTGGCTATCTCACCTGGCAATAGAGATGTGCGTGAACTTCAAGCAGCATATTTATTTTTGACAGGCAGGTTTATGGACAGTGCAGAGGTGTACTCTGCTCTCTTGCATCATGGTCACTGTCAGAAAACGTCAGAGTTTAACACAGGCAAACCATACCAATACCCTCCGGAGAGGAGAGCTAGACTCTTAACCAGTCGAGCAGCTGCCTGCTTGTCTGCAGGTGGACAAACTGCGGAGGCATGCAAGGATCTAGGTGAAGCATTTGAGTTCCACCCTGCCACTGCCAGAATTTATTTTCAAAAGCTATTCACAGATCATGGTACAGGGGTGGCTGCTCGCAACCATCTCCGTCAGCAGGCAGAGAGAGGCCTATCTGGATACAGAGAATGGGTCCTCATCCGTCCAGACCTGCGGTCGTCTGAAGGACTTGAACTCCTGGACCCTGTGATCAGTCAATTACGGACTCTGTGCCATTTAGAGCCTGACGGGGGAGACAGAGAGCTGCGGGTACGACTGGCTGACTGTCTGCTCCTCAGAGGGGAACACAAAGAGGCCCTCTCCATCTGTAGCCAGCTAGCTGCTGCCCAAGGTCAACAGAGCTATCAAAACACGGTGCAGGTTCTTTGTGGATATGCACGAATTCTCTCAGATGACCAGAAGGGGGCGTTAGAAGACTTCCAGGCTGTGATTGAACACAATGCCCCCCACCCATCCAGCTGTGTGCGTGCACTCTGTGGTAGGGGGCTCCTGCGCATGATGGGCGGCTTACACTACCTCACAGGTCTAGACTATGTGACAGCTAGCATGCTGCACCCTCAAGAAACAGCACTAACTGTTCGCTGCTTGGTGCCATGGAACTACAGGGGGCTGCTGTTTACTGTTTTACTAGAGCAGGGACGAGTCATGCTGGAGGGGACAGGGGAGCATGAATCCAAGTCCAGTTCAAGTGAATATTCCCAACAGCCCAAGCAGGGGGATCAGCCCCAGGCCCCTTCTAAAAGAAACAAACACAGATCAGGGTATATGATGTTTGTCTCACAAACAGTTTACTCAATAGGCCTTTTTTTGGGAGACAGTTTGACACAGTTGGAAAAGCACAGGTGTAAATAATAAAATTAATCATGGCTGAATTAGCTGCTACAGTTTCAGGGATCTGGTATTGTGTATGCTGGTTCACTGTCATGGATTACTGGTACATTTAGAACAGAGTCATCGTTGATGTTTTTAGTAACACCTGTGCTTTTCCTGCTATGAAAAGTAAAAATGTCTGCTGTGAAAAAGGCTTAGGGTGTGTCACTTATCCAAAACAGAAGTTAGCCATTAACATTTTTGGAAAATGTATTTAGTTCCATGGTTAAAGTTTATCTCAATGACACTACACATTTCAGTTTTCTCTGTTCTCATTCCTGTTTTCTCATTAAAAAAAATTTCCTTGGTGCCCCTTGTATTAGGACTCCAGCTGGTGTCCAGTCTTTGGCTGTGCTACTGATGGAGCTCCAGCCCGGTGATGATGGGTCTCAGATTTTGGCAGCAGATGCTTTATACCAGCTTGGCCGAGTGGAGGAGGCCTACCGCCTACTACTTTCCATTGGGCCCAGTAGTCCTCGGGCACCCATCCTGGCTCGCCTCGCCCTGCTACAGCTGCACAGAGGCTTTCTATATGACACCAATCAGGTATGTGGTTTGGGGCAGTGGGTCCCAAAAGTGAGGTGCAGAGGCACCAGCATGTTTTTCAAGCGGAATCCAGAGTGTGTTCTCGCCTAATAGGAAAAATGTGATTATTATTTATTTGTTTTCAACAGTTTTATGATTCATGCCATTTGGCAAATGTTTAAGAATTCAAACTGTAATTTCTGCACATATAGCAGAAATAGTTAGCCATTTAAGGTTACTGTGTGACAATGTCTTCTTATTCTTCTTCTTACTAGTATTTATGTGTTATACAGGGAAGGTTTGCATGAAAATAGCTTCAAAATGTTTACATTCAAGAAATCAGGAGGATCCACAAAGACTCAATTACATGCCCTTTCATAATTTGTATATGAGTTGATGTAGCCTTCAAATAATATACTACAGCAAAGGTGCAACACAATAAACCACAGTGCTGCCGAGCAGACAAGAGAAACTTTAAAACAATCACCTGTAGAATCACCATCATGTTCAGCATTAAAACCACAAATCAGTTGATTCAGTCTTGCTCTGTTTTTTATTAATAAATTTAATTATTGTATTTGAATTTTTAATGTTTTCTAGTTAACACTGACTCCAGTCTACATACTGTTCTATGTTTATGTTAGTCACAGATGACTGTGAATTCCTTTTATTTAAATATCAAGCACTTTTCTCCAGGATTAAAATTGCATTTTAGTTTGGGAGTGTAAAGTAAACTGGATAGGCCTGGTCTGCTCTAAGCTAAGACATTATAACATCATAACTGCATAATAAAAAAAAGTTTGCCAAAGAATATTTTCAATTTTGTTGTACATTAGTACAAGTGTAGTCTCAGCCGATCCCAAGTGATTAACTGAACTAAATACCTTTTTTATGATCATAAGTCTGTAGTAATAAAGTAACAACACAGTAATGTGTCAGGTCAGATAGCTTAATTAATACATTTATGTCTTACTTTTATAGTGAAAGAGATAAATATTTCACATCTGTTTTCTCTGCAGCTGCTTAAAAAGCTCATTCAGTGTGGCGATACGAGCTGCTTGCGCCCCCTGTTGGCAGTAGCACAACAAAAGGACCGGGCTCTTCTGCAGTCACATTGCCACTCTACTGCTAAACGCATCCTGGAGGGCACGCAAGAGGAGAGCGGAGTCAGGGAGGCTGTGGCATATCTCTCCATTGCCATCATTGCCTCTGGTGATTTGAATCTGATAAGATGTTTGTTATTGGTCGGATTCTGATGATTGACTTAATAAATAGTGGGTAATTCTTTAATCTAGATAGGATTTGAGGGATAAAGAGAAGTGTTGGCACAAAACAGAAGCTTGGTTTCTGTGTTTGGCTTCAACAGAGGTACATAACTTTCCAAACCCTGAACACAAAGCAGGCAGATTAGCTCTACCTGTATATTGTTTAATTATGAGACAGCCAACCTGAGCAGAAACAATGTTAACACATATCATACATGCTCTATGTGTTTTGATCAGTGCTTCTTTAGGTAATATGGACGTAGTCAATGCAGTTGAAAATGATAAGGCTGTGAATATTTTGAACCTAATAAAATAATTGTAATTTTCAAGGTGGCGTGGCAGCAGAGTCTTTACTGGAGAGAGCGAGGTGTTATGCCCTGCTGGGCCAACGAAAGACAGCCATCTTTGATTTCAGTGCCATACTGAAGGAGCACCCGAAACACATCCAGGCCCTCTGTGGAAGAGGCTTCACCTATCTCATGCTGAACCAACAAAAGGTATTCTTGAGTTGAAACGCTGTCAAAACATGCTGTAGCTCAGTGTTTCTACAGTACTTAAAACAGTTGTGGCTGCCTGTTTGAAAAAACGAGAGTTTCAGGAGGCACAATATATAATGACATCTGTAAACTGTCAGTATTATGCTTATGTTTACCAGAGTGGGCAGGAATATAGAGGCAAAATATGTATCATTTCATGTTGGCAGAGACAGTCAACACACTTAACAACAGAAATAATTTGGGCAAATATGATCTTCATAATCTCAGGGGGTGTGATGTTTGTTATGTGTCGGCGATATGTACTGTATGTTTAAATATAATATTCAAACTGCCTCCCCTCAGGAATGCACTTGTGATATAGTGGCAGCACTTCAAATAAACACTGACATAGTCACCAAAGACGTCCTATCACTCAAGGACAAGGCACGGAAGCTCGTCTGTGATTGGCTGCATCAGCTTTGTCGGACCAATCTGTCGGACATCCTGCTCACCGATGCCGTCCCATGCCGTGAAGAGCAGCTCAGAGTGGCTTTTACAATTGGTGAAGCTCTGATGAGGATAGACTGCAGAGACCCCAGATGGCATCTCCTCTATGTGGACATACTCTTAGCCAAAGGTGAGGTGGGAACTTTGCCAAACTTTGCTGCTGAAATTCTCCGTGGGATCCTTGATGTCACTGGGAATTGTCTGGTTAGAAGAATTTGGTTTAGGCTGTGTGGTGTTTCCACTTTGATAAAGTGAACCATTGAACCTGGTGCTCCTGGTTTACAGTAATCCTTACTCTTGCTGTTATCCATCTACTCCAGGTGAAGTTGAGGCAGCAGGCGCTCATCTGTGCCAGGTGTTTGGCCAGGAGCCAAGAGACGCAGTGGGCCAGGCCCGGGTGGGTGTGCTGGAAGCCTGGAAGCAGAACTACTGCAGCGCAGCTCGCAGGCTCAGCAAACTGACTGAGAAAGATTTTTCCAGTCTGAGCTTCTTGCTGGCCCTTATCCCATTCAATCAGCGCAAATGCATGGCACAGGTAAGCCTACGTGCAGTTTAGAAAGAGCAGCATTGCCAGAGTTGTTTGTGCTGGCTATAGATAGAGAGAAATATAGCATTATTATATACTTCACTTTCATGGTGTAACAGTGCTGACTAAAATATACTAAACAATAAAAACAAAACAAAATTGCAGTGACACCTCCATCAGTTTAGGAGGTTCTCTCTGAACCTTAATCCCAATATATATTTCATATGCTTGAGATGGATAGTAAGGTCAGAATTGATGGAAAAGTATGCATAATGTATTTGTAAGATGATGGAGAACATCAACCAACACTTTTAAAATACAAGACAGGGCAACAGCGTATTACCTTAATTAGGCTAAAGTATTGTATGTATTTATACATGTTTTGTTTACACATTATTGCTCGGCATCTATATTGTAACAGGCAGCAGCACAGGAGGCCAGCAGTGTGTCATCAGGTGGCCAGTGGGACCAGGCCCTCAAACTCCTGACTGTGGCAGTACAAGCAGTGGGCAATTACAGACTCCAGTATCTTCGCCAGCGGGCTGCATGCCTCGCTCACCTGGGCCTACACGAGCGGGCCATAGCTGACCTGGACAGAGTTATCCAGAAACACAATGGATCTGACTCCAGCTGCTCAGATGAGCCCCAAGTGTGGGCGGAAGACCTGTGTCGGCGAGGCCGCAGCCTGGTGCTCTGTTCCAGAGAAGGAGCTGCTCTAGAGGACTTTACTCGGGCCTTGGAGCTCCACAGAAACCAAGCAATCCAGTGTGTGGAGGCTGGTCTTGGGAGGCTACGTCTGGCTGAGTGCTTCCTGCGGGGAGCGCTGCAGCACTATGGGGAGCAGCAGCTCAGTAAAGCCTGGACAATGATTGAATGTGGTCTAGTTGTGGACAGTGACAACACAGAGCTCCGCAGACTGAGGGCAAAAGTCAAACGAGAAGTAGCCAGCCCTTGCAATGTCAACTAGTGTTGATAGTCAGAATCGCACAGGAGCTCCAGCTGAGCTCACATAATGTAGCTGTGTCAGTGCCTGTACCTTAAGATGTCATAATGTGGAGGAACAATCTAACTGATGAGAAATAGTCCACAATTTTATAGCTTGTTCAATGGTTCTAATGGTTTGAAGACACAGGGCTTCGGTTCATATTATGTCTTCCAATTTCAATTTGTAGGATTAACAACAGTGTTTGTTATAGTATTTTACATCTTTATAATTACAGCAAAGCAGTATATTAAATTTGACAGGATTAGATGAATGGTAGATATTTTCAACACCACACATGTATTGAATGTTTTATTATCCCGTATTTTATGAATGATTTAACCTCAGCACTTCATACATTTTATGACTGAAACATCATTAATTGAATTATTGTAACAGAAACAAAACAGGATGGTCATGATAATCGGAGGGAAATCGTGCAACATGAAATTAAATATGTTTTAATTCAAACCATCACACCTAGATAATAGATTTAAGAAAGTGCCCAACGTGCAGGTTTTATGCTTTATGAAATGGAGAAAGCATCATTTTTTAAATCATATCCATGACAGCATAAATAATTTAATAAGCATAAATACAGGAAAACAGAAATACATATTGGAATTTAGTTCATACCACTCACGTTAAAGCTAAAATCAGTAGTCTTTTCAGTTCACTTGAAGGACTTTATAATTTAAAAACATGTTGAATTTAGAATTACATTTATCCATTTACTGTATGTCTAACTTGTGTTGAGAAGCTACATGTACGTTGGTATTATGCCAACACAGTAATGTATTGTGGTTCCATGTTGCCGAAGTAGGATCTCTCCCACTCACTCATAAGGTCAAAATGCAGCGGGCGGTCACAGAAGGTGCAGGAAGCTGTGGCCGGGCTGCTGACCTGGAGCCCTGCCTCCTGCCACACCTCCACCAGTTTCTCTGTGGTGAAACACAGACACTCATAAGACTTAACAATTAAAGGCAAATGTATATTTCTCTTTAACTTCTCTGTCTTAAAATGTAATCTCTGCTCATTTTAGCACCAAAGTTATGGTGTTAGTTTTGCTACTAAGGGGCAACAATGTAATGGCCTCTCCAGAATATTGTCATTTTACTGCATTGCAGTAAGTGGTGACAGCTGGATGCCAAGAGACTCATGCATGCTTATAAAGCAAAGGGACTCACTGAGGAAAAACATAAATCACTTGTACTGGCAATTCCTGGGGGGGAAACAAACAAATTAATGTGCACAAATTGAGTTCTCAAATTACCTAATTATTTACACGGGCCTTGGAGCTCCACAGGAACTAAGCCATCCAGTCCTCGCTTCACTTATTTAAATGTTTACTAGAACAATTCTGACCTAATTTCAGTAAGGATCCCCACACTCACCCACAAAGTAGTCCATCATGGCGGGGTTGTGATGAGGAGATGGAGCCAGGCGCAGCAGCTCCTCACCACGAGGTACCGTGGGGTAGTTGATGGCCTGGACGTAAATGTTGTGTCTTTCCAGCAGGGTGTCACACACCTTGGTGTTGAGCTCAGCGTTGCCCACCTAGAAAAGGGGTGATGAAAGGTGATGTGAACCGTTTAGTGGAGGCTTTTATTCAGCACAATCATGTCATACATGTGGGAATCAAATCAAATTACAAATTGATTATTTCAATTAGCATTTAAATGATGCCGACATGATAAAGTCACAATAACTGAATTTTAAACTGGAATCACAAATTAAATGGTCACAAAAAGATTTGTTTGCATAATTCAAATGCAAATTTAATTTACATAATGGCTTATAATTGCTTTTTAAAGAATATAATTAAATATAAAATATTAATTAATATAATTATTCCGGTGGCACACTCCAGACTCCATATATTCTGTGCTGTAGTTATAGAGGAGTTAGTCTATATCCACTTCCCAGATTGTTCTACAGCTCTGTGGAGGAAGGTCTGGCAATGCGAGACCATAGAGGAGTAGAAATTAGGCTGTTTTCCCAACAGACATTTTGACTTTTCATAGTTATATGACATACAATAATACAATATTAACGTATTAACAATGGCTCCTTTCTATTCAAGTGTCCCAGTAAATCATGACTGGGACATGTGTGACAGAAAACCAGAATGCGCAATATCAGGACCCTGAAACTGAAGTAGCCAAATGAAATCCAGCCCTCGTGGATTTCATTGTGCACCCTTTCCTACTGTGAAAAAAAACCTATACATTGATGCTCATAAAAAGGCTGCATTGTGCATCTACAAAATGGCATGCTGCAATAGGTTTCTTATACATCATAATAATCTTAAGGGTTGATACAGACATTTTTTATTTTAAGTGCCAGACCCTCCCTAATGATATAAACGGCTAAATGTGTTGTCATCCAGTTCCTATGAGAAGAGTATTTTCTGTGACAATTATGAGATAAAATGCATTGCTAATATTTCTCTGACCTGAAAGATACTCTAACTAGAACTACTAACAACTAGAATAGTCAGATGAGGAGTTGGTGAAGTGAGATATGGTAGAGGAGGCAGCACTGCCAAACCTTCATACCCGTATGGGGATGATGTGGCTAGGACAATTGACCACAGGTAGGCCCTTATCCATGAGCAGCTGCCTCATGTGTTTGACGTTCCTCTGGTGGGCTCTGCGGAGCAGCTGCCCCTCGGGGCTCTTCAGGACCCGGACAGACTCCAGGGCTCCAGCCATGACCATCGGGGGCAGGGCAGTGGTGAAGATGAAGCCGGCTGCGAAGGAGCGCACTGTGTCCACCAGGGCGGCGCTGCTGGCGATGTAGCCTCCAAAACATCCAAAGGCTTTGCCTGGAACAGCAACAGATGACCAAGGGCATGTGAGGTCAGGAAACAGAAAATAAGCAGTAATTTGAGGTACAAGTTTTCTACACTATCACATTTCAGGAACAACATATTTTATTCCATCTATTTTTTTTATAAAGTTAGCTTGTAATTAATATTTATATACTGTATATTAGTATGTTAATATTTTACCTTTGAAACATGCATTGTTACAGATAAAAATACCCAACAGTATATATAGCTGTTATAATTATAATAATAATAATTGTTATAATAATAATAATAATAATAATAATAATAATAATAATAATAATAATAATAATAATAATAATAATAATAATAATAATTCTGTAAGCTATACAATAACAGCTGGAAAATTTGACAATTTGCATTTTTACAATACATATGTAGATTTATTAATCATACTACTGTAATTTTGAATGCTAATAGATTGAATGAAGAATCCGATGGATGCAAATTAATAAAGCATGACCCATTCTATCAACATATTCTGTTATATTTTATCAAGTACACTTTTATAGAGTTAATTGTTAATTGATAAATTGATAAATTATTGATTTTTGCTTCTGTGTCAAATTATGACATCATCATAATGTAACAAACCGTACTGTGAGTTTTGTGGGTTGATGTCACACTATTAATTTATTTCAGTTTGAGCTTGTTTCTTTATTTATTGCCAAGTGAAAACTTGCAACTAGGTCTTAACTCATGCGTTGTAATGCAGGATTAGTTTACACTTATTAGTTTACACCTGTCAAGCACTTTGTGATTGACAAGGATTTCTACCTAAAACCCTACAGTTGTCATAAAGCTACACGCTGCACCGACTCCCTGATGATGGTTTTATCAGTGCAACCAGAGAGGGAGTAGAGCCGGCACCCCTTTGATAAAAAACTCTGCTTCATCCTGCCATCATTTAACCAACATCGAAGCAGCAGTCTCATGCTTGCTGAGAGCTATTGCCGTGTTGGCAATATGACAGTGTCAGTTAGTGCAAAGGGCTGTAAATGGGAGTTTGGCCAAGAAAAGAGGCAATTAATCTAAAACGGTTTGAATCTGTTTGCCTTGCCCTTTTAGTGCAATAGTATATTTGATCATGCCCTTTATAACAAAATAGAGATACTTGTGAAATGTTCAACGGACGAGAAGTTTAACTTTTCAAAAGATACTCACCCAAAGTTCCAGAAACAATGTCAATCTTGTGCATGATGTTGTCCCTCTCTCCCACTCCAGCTCCATGGGCTCCGTACAGGCCTACAGCATGAACTTCATCAACAAACGTCAGAGCTCCATAACGATGAGCGACATCACATAGCTCTTCCAGAGGACATATGGCACCTGGAAGCCCCAGAGAATAAGATGTTGTTATTATTAGAAGTGTTAAATATAGGCAACCAGCAGGAAATTCATCCTGCAAATGACATCACTGTGTAAGATTTAGATATATATGCTGCTTATGTGTGGAGAGTTATTTACACTATTTGTAAATAAGATAATCTCTGACATCTACAAATCATAAAATGTTTATATTGACACAACCTTTTTGTGTTAGTGTTTAGAAAAATAATTCATAAAACAGTCCCAGTCGTCCATTCAGTCCACTTCAGCTTGTGCTTTATGGAGCTGTCAGCCGTGTAATATCACACGGAGAAATAGAGCTGAGGGGGGAAACTACTTTCTCTCATGGGAGACAGTGATGAATGACAAATAATGCAGACTGAATAATTGAAGATTATAGAAATATACACATGGCTCTCTCTTTTTCTTGATTTATAATATACATATAGAATAAGCAAATTTGCAAGTGGGATTTCTTCTCATTAATGGTACATAAAACCCAGTGTTTTTTGAGATTTTAAATGGTTCATTGTATTATCCTCTTTAAAAGGTATTATTCAAACTATACATATTGTATTGCTTACATGTGAGCTAGAGATGTTCATAACCACACAGCCACCTACGTCCATTTGTATATATTTTTTTCTGTTAAAACTACTGTACACATACAGTATTACTTAATAAAAAAGTAAGTTAATTAATATCAAGATTTACATATAATTGATTGATATCTAAACTCTTTGTGCATTCAAAGGTTAACTTTAAGAAGCTGTACCCTCCACCATATATCTGATTAGTTGAATTAATGAATTAAATCTAAATAATCTGCTCTATCATTGCAAATGACACATAGTACTAACCATCCATTGAGTGCACAGTCTCGAATGCAACTATTTTGGGTGTCTTGGGGTCAGAGCATTGCAGCAGTTCCTCAAGGTGTCGACTGTCATTGTGGTGGAAGATGAAGCGCTTGGCTCCGCTGTTCCTGATGCCCTGAATCATCGATGCGTGGTTCCCTGCATCAGAGTAGATCTCGCACCCTGTACGCCACAGTGAACACACCATGAAACCAATGGAGATGACTTCCTTCTAAACAGTGTCAACCCTAACACAACATATGAAATGTGAACTATAGATCAGTGGTCAGTATTTACCTGGCAGCATCTTAGCCAAAGTGAAGAGGGTGGAGTCATTTGCCACGAAGCAGGAGGAGAAGGCCAGAGCTGCGTCTTTCTGGTGCAGCTGTGCTAGCTCTTTTTCCAGTGACACATGGAAGTTACTGGTGCCTGAGATGTTCCTGGTCCCGCCTGCTCCTGCGCCATGCTTTTCCACAGCATCTCTGATCATCCAGGACAAAAGGATAAATCATTACATGCCATGAAAGGGGGTACCATCTCTTTTAATTTGTCTTTCATATTCAGTCTACAACATCAACAAAGGTTTGCTTTTGGCCAGAGCCGTAGAATAAAGTCTTGACTTGACTTGATTAAATTAACTTAAGTCTCAAAATAAGAAAATAAATCAGTGACCAAACACAATTCATCTTGAAAAATGAATTATTAAGCCTATCCATTCAAAGGACTTCATCTCCACAATGTAAAAAAGAAACCATTAACACAGATTTGAAAGGAAAATGCAGCCAGACACACAAACTATGACATTTGCTTTTTTCCCCCATTTTCTTCTACCTGATTGCACTGAGCACCTGTGGGTGTCGACTCATTCCCAGATAGTCGTTGCTGCACCATACGGACACCTGGGAGCCCTCCCGCCCAGAGATGGAGTAATCCTCAGCAAATGGGAAGACCGCAGCGCTCCTGTTCACGGTCTTGAAGACTCTGTATGTGTGGTCTTTCTTTTTCTCAGAGATCTTCTCAGTAAAGAAGCGGTCATAGTCGTAGCTGGGGCCAACTGCAGGGGGGGGATAGTTTTGACTTTAATTCAGTGACAACATTCAATGAACAGCTAATCTAATTAAGCAAATACAGAAACATGTTTCACTAGACTGCATTACATTATAATATTAGGGACTCAGTTAATTTTAGCTGTAAAACACACCCATGTTGTCTTTAAGGAGGTGGGGGACAGTATTGGTTTGTGTTGGGGTTGGGAGGATTGCTTCCTTTAAACCCTTCAACAGAGAAGTCATCAAACCTGTGGAGCAGAAGTGTCAGTGTGAGATGTTACTATTTTGTCTTGTGTTCACTTTAGCCTCATTACAGCTGTTTAATTCTTCCTACCATCTTGGACATCCTCTTGTACTTCAGGGCTGGCTTGGACAATCCCAATCTCAGAGGTGACAAAGGGGCAGCCCTTCGATACAGACACAGCCACCTGAGTAGCTCTCTGAGCAAACAGCCTCCTTTGGTCAACTGTGGGAAGCTGGTGACTCTTGGGTTTGATGGGTGAGACGCCCAACTTGGCCTCCAGAGAGGCTGTGCAGCTCACACTGATCTGGCGAGTGATGATGGGGCATTGATCGGCCAGAGACAGCAAGGTGGCTCCAGTTCTCCTCAAAGCTGGCTTAGGCACAGACTTTAGGAAGGGACAGTGATGAAGGAAGGCAGCCATTCCAGTACAGCTGTTCTTACTCTGAGTTAGGATGAAAGATGGGAAATTCATTTCATTCTACAAAAACTCCAAGGCATATGCGTTATATTTGTAAAGGGTATGGATTTCATTGCAGTCAGGATGTGTAAAAGAGTGTTAAGTATTAACTGTGTGACGAAATATATGTATATATATATATATATATATATATATATATATACAGAGAGCAGTCGGTGCCTCCTCCAGGGTGCGGCAGGTTACTGCTGTTTATCTTAACTCTGCAGGCGCTTGAGTGCTGCCCTGACAGACGTCATCAGCTGAGGCTGGTTACCTTAATCAGCAATAAAACACAGCAGGGGTGCGTCTAATTCTTTTTATTAATAACTTTTATTTCCCTGCTCTAAAATGTTTTAGACTCAGAGGACGAAATGAACGTTGCATGTAAATTATCAACCAAATGATGACAAAACATGTAATAATTAATCCAGGTTTTAATTAGCAGATGAGCCACTCTATGTGTAGTTTCGTTTACAAACCAACTGTATCATCTCCCTCACAATCTCCTGTGGTCAGCAGATAAGGCAATTCTAAGAATCTGTGGCTTTCTCTTGTGGTTAGATGTTATGTTTATGATGGTGTGTCAAAGACTGAAGTCTTTTAAACACCACTTTTATCTTAGAAATGTTTTTTGGTTGTTGTAGTTAAAAAATGGATTTGAATTGAAAACATGTAACTATTAATCAAATGGAAAAAAGCTACATATACTATAGTTAGCTATAGGCTGTACTATCCACATCTCATGTTTCTTCTCATTGACTGTCAAGTCATTTATGGAAATACTGTGTGTCCATCACTTCATATTCATTTATGGTGTGTGTTCTCCACTACATAGATGGATGAATGAAGAAGTGAATATATAAAAATGAATGCTATATTTATGTATAGCGTGTAACAATGTTTTTTAAAACATTTATTTAACTAGGCATGTCATTTAGACCAAATTCCTATTTACTATCGTGGCCTGCACTATCAATACATATTTTAATATGCCAGTGTATATAACAATAATACTTATGACACTATAGTAATAGTGTGATTACCATCACCACTAATTGTACTACTACTACTAAAAATCTAAATAATAATAGTTTAGTGTTGAAAACAATAACAATAACAACAACAACAATAATAATAATAATAATAATAATAATAATGAAACAGATAAAAAGTAAAGAAGCTCACCTGTTGACCTGCACTGAGGACGAACTTCAGAACAGCAAATAGACAGAAGGCAGAAAGTGTTAACAGTTATTAGTCAGATGTCGAAAAGCATTCAGCTCTGCTCCCACCCCTCAGAGGGGTCATATGGGTCTCAGCTTTGTGTGTGTGTGTGTGTCTGTGTGTGTGTGTGTGTGTGTGTGTGTGTGTGTGTGTCTGTGTGTGTGTGTGTGTGTGTTTGTGTGTGTGTTTTTGTGTATTATTGTATTATTGTGTGTTAGTGGCTTACATGTAGTTACCTGTATGATAATAATAATACTATTTATAGGGTATTTAATAATAATATCCATATTTAAAATAATTTAAATACTGCAAGACACAATAACGTCACTGTAAAATAATATTCGTTATGTTCTACAAATATCAAATAGAGGCTGTAGTTAGGCCTAACGCTTCTCATTTAGCATTTATCAAAATATGAATAGACCATACATGTGACATATATTACAGTGCAAGGCTTCAAATACCAAATACATACTGCCTGGCAGCTCGAGCTTCTTTGTTCAGCTGTTCTCTGTTAAACTCCCTGTAATTATTTGACTGTGTGTGTGTGTGTGTGTGTGTGTGTGTGTGTGTGTGTGTGTATATATTCCCACCAGCAGATGGTGCATTTTATGAATCAGCTGAACGTGTAGAGGCGGAGTTTGCTCTGCTGCTGTCGACGTGCATGCAGCAGGCAGTGGGCATCAGGCTGGTCCATCTCATCCTGACTGCAACGCAGGACCGACATTATCCTCCCACCATCCACCTTTGACAAGGACAAGCCCTCCCCAAAAACACAAGGACAGGACAACAATCTTTCATTTAAAAAAAAAAGAAATCGCATCGAAAGCGGGAAGATGCTGGCCTGTACAGAGATGATCACCATGTGTCTTCAGTCTGCAAAACACGAACACTTGAGGAAACAGCTTGACCACAATCAAAATCAAGGCATCTCTCATTTTCATGATGTGAGTAAACACTGTTTTTTGATGTGATGGATTTCTCATTTTTGTCTGGTTAATTTTAAGCATGATTGTTTGTATCCATATTTAGACATGTTTTGCTAACGGCCACCTCTACAAAGGCGCAATATGAGTAATACACCGTCCTCCATTCTGCTCTTTATGAATGGGTTATACTGAGGTGCTTGGCCTCTTATTCACATGGTGCTTGATGTGCAGCAGCCGTATTATGTAAGAAAGGTGAGTGTATGCCCATTAGTGCGTGAATGACAAAAGAGATGCCACAACACAGTCATCTGGCATGCAAATGTTGCCATTTATTTGAATTGCAAACCATTGCAATGTAGCTGTTTTAATTTGGCTGTGTTAACATTTTTTTTTCAAATAATAATGAGGCTCATGACATTGGTAGTACCCTATATAAAACAGGGTCTATATTAAACATAAAATAAATTCTTAATGAACATTAAAATAGAAATTTGAATTTATTAATCAGTGTATTGCTTGCCCATGGAGTTGACAGAGGATTGGAATTACATGCACAGACATGTTCTCTAACTCAGCTGCCTGGTTGTTTTTTTTGCTACAGTATGAAAACATATAGAATACTGCATGACAAATGCAGTACATGCAGTATTTCAGTATATTTCAAAAAAAAAAACCATGGCTTTATGTTTGGAGCCTTTATGGCTGTTTGCCTCTGTTTACTCAGGACACAAATACAAGTCAGTGTCTTAGCAGCGTCATTTCCCAGCCCTAGACTTCCTGACAGCTTGCTGTATATTGCAAGTTATTGTCCAGCGAGAGGAACATTAGACTGCAGCAAGTACGCATTTGGTTTAAATGCAGTTAGCATCCATTCTGTCCAGCCCAACGCATCTTCTCTGAAGATTACATTACACTACTATTACAGTAGATGGTGACTTATTCTCTAACAGCTGCAGACATTATAAGTGTGATCACTGGAACCTATCTAACTTTACTATCATTAACCTGCACTGATTATTTTCTCTTTTTTATCCTCATGCTGGTGCTCACACTCATATCTGCAAGCTTTTACAGAAAATTTGGGCTTGTAACCCTCTACACAGACATTACAATTCTCTTAGACTTGTGGAGGCTTTTTGTGTTGTTTTTCAAATTCATCCGAGCAGCATCAATGGTGCTAGTAGCCTACTGCTTTTAGAAGAGCTTTCCTCTGTGGGATAGGCTTCATCGACTCCACCATCTGCCCTCTTGACAGCACAAAGGAGGATAAAAGGCCAGTAAATCTCCTCCTCAGGTTTCTCCAGAGCTGATGTTTATTGCTCTCAATTTGTTTCCCTGTTGGATTCTTGCATCAGCACTTTTCCAGTTTGGGAAGATTTGACAGTGATGGTGCCGCCTCCAGGTTTTAATGCCATCAGCTGCATCCAGAAGTTAGCTTGTCAGCTAGTCAGTCCAGAGATGTTAAAGGGCCATATCAGCTGTTTTGAATGGTTTAGTGCATTCACTACAAATCCTTTAGACTTGAGATCATATATAACAGTCAACATGAATAATGGCTTGAGAATCTTTCCTGTAGCTTACCTCACATTGACAGAAACAGAAGCATGCAATAAAATAGCCAGAAGGTATTACAAGATTGATTGAGTTATTGATTTTATTTAGAATATGTTAAGAACAGAACAGCAGACAAGAAATAAAAACAAAACAAATCAACAACAAGAAATAACAAGACAATACATTAATCTGTTTACATATCCGAAAAGGAGTGAGACGAGGAGAGATTTCTGTGAGGCTCTGTAGATGTGTCTTGATTAGAGGAGGGATGTTCTAAAAAAGGCCTTCACACTCCGATGTGCTCAAAACCTTTTGACAGCAGGATGCGAGTGCACCGCTCCACTCTGATCATACAGTTAATCAACAGGCCACTGGACTCTATTGGTCCACACAGGGGGTCGAACAGAGAAAAACACTCTAAAATAATAGAGGTGCCAATCTGATATAACACAAAACACCTCACACTATTTTGACTTCTCACATTGTCTGTGTTACATGGATATTAGGTTGAAGATATCAGTGATGATTTTATAACCATGTTCGCAGCAGGGAAACATGTTAAAGCAGCACGGCCATTCTCAATTCCCAGAGAGAAAAAGAAACAAATATAAAAGCTATTATTCCAAAGCTCTTCATGGGTGCACATACATGTCAGTGTTTTATTTCCTGAGATGTCTCTGAGTTCTTTTTTTTGTTATTGAAATGTGAAAATTGCAAGTTCTCTTAAATTTTCCTCCTGTGCATAAAGAAAAAGGAAAACGGCTCTTATACCGACGGATGGCCTCACTGAACTGTTCTTCTTCTTAATTGCTCAAAACTTCACATATTGTTGACAAATGTTTTCAATTTGCTCCACTGTCTTTTGTTTGCTTATACCCAAACCTAAAGAGACTTTATCATGATCTTCTACTGTTATTGCAGATATTCCGCCGGGCAGACAAAAACGGTGAGTAAGCAAAATATGCTGCTATCAGATTACACGGCTAATTAAAACTCAATTAAAAATCTTATTGCACACACAAATGAGACACACCAGTGAGAGAAAAGACACAACTGTGATGGCTCTGTTCAGACAAAGGCCTGTTGTCTCTGAGGGGATTTATGTGACTGGATCTTTCTGTTTTATTGCTATCATTGAGGGATCCAAGTAGAAAGGATATAAATAACCAAGGTCAGGTGCAGCTGCATCTTTTTGGTTTTGGGATGCGATTGGATTTGACAGGATGAACTCCTTCGATGCAGCCGCTTGCCATACAGTGCTTATGTCAGTAATATCCAATAATACAGTGAAACTCAGTGAAACTGCAACATACTGTATGTATACTCAAGCCTGTAGTATTAGTAAACTTGCTTTACAGTAAATGTGCCTTCATTAGAAAACACATTTTTTTAATTTAGTTTTTAATTGTGTGTGTGTATATGTAAATATATTTGTGTGTGTGTGTGTGTGTGTGTGTATATATATATATATATATATATATATATTTTTTAACTCTTTGGGGTAAGGACAGTCGTGGGCTACCTGAAGTCATCTTGGTTGGGGTGGTGGTTTATTTTCCTTCCTGTTTTGATATTTTTGTGAATACAAAGAGCACTTGTATGCTGGTTATGTTCTATTCCGAAAAAAAAATAATAACATCTATTTAAAATAAAAAAGAAAACACATTTTTTACTTGCAGCTAATGTGATTTGGATACTTTCCCTCTGCAAACATGCCAATATTACATTTGATTGGTGTAATCCAGTGTAACATTTAAATCAGCTCTTTACTTCAAAGGACCCCCCCCCCATACCTGAAAACAGAGCATTCAGCTCTGCATTAAAAAACAGTGCTGACAAACAAGAACAGGTTTTGCTCTTAATTTTTTATAATGTAATGCATCTCCATCTAATGGTATGTACAACACAAAAGGGGTAAGAAAATAATGCATGCAGAGTATCGACGAAATCTGCTCAGCTCCCTCAGGAGGACAGTGTTACATAAGAGCAGGATTAATGATGCAACGTGTGCCATGAGCAGCGGTTGTCATGTGGAGATATTCAGATACAAAAAAAAAAAAAACTGTCTGTGAATTAGGAAAGAACCCTTAAAAGGTCCTTTTTCTTTGCGTCTGCTGTGAAGAAACTGTAGAAGTTAGAAGGAAAGGGTGGGTGGACCTTTAACACAGTGACATTTTATTAGAAATAAATATTTGATGACTCCGTTTCAGTAAGGAAGGTATTCTATTACATGCATTTCTGTGAAGCCTTAAGTCTGCTCCTCGTGTTCTTTCTCGCCACCCGCCACTCTCCAGCACTCACACAAAGCTTTTATTTTCAGTCTTTGTAGAAAGAAGGAAGACAAAGCACGAGAAGAAAACTCTGTCGTGTTTTTATGTTAGCTATCTTCAATTGGCAGCCCAGCTCCGCTTGGTTCTCGTCTTCACGATCTCACTGAGTCGTGCACCAGTGAGTAAGGTGCCTCCTACAAATCAGCACTGAGTGGGCTGCCATGGTACGCCTTGAGCACTGCAGATTTACCACATAATGAGGGCTGGCTACCAACCCACTGCACTCTGATTCCTTCACGCTGTGGGAATGAGAAATTATATTTTTTTAAAGCAATAAAACTATTGTATGAAAACAAGAACATGAAGTACACTCGACTTTCACTTACCAGCCATGTGCTAAGATTAATTTCTAATACATTATATGAATGCACACTGAGCTCAGAGATGTACACAGCGGATTTGAACAATATTAGAATCTAATGTTAATAACATGAGTGAAAATAATGATATGTAAGCAATTAGGTTTTAGTCTTTTAAAATAATCAAACTCTAATGGCAGAGCCATGCATTTTGTTAAGACATTTGCCTTCAGGAGACTTCCATAACAAACAGACCAACGTGTCATGATCTGGGCTGACTCGTTATAACAAGCAGTGGGCTGAAAAATGATTTGTCAAAGCCAATGATTGGTTTCCCACACAGCACTAGTTGAGCACTGCATAGTTTAGCTTTTTCATGTCTTGACACTCAGATAATACGAATCACTGAGGGTTCTGCCTCACTTCCTTGCAGCTTTTTAATTCATGCTGTATTCAGTGCAGTAGCAGAGAGGAGTGTAGACTACTGCAGCATCCTCAAAAGATGCAGTGATGTACAAAAGTGCTCTAGTTCTGGATGGAAGAGAGGAACACTATCAGTAATTTGCTAGAAGCAGATATCTGGCTGTCATTTGAATATTTTAGCAATAAATTGACTCCATGGACAGGTTTTACACCTGGAATTTGGACAACATTTACAAAGAGAAAGTGCTTTCATTTTTTAAACTTAATGTACTGCACTTCGCAAAGTGTTAACTGTTTAAATTTCTGTGAGTGATTTTTATGTGAGATATATGTGTGTTGTGTTAGTATCTATCTATCTATCTATCTATCTATCTATCTATCTATCTATCTATCTATCTATCTATCTATCTATCTATCTATCTATCTATCTATCTATCTATCTATCTATCTATCTATCTATCTATCTATCTATCTATCATAAAAATACCAAAATTGGTTTCTTTCATATTCCTCTAAATTGCCCTGTTGTGCTTTGTGAATTATTGCCGCTGCTGCGGTTTTTAGCCCTTTAAGCTTTAGGATTCCCTCAAGGAAAAGTTCCTGAAAAAATACAGGCTTTAGTGCAGGGAGGGATTTTCATTGAGGTTTCAGGTAGAGCTGCAGTTTTATTTAGTGTGAAATGTGACAGTTAAAGCTAGTAAACTGCCTCATTTCTGTCGTGAGGTACTGAATTATCATCTGTCTTAACGACACTTGCAGAGGGGTTGTATTGACAGTTGTTAGTCAAAAAGCCTTAGGATCAGTTGCTGCAAAATCTGCATATTCTTAAATTGAATCTCACTGTTTTAGGAGCTGAATGTTGATTACAGTAACTAGCTCTTTTCCTCACACAGAACTATAAAAGATTTTAAATGTCATCGAATAATCACATTGTAAAATATCGTTAAAAGTAAAGTCTGCATAAGACATGAAATAAATTATACATTGAGAGGACAGTTGAGTTGTGCATTTATTGCACTGTTCCAATAAATGATAATTAGTGCATGTTGTTACACGTGTAGTCTGCTCTTATACTAGCATTTTTATACGGATGTATGGTAAATACAAATGTTCACAACACAGGTACATTATATCTACAACCAATGATTATTTTTTATAACTGATTTTTTAAATTGATATAAAACAGAAAATTAAAAATGGGGAAGCAACATATGTTGCCATCTTTGCTTGATAAATGATTGTTAACTGAGTATCAAAATTACGTTATGGTTATTGGTTAAGTTTAGGTAACTAAAAGCTGTAAAACCATCTCTCTACTTCACGAGACAATAATTATTCCCTCTGCCAAAAAAACAGAAACAAGTCATTTTATAGTGTTTGACCAAACAACCTACAATGCTGTATGATTTTCAGTTAAGAGTCTCACTAATCAGTATAAATTTATTGAAACCTTCAACACTAATTGTCATTAAGAAAAGCCTACTTCTACCCATTCTGCCTAGTGATGACATTTGAAAACAATTATAAATCTTCCAGGCAAAGCACATGCTGCCCAGATTACTTTAATTTAGCTTGTGAGACAAAGACTGTCTAGAAACTCAATCGCTCTGCGTCTCTGCTCTGAGAAACAGCAAACGCTTGCATAACATACCATCTGAGCCTCACTGTAAATTGTATTCGGGTGTCTAATAGGGTGTGAATCTACACCTAAGCAGCTCTGATGGAGAAGGCTGGCTAATGAGTCAGAGGTGCAACAGACTGTGTTTACTCCTACATCATGTGGAGAGAAGATTTTATTTATAATTGATTATAATTCTAATAGCTTCATCCAAGATTTAATGTAGCCAGACCACACAACACATGGTCAGTACGATTTCCATTTTAAGGGTATGATCAGTATGTGATGATTAAAAAACAAAACAATGTAAGACACTTTAATGTTACTTTATGTAGCAAACACAGAATACAACAGCAAATCTCTTCTGGAAATTTGTCATTTTGCTAACAAAACCTTTGCTGCATCATGTCCAGAGCCATCAACTGGATGACCTGGCAACAAGTCAAAATAGTTCTCACAAACATAACCAATGATGTGATTTACTGTTGGCTCAGGCCTATCATTCTGAGCCTAGCAGAGATCTCAGAGGCGGGTCTCAAAAGGTTTCAGTGCAGCAAAGCTGGGCAGATGGTGGCGAGATCTCATTAACATCTGAAGTTAGTCTGCTAGTAAGCTCTGCTCTAACTGCTCAAACTAGCCCTCAATCCTTCTGCAGGCCATGCAGCACACAGGCCCAGACACCGCTTATCTTTGACATTTACTTGTCTTTGTGTTTACTAACCCATGCTGGTATAAGATTGGTTGATGTGCAAACTGTGTCAATGGGATTGTTACAAAATAGTAAAAGGAGAAATGAATTGTAGCAGAAATTAAAACAGTGGGTCAATTATTCTGGGGTTGGGCAGTTTTCAGCTGTGAGGAAGTAAAACAGTGATGTGGTGTCGTTTGAAAAGAAAATGCGCCACTTACTAATGTTTTTACTACTCCTAAGAGCAAAAATGTGATTTTCTAACACATGATCGCTAACAAATATTCATTTGCTGCAGTAATGGAGTTGCATAAAATGAATGTACTGCCAGAGGTTAATTCAGCTTTATGTGAAAGACTTCAAAGTGTAGTATTGTCTTTGACACAGGTCTTAAAGCTAAATAAAGACTGATTTTAGGATTATGCTGATTGATGTGAAATAATCTTACTTGCAGCAGCACCACTGAAGTTATCGCTGGTAGTAAAAGTGAGCCTTGTACCATTACAACAAATAATGGAAAATCTCTTTATTAAGGTGGTAAAACCTTTCAGGCTTCACTGATGTATCCCTTTCACGGGTTTGTCTCCTTTCAGACGATGGGAAGCTGTCCTTGGAGGAGTTCCAGTCATACTTCACTGACGGTGTCCTCACTGACGAGCAGATGCAGGAGCTGTATTTCTCTATCGACAGGCAACACACAGAGTAAGCCTATCTTCCTTTTAGAAGTCTTCCAACTCAGCTGCCATCTGTAGCCCCTTCTGCTCTTCTGCTGCCTTGCAGTGAGATGTCAACGCCTGACTTCAGTGAAAATAATGTCAACATAGAGAGCCTAAATTCTGCCGTGAAAGCCGCAAGAGTTTGCAGCGCTCCGTTTGCACACTGATGAGTACAAACGAAATTGTAAAAGATGCAAAACATTTGCTTGTGCCACCGGCTAACATTCAACTTGAAAAACATTTATTGGAATGAAAAATGTGTGGGATTGAAGCAAAAGAAATACCCAAGAGGATGTTCTTTGCTGTGTCTGTGAGCACAATGCTAATGAAATGTGAGAAATCATTCCTTTGCTGTTGGCATCACTGAAGTGCCAACCAATCACAGTTAAGAATTATCTCTCTTGTGTTACAGCTTTAGCTAACACCTGTTTTATTTACTGTCAACTTTAGACAGAATGCTTGCAATGCATAACAAACCCTAGCTGGGCATTAATTTAAATATTGTCTTTCTGATTTATTGAAACTATAATATAATAAAATACTGACTGAAACAACACAAATATAATATCCAAGACATTTTGCCTTACTATGCCAATGTCTAGTAAAATCAAGTAAATACTAGACATTGAAGTACATTATAATGACTAAAAATACAGAACATTATACCATACTTTACTTATACTTAATGTGCAAGTGCTTCTAGGTTTATTTGCAAGGCAATTGTGCTACTGTGATTATTGACTGTTCTCACAGCTCCTCAGCTCCTCATACCTCAAAGCCCGTTGCACATCGTTTTACTCCGTTTCGAGTAAACATGTCATTGAACCCAAACTGTAGCAAAACGCTGGACATTGTTTTGAGATTGAATGTTCTCCAATAGTGAAAATCACTGCTATCTTTTTTCAAATAGAAAGGTCCAACACTACAATAAAACAATAGTCTACGTAAGGTGACCAGATTTCTGACATAAAAACTGAAGACATAATAAGAAAAGAAGATATTGGGGACATTTCAAGTTTGGCATTCACTATATCATAATAATATCCAACGTTTTTATCTGTGAAATAAAAAAGGGGGGTAATTCCTGTTTCACGTAATTTGACCATGGTAGCTAAAAACAAGCAAAACGCGACTGAGACGTTAAAGCGGTAGACTCTACTGCCCAGTATTTCTTGCTATGCAAAATATTCTTTCACTTTGCGGTCTGCTCATGGCCTGTCCCCAGAAAACTGGGACACCTGGTCACCCTAGTGGAGGAGACTGTGCTTTGAGCTAAAAATGCTAACACACTGATGCTAAGCAGGTACAATGTTTACAGGTGTAATATTCACCAGCTTAGTTTAGCATGCTAAAGTATTGGACAAATTGATTTTTTTCCCCTGATAATGATGTTTGATGATGATAAAAAGTCAGAGGATTACCAAAGTCTGACAAAAAGACTTGACAAAAATACTTCTGGCTTTCCAATGACATCTCTTTAATTAACATGTCTCTTTTTTGTCTTCCAATTGCCTCACAGCAACCTGGAGATAGACAAACTCTCAGGTGATTATGTGTCATTCATTATTTTAATGACATTGCTAATGAAATCAGTCTCAAACCATTATATACAGCGCATAAGATCACTTTTATGTATCACAAAAATCCAAGGCTTTATTATTTTAGCTAGTGCTATTGGCTAAAGCTGCCAGATGGTGACCATGACTTAAACACAAGTATGCCCCAGTCAGTCATTTGACATTGAATTTTTTCCTTCTTGTAAGAAAACACCATTGATACAAATTATGCTCAACAAATCTTCTCCAGAGTACTTCACTCCACATCTGGGGGAATATGCCAATGTCCTGTCTGCTCTGGAGAAGCTGAATGTGGCCATTTTGAAGGCCATGGATAAAACTAAAGAGGTGGGTGATGGTGGCTTTCACCTCTGCATTGTGTTGAATTTCAGAACATTTGAATGCCTCCAAGCATTTAGACTTTCAGGCTGTTTTTTTGCCCTGCATGACTGATTCTGCTCTGCCTCTTCTCACTAACAATACATTTTCAAACATGAGTTCACAGAACCTTACAACACCAGCCATTTGTAAAACAGCTGGATAGATAGGAATGAGGAAAATAAAGCAATTTATGTAACACAATTTTGAACTCTTTTGGAAATGATTGAACCACAATAAATGTAGGCTTATTTCACAATATGGTGCAGGTATTGTAGATATACTGATTGCTGTGGAGGTCATAAAGACATAACATTCATCATTTAATAATCTGTTGGTTATTTTTCTTCTTAATATGTTATGTGTGTATGTGTGGTCTATAACAATTCTTATCAGTTTTGCAGCTATAACGCAAAGTATTATTCAAGTATAAATTAAAAATGTGACCTGATGATGATGCTCCAGAAAAAGTGTGAGGATCACTTATTTATCACTTATTTATCCGTTATTACAGTTCATCCTGAGAGTCATGACTACTAATTGTACAAATAGTGGACGTATTTTAATGTACACAGTGCATGGTTAGCATTGCTAAGACTCTATCATGGTTGACAGGTCGGCGTGTAGCCATGCTCCTAAAGCATCCCCTGCTTTATCGTAAATTTTAATTTACTAAATGAACATCCTGCTGTATTGAAAGAGACTTAAAAGTAGTGATTGAGGCCATAAATTCATTATGAAAATGTTGATTGAGGTAGAGAAGTAAGATCATTTCATCAGTGGTCGACCTCTGCTGAAAATGAGAAAAGTGGGAGAGAGAAGGGAATGACATGCAGAAAAGGGCCAGAGGTTGGAAACTTCCCCGTGGCCGCTGCAACAAGAACTGAGCCTCTGTACATGGGCCGCACGCTCAACCAGGTGAGCTAACCAGGCACCCTATAGAATGCAGGTTTAAAGAACTTCCGCATCGGCTTTATTTTTTTTAGGCCCAGAAGCTTCATTCGTGGTTTTTACAGTCTGTGGTCATGAATATCTGTACCAAATTTAATGAAATAGTTATCAAGACATTTGACTTAATACCACAAATGTAAACTTCATGGTGGTGCTAGTGGAAAGGTCAGGGGATCAAAAAGTCAGTTTGATTTATCGTCTGGGAACCATGAATATCTGTACAAGGTTTCATGACAATCCATCAAACAGTTATTGAGATATTTCAGTATGGAAATATAAAGCGGCAAAACTTCATGTTTACGAGTTAACTCTTGTGTGTCTTTCATCGTTATATGATAACACTGGTTGCAATACATTTGACATTAAATTATATATATATAAAAACCAGTATCCAGTAACCAGTATCATAACATATTTTCATAGCTCTGGTGCCTCTGTCCTAATTGTAAATGTATAGCTTTGGAGCTGAAATGAAGATCAATGCTTTTCAGTTCAAAAGACCGAAACTACCATTTCTTTCACAGATAACAAGCCAGTATCTCATCAAATCCCCAGCCTTGAATTGCGAAAAATGCTAATTAGAGCTTTCTGAAATCCTGTTATCAAGGCTGGTCGAGCAGAACAGCATACTATATTCCATCAGATGTACAGTAGAGGGGATTAAAGTGCAGGGCTGTAATCATGTTGTTTTAGACCCACACGGTCAGCATCATCATCAGAGATCTTACACTAAAACATAATCAATAGCTCAGCTCACTCTTTATCAATCTCAGCTAACCCTCCATGTTAAGCCAACTGGTGAATATTTATTTATATTTGGCAAGGGAAGAGAATCAGGTGCATGGATACATGCTTGAGTGTGGATACAGACTTATCATAATTTTGACTTCAGTGCAGGAAGTAAGTGTCACTGATGAAGAGAGGGAATACAGGGTGATAGTGGAGCTTAAATGACAGTAACTAAGGCTGACAACCCCCAGCTGTCCAACTGATCTGATGTCAGATGTCATACACAGAACTGCACCACAAACACAGGACCTTTTTTCAACTGCTCTAATCTCCTTCTCTTTAATTTTTTTCAAAGTAATAATTGTATTATTCACTCAGTTGCACACTTGTCTTTCACTATTTTATCTCGTTTCTCTGTGCATCCATCTTCTCCGACATTGTCTTTTTTTCTCTTTCTCATGTACTTTCCCTTTCTGTATGTGTCCCATGCCTTCCTACAGCTCATGCATATTTCATGTTGCTATTAGTCAGTCAGAAAGCTTTCTTTGCCCTGAAGAGCAGCTGCCTTTATAGCTATTGTGAAATAAGCCATATTAAATTCTCACTGCTAAACCAAAGATAAAACTAAACCTATAGAAGTGCTCAAGGGCCACCAAGACTCAAAATGCCTAGAAAAATTATGAACTCTACAGACTAAAATGTGTTGTTGATGTGCCTCAAGAAAACAAGAAAACATCTGCTGTGTTGTTGCAGCTCTTCTGTCTCATAACAAAGAGGGAGAAATTGAAAAAAGAACTGTGGTTCATTACTGATGTAGTAAAGCGTCTCTGCTGCCGCGGAAATGGAACACATAGTAACAAGGATTACAACAAGCTCGGTGGTCATTTTTCAAATGTCTTCTTGTCCTTTTTTCAGAGATCTATTTTGTTGCACCCCAGGGTGCTGGTGATGGTAATGAGGTTCATTATCCACAAAATGCCAAAAGAAAACAGCAGCCACTGCACTGAACTCCTCCATAAACTGACACTAGACATCCATACATTATAATAATCACTTTCCAGTTAATGAAATAGCCCATTATTACCTTTAATCTACACAGTGATGCTTCTTCACCATGTGTTTTTGTTTTTAGCAGGTGGGAATAATGCGATTATAACTTGGTTCCTCTGACCAAATAACTGCAATAAGATACCTGTTGAATGACGATAAATAAATGGGGCGTGAGAACTTAATCTTGTCAAACTCAAAATACAATGTTTTCAGGGTATTATGAGATTATCTGAGAATCAGCTATTGTCATGCTCAAAAAGCTGAGCATAACATGAATTAAGAATCAGTTGGCATCTGGACTTGCAGCTTCTTTCTTTACAGTACATATATTTTCCAGAGCTGAAGATAAGGCAGACAAGTCCATCATATCAACTACAAAGCACAAGAAACAGTTCCTAGATAAGATGAGTAATGAGTGATGATTTCTTTTACCCATATTATCACAGATTCTTAATTTTTACCCTTACACATCCATTCAGGAGTATCAGGGTTCATCAGTGCTTGGTCAGTTTGTGACACGCCTTCTGCTGAGGGAGACCTCCACCCAGCTGCAGTCCCTTCAGTCATCACTGGACTACGCTATGGAGGCAGTTCATGACCCGGGCTGTACTGGGAGGAAGATACTGAAGAAGCCTGAAGACCTGCCTATCCAGAGGGTGGCCAAACGCACCGGCCGACGCATCCAGAAGAACATGTGTCTCTCCCCTACTGACCCCTACTCTGGCATGCTCACCACAGGTACGTTTCAGGAACACTACGATTGAGATACTGTAGGTAAATCTGATGAGGGCAAACGTTAGGCAAAATACTGGAAATTTAAAAGGGCATATTGTAGCGATCTAGCTTAGGGAGATACTCACAGTAGGTCACAAGACACAAAGTGCATCACTTTGATATAAAGTAATTGTTCAGACTTCCTCTATTTTGCTGATGTTATTTCTGGGGTTTAGGGGTCAGCGTGGAGCCAGACAACCATTGGGGCTCCCAGATCAACCAACTGGAGCATCTCATAGACAAACTGGAGTGTGAGGTTTGTATATCATCTGTTTTTGTGCTTCTACTCTTTATGCTAAGCTAAGCTAACTGTCTGCTGGCTCTAGCTAGCTTAATATTTAGTGGACGGACGAGAAAGTGGTGTCGATCCTTTTATCCAACTCTTGGCAAGAAAGCAAATTACCCGTATTTTCCACCGGACGAGTAGTATCTACTCTACCTTCCAATCCAAGCACTCCTGCAATTAACCTCCATGCCTTCTCTTTTGTGGCATCCTTATAAAAAAAGGATCTGTGGTGGTTACTATGTTTTTTGACCTCCAAGATGAATCTCTCCTTGTCCATGGTGTTGTAAAGGAGACATACTGTATATGCTTGCATGAAAATAGATCTGGCGTGTAACTTTAGCGTAGCGTAGGGCCATTCACGCACACATCACGCAGGCTTCTGGGACGTGCCGTGACACGGGTGGTGGATGGAGCAGCAGCATCCAGCAGCATGTAGAAGAGCACAGATAGCTACATGGCGGCTCCTGTAGTATTTATTTAATTTTTAATTTTGAATGATCATTTTTGGATGATTATATATTAATTATAGATGAGGTATGTTGCAAGGTTAGATGCCAGCGCTTCAAGGATAATGAGCCTGCTTGCTAACACATGGATCTCTTGAATTTCTAATCTTGGTCAAGCAGAAAATAATACAGTGTAAGTCAGGGCTGCAGGGAAGCTGTTGGAGGGTTAAAATGAATATGGCAATCTCTTCTTTGTGAAAAATGACTGACTGAAATATGTATGCCCCCATTTTCAGAGTCCACATCTTGAACCTCTTAAAGAGGACACATTGGCAGGGACGTATAAATCGGTGAGTCCAACATGTGAAGGATTTTACAAGATATCTTTGCACTGAACAAAAATATGTTACATTTTATAGTTATTTGATTCATACATTATCTTCTATTGTTGAATAGCTGGAAATCAAAAATTTAAATTCACTTAAATTCCAAAATGAACCTAATCTGTTGACGTTATTTGAAGATGTGATTATGACTTTAGTTTGTTTTCTCTCTTTAGAACATACTTCTGGTCCAAAGACAAATGTCTGTGAAGGAGAAGGATGTGGAGCAGTTTCAACAAGCTCTTAAAATCTACACAGATACCACCAGCAGCCAGCTAAACAACCTGCAGTATGTCCCTTTGTCTGCCTCAGTGCCTTTATTTGCCTCTCTGTGATTTAATACAACCTCTTCAAATTGCTTTCATTTTCCCAAACATAAGAGGCACTGTAACCCTTACTGCTCTCTTTTTTTTCTCCCTGTCTCTCTTTATTTTTAGCGTTTCAGTCCAGAACTTGCCAGACAGATCATGCTTCATCATGTACGAGTTTTGGCAGGATCGACTCTCCTGGATGAGGTAGGATCCGACGGGTTTTATGCCATATTAGACTAGGAAACATGTTCTGAAAATGTCACTGCTCAATCAAAATGTGTCTCATCTTTTTCCTCCTTCTTTCTCCTCTCAGCTACCTACAGTCACCCATAAGCAAGACCTTCCAGCGCTGCATTATTGACTCACTGGAAGAGCCGGAGATGGTCTCCACCATGCTCCTCCCAGGTAGGAACCATTATGAAGGCTGCTATTTCATATTTCATTCAACTCTCACATGAATCCAGTTTGATTTAGTTGATAGTTTAAAGAATTTAATTTAATAGAATTAAAAATAGCATGGCCTTTCAGAAAAACGTATTAATGCATATGTCTTACATAATAAACAGGGGTTTTGAGTGGTCCAAGATAGAAATGATTATCTAGAAGTCTTTTTGAGTGAATAATTTGTATGAAACAAGAGAATTTAGGTGCTTTAAAGGTAAATATTGCCCTCAATATTAAAGCTGCTATAATTAATAGTTTTAATTAATATTATTAGATTATATGACTATATGAAATTAGTTTGTCATTGCACCCAGATAATTATCACCCAATTCTGCAGTTTCCCTTAGTTCTAGTTCTAGTTAGTGTTTTAGCTTCTCTCTGTGCATTGTTTTGGTTTTCTGTACCGTAACTTTAATGTTTTGGTTCACTCATCACTCTCATCAGCGTAATTTTCAGATACACTAGGCAGCTGTTTTCAGCTAAAAAGCTCTGATAAACCCACTATGTACCACCTAATAGCAGATAAAGTTAGCAACAAGTTACTTAATATAGTGGAGAATTTACCATCATTGATGTTTGATTATTGTTTCATTTGACAGCGTCTTGGTGGATTATGAACAACAACTGACAGGGAAAAGCAGCTGCTGCTATTCAACACAATAAAAGCAGGAGGAAGAGCTGATTGTGAAATTGTTTTATATTTTTTGTTCTTTGATATCCATTTTTTTCCTTATGGCATGACTAGGATTTTTGCAATGCTATAGCTCCCAGGTTATAAAAAAAGAAGACTGCTCAGATAACTCAGTCAAGTGTACAACAAATTAAAACCTTGGAGAGAAACAGTTGAAGGCAATGCAATGTTTTATTGTGTGATCAGGATTTGTGCCAGCATTCATTTACAACCACATTTATTGTTTCGGATTTAATAGAAAGAATATCAATATTTGCATGATTTCTTATTTCTCAGTGGTAGTTTATTTCAATCAGAACAACATCTTAGAATAGATATAATGTCATTGATGCCACAAAAATAAAAACACATCAATGATCTGTCCATCCATCATAATCTATCACTCATTCTTCAATACAAACAAAACATAATTAGTGGTAGGGTTAACCTGCATTTCCCCTTGTTCTGTCTGTGGTATTGTACTTTGTTGTCACCTTCAAAGCTTTGCTACCAAACGTCTTTTTGCCGATGGGTTAGACAGCCAATAGAAAAAAACGTAGTTAATGAACAATTATGGTCCACATCTAAACTTGTGTTGTCATGAGTGTGTCACTCCTGCACTTTAGAAAATTCCTGGACCTAATTGTGAAGAATGGGTGTTTATTGTACATTGTCTATTAAAAATGTTGAATCAACTGCTGTTATAACAAGCCAAGTGCTACACTAAAGTGTAGTGAGACATTAGCGGACGCTAACAATTAAACAAATAAGTCTGCAGTTTGCCTGTACTGTCACTCTAGAAATTATGCTCAAAGCCCTTATTTTACATTTGCAGTGTAAACTGTACAGTGCACACACACATAGAAGTTTATATTTTGAGTACAGATATTAAGCAGAAATTGTTCGGTGTAATGTTTAGACAGAAAGTCAACTGAGATTGTGTACAGCTAGTCAACAAAAGCTGTAAGATGTTAGTTATTGTTGTAGAACATTGGTAAATGTACAGTATGATAGTATATTGAGCTGTGGTTGATCCGATAATGTGAGGAATGAATGTGTTCACTCTTTTTTTTTAAGTGTTTTATCATTTGTTTATGAAGAATATACAGTTGTTATGTGGATGTTTGTTTTCTGGCATGAAATAAAGTTCATGACTTGTTGATGAAATTAAATGATGTGTTAATTGTTCTCTTGCTTAAGATGAGTACACTGTTTATGAATTGTGATCAAATAAAGATCATTGATATTTATTGGTAAATGAATGGTCCACTGTGGCCGAGGCTGCCACCTGCTCGTCAGATATTCATTCACACACATCTACACTCCGATGCAGCATCGGGGGAAACTCAGGGTTCAGTGTCTTACCCAAGGACACTTTGACATGGGACTGCAGGGCCAGGGATTGAACACCAACCTTCTGGTTGGAAGCCAACCACTGCCTACCATCTACAACTGAACCACAGCCGCCACCAAGTCTATCAGGTTATATTTGACTTCACAGCATCTTTATCCTAGAGTTCATTAACTACCAAAAGTAAGCGCTTTGAATTGTATTATGTTATACTTCAAACCCTCCTAAATCTATGTACAATATAAGTAGAAGCTCATAATAATCCTATTTACAAATATCACATGGTTCAAATAAAACCTAGTCTATATCCATGACATTCCACTTCCTGGATTGCTTCCGCCGGATGCATGTCTTTTTGCCAAGGTCCGTTTCCTTCTGCTTTCTTTGTTTTGCAATTTTAAACTCGGGTGGATTTATGAGGACTATGGTTAACTGCTCTTCAGATCTCTGCAGGGTACATCCAGACAGAGCTAGACTATCCTGGGAAGATGGTCTGGCAAAGCAAGACTGAATAAAACCTAAATAGCTTGAAAGTGAAATCTGTTGTTTTTCCAACAAAGGTCAATTTAAACGGAAACTTGGGTGTTAAACGGTTTCTCCAATGCAAAATGAAGGGAATACATTTGGTGCAGGAAGGAGGCATTTTACAGCTGCAGCCTCTCATGGAGAGAAATGCTTCTGCCTTATCAGATCACACGCCCTTATCTTTCCCTGCTTCGATTTTCTCCTCAGTTACAGTGGGGGTTCTGTCAGGGCCAACACATCTGGCAGCTATGTGGGCTAAAAACATCCTATATATGTTCCATGTATAATCAGCAAGTCACGTCTCCCAGTATCAATTTTCCGTTGCGTAAAGTATAGTATATTTCCACTAAAAAAAATTTAAGGCAGACAAAAGAGAATGTGCGTCACTCAATATGGTGTGAATTAATTGCCTGTAAATGGGTTCCATTTGTGACGTTTGGCACCCATTAGCAGACTCTGATTGTCACTACGTAGCTATTTGATCAATTTGGAGCTTATGTGCATGTGTTTGTGTATAATAAGGACTAAGTGGTTAGACTAGTTGGAGACAGGGTGAGAGGGAATAAAAGGGCTTGAGAGAATAGGAAGAAGTGGTTTGTTTAAAGACAGGGAGACATTGGCTGACCAAAGTCAATACTGTCAGGGCACGTTTACGCCAAAACAAAAGCAAACTCAAGCAGAAAGCCTGAGCTTCGGCATCCTTAACCCACTTACACACCACCATTAGCCAGCTTTGTGATAAGCTATAAGGTAACAGGAGGATGGATGGAGCAACACGGAGGAGGAGGAGGTGGGAGCTTGGATTCAGAGAATGCAGTGATGAATACAGTTACGTGTCTTGTAGCATGTTTCAGGCCAGTGACAGTTGATCAAGGAGGGATTACTGACAGCTCAAGGCACAAAATATATTTCTGGAATTAGAAAGCATTTGATCCGTCTTATCAGATACTTTCATAGGCCACACATTTGCTGTGGCATCAGCATCAGATGACACAAACACGTGGGGGAGTGCATTAGCTCATAAAGAGAAAGAGAGAGGGAGAGAGAAAAAGAGAGAGAGAAAGAGAGAGAGAGAGAAAACGAGAGAGAGAAGATTTTATTTCAGTTTGATGGTGTTGATCTGAATAAAACAGGAGTGATGACATTCAGTATTAGGTCACTGTTATGTTTCTGCTCCTGTCCATAAACAAGGACAGTAATAAGAGGAAAATTATTTCTTTGAATATGCAAATATCAATGCAGCAGTGAGCATAGATACTGCAGTAAGCACATCATTTCATTTTACTTACAGTTTCAAGTGTTATTATTAGGTCACTAAATGGCACTGTAACCATGGAGATGCCAAAAAATGAAGACAGAACACATAATTGTGTCCCTGCTTAACAACTTTCAGCTCACTGCACTAAAAACAACCTTTGCATGTTTATAGTACATCTACTGAAAAGGAGAACAGTTCACAAATTGTTAATTATACTGAGTCATAGTCATAGTCATAGTAATAGTCGGGATAGACAAAAAAGCATTTGATCAACTACTGGAGAGGTTTTAAAAAGACCCAATAGTACCACAAGAATCACAGAAAGAGACAGAGAAAAGGAAAGTTCATTAAAAACTGAGGTAAAATACAGAAAGATATGGAAGCAATGGAGAAAAGTGCAGGAGGGAGGTGAAATAAACCCAATGCAGGATGAGAATGCAGGAGGTTTGGATGGAGCAGCCTGATGAAAAGACTGATTAAAAGAAATATTAAACCGAGAGGAATGCCGGTGGGCAATGAAAAGGGGGTCGTGGTCTTTGAAGATTGGAGAGACAGTAAATTGGCACCGTGAAAATGAAATGAGGGAAAAGAAAACAAAGGAGGACAAGAAATGAGCAGATGGAAACTTATAGAATGTAGGGTTATGGAGGACAGTGTGATGTGAACAACAAACAGGAAAGTATGTTGATGATGAGATTAATAATTATTTTTTAATAAAAACGCCTGCACTTACAGTGCATCCACACTAAAGGGATACAAGAATGTGGACACCCCTGTCCATAAAATTGTGTACTTTTCTAGTTGTTTTTTTTTTAACCTTTATCTATTCAGGAAAAAGAAGCCTCTCTTTTGATCACCCTGACCCTGATCACATTCACTCAGTTACACACAGTCACAGCTGGAAGCTGCCCAGTACACTTACCAGCTCCACTTGAACGGTTGGGGTAAAGGGCCTTGCTCAAGGGTACCGCAGTGGAAGTAATGAGGAGGGTGCTGCTTTTTCACTTTTCCCACCCAGATTTATCCTGCAGGTCTTGGAATTGAACCGACAACCTCCCGTTCACAAGCAAGAGGAGGCAGATGCATCAGAGGACAAAAAAGAGAGTGAGAGTAAAATATTCTGTTAAGAAAACATGAAAAGAAGATGATTAAAAGGTGAAAACAGAGGAGATTAAAGCAGCCTGTGAAACAAGATTACAGATACAGAACTGCAAGAAGAAAGCCGTAAGGAAAAAAGTGACAAGAGAACAATAAAGAGCAGCAAAAAATAGAAAGGCCCAAAATGAATGAAAGCAATCCAAGACAAAACAGGGAAAAGACAATGAGAATACCCAATCTGATGCTTACAGAGACACATAAAAGCAAATCATATGAAATGTACAGGGAGTATGATGAAGGCCTCTGACATGTTTTATTAAATGGAAAAAATTGTCAAAACTATTAAAAGTGCATGTCAATTAAACATTGTGACCATGTTTTTGCTGATTTTTTTGTTTCCCAGAGATGACAACATGTGCTTAGTATCTGCCAGATGTTAGTCGTAACTTCCTGTTCTTCTACCCATGAAGTGAACTGTGCCCCACCGGTTAGTACAACTTTGAGGTACTGGTTCTCATTCCTTGTACGACATTCCTCTTGATGCCTGCACTCAGAAGTGATGTTGTAGATTAAGAGGATGCATTCAACATGACTCATGTGTTAAACTTTTTAAACTATTGCTGTCAAAATGTCAAATTTTTAGCACCAAGAGCATTATTTTAGCTCTGTAATAATGCATTTTTACATAATGTAGTGAGCAAATAATCCTTAATTTGAATTGAAAGCGTAAAAAAAATCCCCCGATTAGAGATACAAGGTGGCATTATTGCAATACAGTTATGATTATAAAACACTGTAATTTGTGAAATAAAAATGTAAAATGTGTAATAATCAGGCTTAGCTGCACAGGACCAACCATTAAATACTGTTAACTCATCAGTATTTTAACCCTCTTCACAATGAGCCCTTTAATATTTGAATACTTTGGTACATTTACTGCCAACAAGCCTACACATGTGTTTTCAATGCAGTATTTTTCTACTGTGGAATTGTTGCTTTTACTTAAATCCAGACTTTAATTCTTCCTCCACCTCTGCCACCAGCTATTTTTAAACGGTCTACTTTTAAGAAACCGTTGTCTTACCAAAAAAGATGGAGCACAAACTGAGTTGAAATTGCAGAAGAAACTCATGATTTTTTTTCTTGGTTTGCTGCCTCCTTTAAGATGCTGTCACAGTGCTGCCTGTGGGCCGGCAGCCCGTCAACATCTGTCATCACTGTTGGCAAAAGCAGTAATTATTGTGCCATCATACTGGTGCAACACATTTGGAATAATGCCATATCAGTCCAATCATGCAAGCAATATATTTTTAAATAATTGCCTGCCTGATAATCTCAGCCATGCAGTCACCCCAATCATTCAAATGGCACAAACTTTTTTGCAGTAGGGATCATTTATGTCTGTCATAATATAATTTGCAATAATTGATGCATTTTAGGCAAAATTTCAGTGTTGTACCTGGTTGAGGTGGAGCTAATTTAATCATAATTGACCTGCAGTATGTTCTGTATTTAAATATCAATCTATTGGGTCATATAGTGGAATGAAAAGTACATTAGTGATCTCTGAAGTATAGTAGAATAGAAGTTAAAAGTTGTAGAACATGGAAATATTATTGCAACACCTCATAACTGTACTTTTTTTTATAGTTTAATCAAGTAAGACTTGAATATCTATTCCTGGAATGGTTATTAGTGAATTAAAATAAAAAGATAAGAAAATAAGCTGTATGTAGTAGTTTAATTTAAGAGTAATTTCTTACATATTATTGTGTGCCACTATTGGCAGTAGCCTACTAGCTGTGGACCTCTGTAAGCAATGTGTTGTTGATTTGACTCTCAGCTTTTGTTGTGTGGATACAGATATTTATTATACGTGAAATTAAATTAAAAATGTTCTAATGTAAATGATTGTGTCCCAGCGTGGTGAATTTTAGAGGTAAAAGTAAGTTTTGGGCTTGCAGCCCGAGTGATTCTGCCAAAAGAAAGACAGGTGGGCCAAGTGACCCGGAAGTAATAGTAAATAAAGCCTATATAAATAAAAGCCAAGCTTATTTTGGCCATTTGGCCTACATTAGGACATTTCTGATCTGAGTTTGTTGTCTGAGCTGCTGGGAAGCTGATAGCAATGTTAGAGCCAGGTTAAAACAGAAGAGCATGCAGGTTTAACTCTGGGCTGGGGGTGAATGATGATAATGATGAACAATAAATACATCTGTATCAGTAATCTTGATTTAAAACAGTTACCAAAGGCACTATACAGTCAGTCATTTAAATACTACCATCTGCTGGTAGAAAGGGGGAACAGTTTGGTCCATTACGTGGAAACCACATTAAATATTAATTTATTATATAATATAGCGCTAACAGTACCAACTCTGCACACACAGTAAGTTCTTAGGTTACCCTTTATTACCAAATGTATTGAACCAAACAATGCGCTCATTAAACGTGGCTGGTGATGTGCACGTGCACGATATTAAATCACTGTAATAAACAATGTTATATATATATATTTCTTTCGGTCCAAGTTCATATCAACCTATTTAATAATTGATTTTTAAGTTTTCTTCTAACGTTAAAGTAGCCTACCATGAAAGAGATAAAATGCTAATTTCCTCCAAATAAAAATACCATTTAAATAAATCATTTTCTTGCGTTGAGAACTATGAAAGATCTTACTCTATCTTTGTTTTTTGTTTTTTGGCTAATTTACAATCATTTGCCTACTTGACACCAGAGATCTGAGAGAGTTTGATATGAAAATGGAAGATTTGCAATTACTTCTGTGCTCAACATTAATGTAAACTACAACTTAGACAGTTTACATAGTATCGCTGGCTGAATCAACGTGTACATCTAGAAGAAGTGATAGCAGCCAGATTGCAGTTCCAATCTGTAGTGTTATGCATTTCAGTGCAGGGGCATAGATTGTGCATGTAGCCTACAAACAAATAATAACTTATAAAACCCAAATAAGAACGTCTTTGTACCTATATCTTTAAATTACCCATGATCCCTCGCGGTTTTTTGAACGTTTTTGATTCAAGACTACTTACAAACAACAGAGACGATCTTTTGAAAGAGAAAACTGCTGCATTGTATAAGATTAGGCTATTATTAATTAACGTTAACGTATTAATTAATCTTATGTGGCACCGTTACTGTGAATAACCTTTATCTGGCTTTCTATTTATTGATCGCGCACCCTAGTTAACATCCGGGCATTCAGAAGGCTTGCTATCTGGGCTACAAGCGGAGAACTTAGTTTCTCTATATCGCCCAGGGGAAAGTCCCCGGACCCGTGGCAGAAAGTGTCCCTGGGTAAAACCAGGCTCGGCGCACGCTGCACCGTTCACAAGCTGAGACGTTCACTAGAACAGAGCTGGGTGATGTGGCCGACTTTGTCAGCGTTGATAGTAATGCAAGCAGTTACTAACGCAGAAACAGAACGGGGCTCATTCTCGGAATGCACTTTTTAACCCTTATTCAAACTGATGTTGATAATTACTTATATAATACATGTTGTTATATAGTACATGTTGTGAGGCTACATATAAGGCCTCAAAGCAAACGCAATTTATTAGAGCTTGAGGTACAAATACGTCTAGATCTCCCTCTCTTGCATTGTTTATTTGCATATAAAGAAGCCTACTATTTTATATGACTTTTTAAATATTGTTTTTAATATTTGATATTGTTTTTAATGTCAGGGAGTGCAATTTTTTAGTTTTTTTTAGTATTATTACACAGCAGTATAATGAAAAAGTATCTTATTTTATCTCAAATCCTATTTTATAGTCTGATTATACCGCATTAACAGGTTTAGATCGCCATCTCGTGGTTGAAAAAATGACGTGCAAACCATTAGCGCCAAGCCATGTGCCTAATTTAAATTCAGGGAAATCAACCTGACGTTATAGACTATAATTTTTCAAAAACGTAAAAAATCTTCACGAATAATATCACAGCCTCCTTTAACCTTTTTGTTATGAACTGTTCGTTTTATCAATTTCACGATAAGCATGCATTATTTGATATTTTAACAACTCAAACAACTCAGATAGTTATAATTTTGTAACTATAAACTATTGTTTCCAACTGTACAGAATATCCAGCAATATAATTTCAATAGCTGATTGTAGGCTACTCTTAAAAAAATCTATATATTTTAGCCGCCCAGTATGAGTCTGTACCTAAAGTAGGCTACTCCCCCTGTTGTTATGGAGCAGTATGAGCACACTGGCTTGTTGTTTACAAGTTTGGTCCTGTTTGAACACCTGGTGGCAGTTTCACAATTAGCCAACATGGATGGATGGATGGTCACATTAAAGTGGTGAATCAGGTGATACAGAAACATTATGTGCCTCAGCCTCATCATCATTATTCATCTATAAGTGGCAGCACTAAACATGGCCAGTGGGTCTCCATTTTCTATCTGGTGTCACCTTTCTGCACGACAGAACAAAGACACTTGTTTTCCCATGTTGACACCACTAGAGGGAGCACCGGATTTACAGCATCCTTCCTAATACACTCTGACATGAAGGGCACACACAGACTCACATGGATATACTGTATACTACTGGATTAGGCAGCACAAACAAAGATTACAGCATCACATGGTTGCCCCCTCCAAATGGTGTCTACCAGTAACCTGCTTCCCCCTCTGAGTTATCCCATCATTCATTTGGAGTGGGTCTAAACTCATGCAGCAGCAGCATCATAAATGTTCAGCTCCTCCCTGCTGTATGGAGAGACAGAGGAAAGGAGGGAGACAGAGGGAGGGAGGGAGACAGAGGGAGGGAGGGAGGGAGGGAGGAGGGAGCGATAGAGGGATAGAGGATCAGGGTCAGATGAATTGCAGTCTGAATGACGAAAGCAGTGTTTGCAAATGAAGAGGAGAGTATGTGTGCATGTGTGTGAGAGGACGAATCAGGGAGTGCTAGAGAGAGAGCTTGGGGTGGGGGGGATTGTGTGTGTGTAAGGGGAGACAGAGAGGAAATCCAGGCAGGAGGAGGAATTGGACATAAAGGGAGGAAGAAAAAGGGGGCAGGAGGAAAAAGACAAAATAAGGGGACCCAGATAAAAAGGGAAGATGGCTGAGCCTGAGCTGAAATTACGGAGCAGCCGGGAGAGCGTTGCCAAGGCTTTGAGCCAGGAGAAGATGGGGGGTAGGTACAGTGCATGCTTACACTCCTGTAGATACCACATGGTGCAGGGCTGCATTATTCCGCCATGCGCTCTGATGCAACATTGCCTGATGCAAAAGTACCTTGAGAGTGATGTGGCCATAAAGATGCATCATGGTGTTTTGGGTGTCTGTGATAGTGATACAGGTGACGAAATGTGAAACATATTATGCAGAAATAGAGCTTGTGTTTACATGTGGGCCCTTTCTTGGTTGTATAAACAGAATTACCTGATGCCATGCGTGTCTACATTAACAGAGAGAGAGGAACATTAGGGAAATAAGTTTCTTCAAAAACAGATTTAAAAAAATATATCCAGATGAACCTGTTTAACCTGTTTTTTTAACAGTTAATGCTACACATTTCCCCCAAACTACTGAACCAGAATGCACACTAGTTGACACGTGGACATTAGAAATTAATGTCTGTTTTGTTCTTGTTTTCATTTAAAAAGTGTGGTATTTTCTTCTGTTAAATGAACCAGTGCCTGAAATATCACAGCAAAGCAAATTGTGAAAGAATACTTTATTACTTTGATGATTTTCTCTTTTATTTGTGACCATTGGCAACACCAAACGGCCATACCTCAAATGTGAAACTCTCTTGTCTAATCTCCTGGTCTGCTGTCCTCTCCATCCTCCAGCAGCTGAAGCAGACCCAGACCAAGATGATCTGATTGTAGAGCACCCACCGTCTCCATCTACCCCCATGGTACCTGCTCCCACTGACACAGGCCCTACGATTGGCTCGCCCGCCAAAGAGAAGATCGAGCTCAAACGCAGCATCACTCTCTTCAATGGTGTGGGAATGATCATAGGCACCATCATCGGCTCTGGCATTTTTGTCACCCCAACAGGTGTAATCAAAGAGACCGGCTCAGCTGGGCTCTCCCTGATCATCTGGTCTGCCTGTGGAGTGATCTCTACCATGGGCGCCCTATGCTACGCTGAGCTGGGCACAACCATCACCAAGTCGGGGGGAGACTACACTTACATCCTGGAGGTGTACGGTGAACTGGCGGCTTTTCTAAAGCTTTGGGTGGAGATGCTCATTATCAGACCATCATCACAGTATGTGGTTTCGCTGGTGTTTGCTACCTATCTTCTAAAACCTCTCTACCCAAACTGCAGCGTGCCTGACAGTGCAGCCAAGCTGATTGCCTGCCTGTGTCTTAGTGAGTGGGGATTGTTGGCTGGGGTTACCTTGCAAAGACTTTATTTTCTTTCTTTACAAATGACACATAATGAAATTCACTTATTTGATACAGTCAATTCCAGGTGATTATCTCCCTACTCTCTTTTGTGTCTCCCCACCTCCTGTAGCCTCACTGACGTTTGTAAACTGCATAAGCGTGAGAGCAGCCACCAAGGTGCAGGATTTGTTCACAGCCTCCAAATTGCTAGCCCTGATCATTATCATCCTCTTTGGCTTCATCCAGATTTCCACAGGTGAGTCCCACTTACTGAGCCACCCATTGTTTGTCGTGGTTAGGCTCATTCAGAGACAATGTAAAACTTAGCTGCAGAGCATTCTGTGGTTTTCAAAATGCAAAGAGACCCAAAGCAGTGATAAGAACACATGATTCCAACAGACTAATGTTATTACTCAAGCTGATATCAATTGCCAGCTGGGTTTTGCAATTTAGTCTATTTTACAATCTGCTATCATTTCCAATGTGAATACTAACATCTTGATCACTACTTGAAGCTGAGTTAAGTGGACGAGTTAGCTGATACTAAGTCCAATCTCTTGTAAAACTTTATCAATAGACCAAGACAATACATGGAAAACAAGCTCATCACTTTAGTGTGAAAGTACAACCGCTTCTTGTTTGATGCGCGTGTGATGAGGCATGTGGCAATTCATAGTACAATTACCTCAGCCAAATTAAAGATATTTTAATTGTATTGCTGCTTTTGGCTGACACTTTTTAAACCTTTTAAATAGAGTCTAATCTAATTCTACTGGCGCTTTTTTAAAACTGAAATATCATCATACTTTGCTTCAAATCCTCTTTGATACGTATTTGTGTGTTTTGTTTTCTCCCAGGAAACATTACTTTCACCACCGTCTAATATGATAAGTGTGTATTTTTGAGAATGTTATGTACAGTGTGCTAAACCAATTCCCACTTGTTTTCACTGTTAAAAAAAGTAGATTGGCAGTATTACCAAAATATAGTAATGTCCAATGTCCATCAGTGTTAACTGAGGTTTATTTCTTTTGTCTCTAATGACCAAAAAATTGTTGACTAACACTAACACACTAATGAGCCCAACCAAGCAGACTGCCCTCGTTTCAGTGTGTTAACACAGAGATGAGTTTGAACACAAGGCTTGTCTGTCTGCAGCTATGTGTTTGAGTCTGAGCAAGTGTGCAGCCATGTACATGTGTTTCTGCGTGGGTGTACTTTGAAGTTGAACACTGATGAGCACCATTGGTTTAATACGTGACTCATCTGTATGATATATATGTAGGCCTATATCCCCTGTAAATATATAATATGTACAATATGTAACAAACCATGACATAATTGATATAGTTATATTAGGGAAATAGCAGCATGACATTTTAGAAATATTGATACTGTAAAAATAGACAATTTCTCTGCCTGCAGTAATTCATTGTCCTTAAAATGAATGTTAATATGAACTGAATCTGCCATACCATTGCTCTAAACATGGAGGCAACCACCACTGATATGTGCAATGTCAACTTCATCTTGAATAAAACAAGATACATATGCTTTTCAAAACTTAAATAGTAAAGCAGCGGGAATCTGCTCCGGTCACGTCATTTAAAATACAACAGCACGAGAAGATAGGATGGCCATCGTTTGCTTCATGCTACATCTGCTGCCCCACCTTCCCCCCCTTTTTTTTGCAAGACCCTGCCCACCACCATTGTGTGCCACACTGTGTTACCATGGAAACTAGGCGGGGAAGCTTGCCGGCTGTCACACTGTGGTCTTTCAGAGTGAGAAAATAATGTGTGTGTAATATGCTTCATGGAAAACCGAGTCATTACTATCTGAGGAGAGAGAGGTAGAGGAGACACACATTTGATAAAATGTCTGCTGGACAGATCCAGATTATGTTTCATTTCAGTACATATAAGCAGATACTCAAAACTGGAAGCAAAGTGTTTAGAGTCTCAGCTGGCTAGTTTAAAATGTCAAGCCTGTCAAAGAACAGGCAGCAACAGCCTGGCCTTGATGCATGAACTAAAAGCAGTGGCTCTGATTGAGAATCCATTTGATGTCTATGAAACCACATGATTAGTGAAGAAAGAGAAATGTTTCAGTTGTTTTTGATTCCTTTAACTTTTTCTTCCTGTGTGTGAATGTATGAGTGCGCGTGTGTGTGTGTATGCGTGTGTGTGTGTGTGTGTGTGTGTGTGTGTGTGTGTGTGTGTGTGTGTGTGTGTGTGTGTGTGCAGGTGATGTGCCGTACCTGAAACCAGAAAAGGCATTTGAAGGCAGCAAACTGGGAGTGGACAATATTGTTTTAGCTCTGTACAGTGGTCTCTTTGCTTTTGGAGGCTGGTGAGACCTTTGTGATCTATGTTAATGTTATAGAAAATAATTTGAAATTATGTATTCATAGCTGACAAGTGATTGCTTTGCAAAACAATATTCAGTAATTCCAGTGTTTATCCAATCCCTAAAATATTGTTCAACTCTATTTATTTTAGGAATTACCTGAATTATGTGACCGAGGAAATGATCAATCCAGAGAGGTGACTTAAATTCCAACAACATAACTACTATCATCCATGACTGAGTTTGTTTACTATAAGTTGATTGCATGGAGATGCAGTACACAAGTGACAGTCTCAAAAATGGTTGCATAGCTGAATCAACAGCTCTTGACAAAAGCAAATTACAAGCTTGACTTTTGGATTGTCTCAGTTGTTTTGTTTTATATTATATAATCTAGCACGGTTGACCACTACTTGCATATAAAATCTTATGGTCACATTTGCCAACTGGATTGCATAAAATTAAACACACATTAAATCATTGATCTCATAAATACAAAGAAAATAATCCGATATTATCAGATAATGTTTCTTCCTCACATGACCTTTGACCTCCCCCCATAGAAACCTGCCCTTGTCCATCATCATATCCATGCCGATAGTGACGGTGGTGTACGTTCTGACCAACCTGGCCTACTTCACCACCATCTCTCCTGAAGTAATGGTTGAGTCTGAGGCTGTTGCCGTGGTGAGCTTCAAAGTTCTGTCATACATTTACCACAGCTACAACATGCAGACTGCAACTCAAAAACCATCTATTGCATCTTGTTGGTAGGTTGTATTTTCTCATAGTATATGTTTGTGCTGTTTGGCAGAGTTTTGGGGAGTACCATCTTGGTGTGATGTCCTGGCTGATTCCCGTCTTTGTGGGACTGTCCTGCTTTGGAGCCGTCAACGGATCCCTGTTCACCTCAGCACGGTGTGTGTTTGGCTATTTTGATGCTCAGTTTGAACAGTTTATAACTGTTACAGTTTGTTCAATGAGTTTGGGGTGGAAACTAAATCCTGGAGTTCTTGTTTAGTGGATGTGTGTTTAAAACATAAAAAAAATAAAAGTGAGCACACTATTCCTTTGCAATGATTAAATTGCATTTGGGACAATGTGCCGTTCCATGTGATATCAGGGTAAATCTGAGACTGTTACTTTCTGAAAAATATTGAGACCAAAATATAACCTCAACAAAGCTTTCTCTTTTCTAGGTTGTTCTATGCTGGAGCTCGAGAGGGTCAACTTCCTGCTGCTCTGGGTTTGGTCCACACAGACCTGTTCACACCAGTGCCGTCCCTCATCTTCACAGTAAGACGCCTGCTACTACCAGCAATAATCTGACATCTTACTTTTAAATGATCACCTTTAAAATTCTTTTTATCAAATAGTTCCAACAATCTACTGTGACATCCAATGAAGTTTTAGTAAATAAAGTTGTATTAAGTCATATATCGCTTTTATAGACATCTATCTGTAACAGCATCAAAAAGTTTCTGACGTGTGTCCTCCAATTTTAAGCAGCTAAATATGGTTGTTAGTTTTTATTTTTACTAGACAAGATTTCTTTTGTCAAAGCCCCTAAAACTAGTTACAACTCTCTGAATGTTCACAGCATGAAAGCATTTAGCATAACACACGTTCCACAAGAATCACTCTTAACATATTTCCAAATAACATGACAGGTACATGTGTGTGTTTATATGCTACAAGACTAATAAAAATTTCCTTTTCCCTTGTATCAGTGTTTGCTGTCCATGATGTACGCCATCTCCCAGGACATCTTCTCTGTCATCAATCTCTTCAGCTTCTTCACCTGGCTTTGTGTTGGTATGGCCATTGCTGGCATGCTCTGGCTGCGCTTTACCAAGCCTGACCTCAGAAGGCCAATTAAGGTAGAGTACCCTAGTCTAAAAGGTTGCGTTGCATTTAATAATCACTAAGAGGTATACAAGTGATGCAAGACCTTAGCTCTACCTGAACCTCAGCCAGTTTCTTTGTCTGCCCAAAACATCAACATATGTGGTTTCATCGTGCATCCACCTATTATTATTATTATTATTATTATTTTTTTTAAATGAAAGCACCATTGTAGCACTGCTTCAGTTGTCGACTGGAAGTGGAACCATACTGTGTTTTCAGAATAGCAGGGAGTGGTGTTTGCACACAAATACATGGCTCTTTGTTTCTGTTTCATCATGGGAATATTACTTTGGTTGACCAGTCTTTCATCTTTCCTTTGAGCCTAAGGCTCTGATCCCATTTGTTTTAAAAGACGAACCTCTAACAAGGAATAAATATAGCTCAAACTTGAAGTACGAAAATAAAATTTTAAGTACTTATCATGCAGAATGGCCCATTTGCTGCATTAATGTGTACACAACTTTAAAGCTACAGTGGGTAGAAAGCTGCATATATACACATATGCAGAATACTGACTTTCCAACAAAAACAGAGGAGATGCAGACGTCTAGTTTTCACTAAGACCACTTGAATTACAATTTGATGAAAGATTATTATGGAACTTGTTGCCCAACAAGACAAAAATAAATGGCAGCTGATAAAGATGAAAATAATTTTAATTACTTTATATACTGAAAGATATACCCCTGGAAATCATTGAAGTCCTATCTTAAAGTCATTTACTTGTTAATTCTATTTTGTATAATTTATTATAATTTGTAGCAGTTATCAAATAAATGTAGTGGAATCAAAGTAAAATCTTGCCTCTGAATTGTAGTGGAGTAGCGATATACAGTAACAGAAAATTGAAATACTTAAGTAAAGCACCTCAAAACTGTACTTAAGTACAGTATTTGAGAAAATATACTTAATTACTTTCCACCACTGGTTTTAAATGATTATATACACAAATAACCCAATAAGGCAAATAACTTTGACTGCTTATCAATATCTTATCATATCATCAGTCAAAGTTGCATTATTATGATGCCTTTGAATTATTCAGTTCATGACATTTATAGCTTTGCTTACATTTTGTAGCTTTTTAGAGATGCATATATTATTTCACAAACGTATTACTGTACATAACCAAAAGCAGCAATCGAAAAAAGACTAAATAAATAAATAAAATTAAAACATTTCAGAAGATCCGATCTCTAAAAATGCCATCATTTTGTCAAATATTAGTATATTATCTACTCTCCTCTTCAAAACACAAACAGTTACTTGTATTGTGTTTTCTTTCTGCAGGTGTATCTGTTCATCCCTGTGACTTTCGTTTTGGGCTGTGTCTTCATGATCGTTGTGTCCTTCTGGGCAGCTCCGTTTGAGTGCCTGTTAGGCAGCGGCATTATTCTTACAGGCATCCCGGCGTACCTACTGGGCTACAAGTGGAAAAAACCCCATGTGATCAAGAAGATGCTGGGTGAGTGAGCCATTGTTTTTTTATATTCTATTCTATTCTATTCTATTTGTTTAGGCAAGGCCGGAGAAGCATTCATTACAGTTTGCTGGGAGATCCTGTGAGAATATCCGCTTGAGGGCAGCTGTGAGCATTGATACATTTGGTTTGTTTGTATAGTCGGCTTGAATGACTTAAACCAAGGTGTTGATCCAGTGTTTAATACAATCTGACAACATTCGACCTACAGTGACCCAGAAAAAGAGAACAGATACGGATGATAGGGCTGATGTGATGAGTTGTTTCTCCCCAGAAATCTTCACCATGTTCTGTCAGAAGATCTTCATGTCTGTTCCGGAGGAGAGGGAGCAGCACGAGGCGGATGAATAATGATGGACAGACTTAACAAGATGGACTGTCAATATCTTCGCCTGAACATTCTTAATATGTTTATATTAATTCACTTGTGATTTGGCTAAAGCAGTTTTTTTAAAGGCATATTTTGTGAACACTACAAAATGTTTAAAAAACGTGAAAAATCTTCGTCAGGTTTTTGAAATTTACCAAGAATGCTAGAACATGCTTACATATTGCATGTTAGTTAATGGAGAGTCATGCTCTGATCTTAAAATGTGAGTAATTGTTGCAGACACATAATAAATTGTGTGTTAGAAGCTGCATACAATATACTGTAGTGCCCTAAAACACAAAAGTTAATTGTTCACCTAAAGTTTACAAATGAGTGGCTTAGCAAGACATTTGATAAAAACTAATAATCGAACTTCACATATTTTACTATAGTTTACGGTTTTATAGAGTATGAAAGCTAATATAACCTTTGAGTTAAAACTGAGGACTTTCTGTTACAGTCAATGATGTATGGACTAATTTAAAGTAAAAAGACATAAGCAACATACGTAACTGACTGTGTACAGTGTATACATAAGGTCAGGCTTGGAAGAAGAAATAGTTAACTAGCACTACACTGATTACATTATACACATACGCTACTAATATTTGTGGTAATGACAACTGATTTCAATATTTGTATTTTTTGTATGCATTTGTAAATGAATCCATAGCACTATCTGCAAGCACAAGCTAAAGTGAGATAAAACAGTGTATGTAATGTTTCCTGAACATGTGTTGCTGTAAGCAGGTCTCTGTCTTGTATCATGTTATTCTCACATCAAACTGTGTCAGAGTCAGCGCTCCACATGTAATGTTATTTGATGAAATGACAGTGGATACCAGCAGTTGTTTGTGAGGCATTTTTATAAGCAACTGAAGACCTGCGTAGATGTCCTTCTGGTTGTATTTAGAAGACTCCATTGTAGCGTTAGTGTTTTGTATTGCTTATACCATTATTATCTGTGCAGGCCATGTCAGTGCTGATATTCCAGGTTTTCTTTGTTGCATTTGCACTATAAGACCAACATGATTGTTGCAAATTTAGTGACATCAGCTTTGCTTTTATATTTTATCTATAAAATCCTACTTTTAAACTGAATATCTGAGGTTTTTTCAAAGTTATTGTAAGAACATTCCCAGTCTACTCAAGATCACAAAGGAAGTGAAGGAGGGTCAGCCTCTACAGTCCAGGTTTTGCAGGACACTTCCGGGTCAACTGGAAATGCAAAGACACAAAACAGAAAGTGAAGATAATCACCTCTTTTGAAGGGTCCATCGTGTTTTTTTAATCTTCCTTGTCCTCCTTGGTTACTTGCAACTGCGTGCAGAAGTGGTGGGTTTGTGATCACTGAAGGCTTGTATCATATGGATGCGCCAGGAGTTTTGTTGTCATTACTTAAAATTCCTCATGGGGGCGAAATAAACTACACACTATAGCTTCAATAAATCCCATGAAATTATAACAGAGGGTGTCTAAAACACATACTATTGTTGACTATGCAGATGAATAATCCCTGCAGATCCCATTATATATTTAATTTAATGCACAACATGCTGTATATATGTCTACAAAGTGGTATGCATTAGTGATGTTTGCTTAATGAAAACTCTGAAAACTCTGTTGGCATATTTTTAATCTTAAAAATTGAAAGTACTCATGTCAATTATTGTAACTGTTGTATGTCAGTGACGATGGCGGGTACATGTAACAATAAACATATTTTTGTTCAAAGTTGGACTGGTTGTTTGTGTTTTGTAAAGCCAACATAGGAAGTGTTCCTCAAAAGGTTGGAATCAGATTCCTCACTGCTGCGTCAATGCAGCATCCTAATATAATTGCATCAGTTAACAAAAAGGCCAGGCCCAGCCTCTCTACAGATAACAGTTTGTAATAGAACAAGCAATCCCAAAACACAAGATAGCTTCTGTCCAAATGAGGATGTTTCAACCGTTTTCTCAAAATGTTGTCCAACGGCGGTATCATCTCAGCCATCAAGTGTTTGGGCAGTGATCTGTCCTCTCTTGTTTGTCTTGTCTTGTTTGTTGGCTGTCACACAATGGTGCTGCCGATGCCTGCGCTGTCAGGAGAGTTCATATCCGTCTGAAGAGGAAATGAGAGGGTCTGATGGCTGCCGATGGACCCAGTATCAGAGCTGCAGTAGACAATGTTAGTGATGGAAGATTGGACACGCAAGGAGCCAATATTGCACAAGTGACGTACAGAGTATTTTGATACCTTCTGCAAAAAGGGAGGCATCCTGCAGGGACTTGACCAGTTCATTGAAATTTTAGCCTATTACTATAAATAAATACATACAGTATAGTAAAGCCCAGCTGTGGAGTCGTATATACATACATAAAAAAGACACTCAAACATAATTAGGTTTTTTTATTATGAGCAATCTTTAACATGCAACATGCTAGTTGGAAATTAATTTTACAGATTTCATTGCACACATCATTTTTCAAAGTATCCTGGCCAGCTTTCAATGTTGTGAAATAACCCTTGGGCAAAACTCTATCTGCATGGAGTTTCAGTTTTAATTAACTAGCTAAGGTGAGATCGATCTCAACTTCACAGAAAACACATCATCAACATTAATCTTTCTACATAATGTAGTTGTTTGTATTGAGCCTTCGAGATACATTTTTCATAAAACAAGAACATTTTTTCCTGGCTGGTGAAATAAATCCACTTGTCCACTGAACATTTTGACTTGTTTCAAGACTATAGTCTTAAAATAAAAAAGAAAAGAAAATAAGCCAAAAAGACATGTTCATGTACATATTTAAACATCATTCTTTCCTCATTTGTAGATTTTGGTTTTGGCTTGGTTCACTGTAACAGTTTTATTAAAGTTGTAGGCCTCAGTCCTAGACTAAATGTTATTTTTCTTCTTCTCAAAATGAGAAAAAACACAGTAAGGGTCCTACAGACCAGGATAGACTTGTGTTTTCTCTTTATATATCTATCGTTTTGCATTTCTGAAACATAAAATGAAGATGTTGATTAGCTTTAAGAATAGTTTGAACCAGGGACTCACCACCAGCACTACATAACATCAGCAGATGGCGATAGAGGAACATCAATATCATTTGTAAAACAGCAGAGAGGTCCAATCAGACACATTATTGCTTTAATGCAGATGTAATCAGCCACAACAGTGTTTGTACATAAAACATCTGTCTTTAAAGCTATAACCAGTGTAAAATCTTCCATTATTCTGCTCCCATCTGCCCACAAATGTAACTTCTTGAGTGTATTTAACTTTTTTATTTGTTGTTTATGTAATTGCACTTTTGCTGAGAGCAAAGTACTCTTGTTTTTCTGTTCACGCTCACACAGTTTCACACATTCACAGCTGCCCAGAAAAACCAAGGTTGTGGGATAGGGTAATGGTGGTGAGGTAAAGGTCTTTGTTGTCTTTAATTTTCAATAAAACAAATCAGTATTACACTTCACCAGCAGTATAGCTGAAACCATTGAGCTATAATTATCTTATTCTTTTTAGGTTGGGGGCGCTGAAAAACAATATGGTACATTTTATGAATCAGCTCTAGGGGGCACTGCGTCATCATCATTATGGACAGAGAGAGCGAGCGAGCGAGAGAGAGAGAGAGAGAGAGAGAGAGAGAGAGAGAGAGAGAGAGAGAGAAAGAGAGGAAGGATGATAGATTCCATTTCTATTCTACCTTTAATCCAACTGTGAAATTCATAAGTAAATGGCAGTCCTATTTTTCTTCTCAGGTAGATCTCTGAAAGGCCGTGTACTGCTGCATCAACTCTGAGTTTCATCATCACACCTTTACCAGAAAACACAACCAGTGGGCGAAAATTTTTGTTTGATGTACTGTATTGATTATGTCTGAATGTCTTTTATAAAAAGAAAAAGAAAGAAAAAAACTGTGGCAAGGTTAAAGTTTATTAAAGGTACACCGTGAAACCTAAACTGCTCACCTAATGAGCCCCGTGACAGCAGTCACATTAACTTTCCTACATCAGAGATAATTCTCCTAATTAACCTCAGACGCATGCGGGCGAATGCAAAGTTATGTTTATAGGCTGCCACAGCTATCAGGCGCTACTCATCAAATTACTAATGAATGTGTTGTGGCTCAGAAATGTAAACCAAATGATGAAATAAGTAGAGACATGCACATCAGTTTCTCCACTTTAAACATTTTATTACAGACAAAAGAAAACAAAAGAAGAATTTGTGACTCAAAATGAATCTAATGCTGGTACACTTGTGTTGCACCAACAACAATTTCTGAAAAAATATTTATTATTCTAATAATAATGTTGTTTGATCAATAATTATAATAATAATAATGGACCCTGATGAAAAATAAGCCAAAAAGTTACTTCATATCATTCATAAATAGATGTGGAAACTGCAACCAAATTAAATAGATTGACCATATTGTAAAACATATGATTTCCAACAAAACAAAATGGGTTCTCTCATCACTGGCTTTACAAATTAAGTACATTTGGCAGGTTTATACACAAACTTAAAATATCTACCCCCATGACTGTTCCTCCGAAACGCAAATCCTGCTACAATGAAAAAACAAAATATCTTCAGAATTTTTTTGTCTTCACAAAAAATGATAAAGATAAGTTCAACACAATTCTAAAACACCTAATAAAACTAGTCAAAAACTTTAAAACCCACTGTTATGTTTTTTTTTCTTTAGTAACATTTCACATTTAGCAACTTGTTTTTTTTTAATTCACCTGTACAAGTGGTGTCAGGACTAAAGGTAGGTGAGCAGGGTTACAGGTGGGGGGTGGGGTGGGGGTCCTTATTGACCAAGAGGAGGATGAGCTAAAAGGAGAGGTATCAACCTTTGACCTCTACAGTTCTGTAACGTCCTGAGGCCATGTGATGAGAGTGACACTCTCTATCAGAGCTCCGCCAGTTAAGGAGGAAATGGAGCGTTTTACAGTCTTTGCACTTCTCTCTTGTTTGGAGAAAAACAAAACCAGTGAACACAGTTTCCACACAACTTTTAGTGTGTGTATTCCCTCACTGAATCTGCCTGCAAGAAAGTCACAAAACCATACGAAAGTAATGTTTTAAAAAAAGAAAGCAAGGGACTGCAGCTAAATACACAGATAAGAGGGATGCATTTTGGTGATATTTACAATCACTCTGTGAGAAAAAAGAAAAAGAGGGAGTCCTTTACTAGGGGCGAGGATGATTTACAAATGTCTTAAGTGTATGTGACTATCTTCATTATGATTTCACTTTGCTTTTCCTCAGTCGGAGTGTTTCAATCTGTCCTGAAGTACATCCACCCCTGCTGAGGTGACAATATTCTAGTTTCCTGCATTAGCGTTTCTACCCCAAGACCCCTACGTTTTGAGTATGCTTAGAGCATTTCATCTCCCCAATGAGGGCAGTCCATGGCAAACACAGAGTAATGGAGTGAAGAGGAGATAGAGCATCTTTAAAAAAATTCTAAAGAGAATGAGAAGACTATTTTTTTGGTCTTCATTTCCAGTATGTTGGCATGAGCTCAAAGCTCACTGCCCCCACAGAAAAATGGAAAGTTCGCTGATAAGGAAAAATGCAAGAGAAGTGTCTCAGGCTTCTGGCCGATCTAAGTGCTTGGCAAATAGGTGAAGTTACTGTAGCAGTCTTTGGGATTTTCGAAATCCGTCACAAAAAAAGAAAAACAAAATGGTGTAAAAGCAGATACATCGATGACATTGTTGTTATGGTGGAACACTCCCTGGAGTCTGACATTTGGAGGTCTTTCAACTTCAAGTGAGGTAGAGAGGCTTGTCCCGAGCTCCCATGCCACTGCTAAAGAAGGAGAAGAAACTATATTAATGTCTAACATGTGAATACAATGATCGACTACACGTATTTTAGTTTATCCTGTATTTCATCAGGAAATCCCAGTGAGAGATCTATTTCAAGGAAGACCTGGCAAAGGTAGCAGCTCCAAACAAACATAAAAGCTGTCAGCAGACATCAATCACAAAAAAACTAGTCAGAATATGCAAATCACTTGGTCCTCGAAATGTCAAATACAAAGACTGCTCTCCAGTTATCTTTACCGACACACAGGAAATAATTTAGCACGCTCCCAAACTCCAAACTAAGGTTTAAGCAAAGACTCAATCTACTTCAAAGAGCACCAAACATGACTTGACCGAGGCATGAGCCCATTTGACATACAGATGAATCAGCTCTAAATACAGGAGACTTCCAGCTCTGCTGCTTCTCGGAATAGCAACACCAAGCTTCAGGTGTGAGACAAAACAACATTCCTCTTGTACCTGCTTGAATAGCTTGATTCAATAAGGCAATGTGTGCTGAGCAAAACACAGGCAAACTTAATTGGATGTCACACTTTCTCCAAAGCTCGGTAATAGCATTGTTCTACTGCTGCATTACTCATTTCAATTTCAAGGAGCTGCCTTGCTTTAGCAGAGAAATCGCGGTTCATGATTAATACTGTCTGAATCTCTGAGTGTTAAAGTGAAGTGGTTTAGAGCAACTCATTTGGAAAATGAGTAACTGTCAGACAACTACTTACTATTCTCAACAGTCAAATATCCTGGATTGGATTTACAGAGGCAAAGACATTTTTATTCTGGGATAGTTAACCATCATGTCCATAACACATAAATAAAACATAAATAAATAAAAAATACTGTTTATACTATACTTATATTTTTTGAAGCTGCACTTTCATATGGCTCTTTGTAGTTTTGCTTATTTAAAGCTAATGCACTTGCACTTACTACTTGTTGTTGGAGTTTGCACCTTCAGGGTTGAAAGCACTTAATTGAAAGTCCCTTTGGATAAAAGCGTCAGCTAAATGACATGTACTGTAATGTAATACAACAATGATCACTATACATAACGCAATATGTGATGCACTCACCTGCAGTGGTTGGGTCCACAGTCCCTGTTGCAGTACTCGCTGTCCCAGTCAGGGTTCTGGCCGTGCACTGGGTTAGGGGCCCCTGGAGACTGTGAGCCCCCGACACTGTTCTGGTAATCAGCCTGAATATGGGAGAATCCCTGCCGATTGGAGAAGAGAGAAAGGAGATGTTACGTTCTCTAATGCAACTATGGCCTCTTTTTGGAAGGGAGCTGTTTGTTTTTGTGTTTCAGGTCTGCCACCCCTAAGTGTAGCAGTTATATCGTTCTAGCTTTGAGATGGCCAGCCATTAAAGTTTGCTGAGCCATGATACTGTATGACACCAAATGTTGTCAGTGGTCGTTATCAGTTGCTTTTGAGCTTAGTGGGTGGGAAACAGGAACAGCACTTTTTCTCTCTCCATTTAATTATTGGTCAGGTAAAATGGGTCTTAAAATCACACTTCTTACACAGACATGACAACCCCTTGCTGGATTGGAGACATTTTAGACTCCTTGAAACTATGGAAAGAAGAAAATAGTTTGTTTGCCACTACATTAGTGAAAAAAGTTACATTTTTAAAGTGTTGTACTTCATGCTTGAAGTGTGATTGAGGCCTGTTATACAATACAGTGAGATTGAAGGGAGAGTTTTCCTGTTTTTATTAGCAACTGATAAAAACATTGGATATTTAAATTTAAATCATAGCCAAAAAAGCATTACAGTCAGAGACAGACTGAGTTTCTATGAAATATTAACAGTGCCTCAAAGTGTAATACCGTAAATACATATCAATAATTAGCAATAATTAAAAAATAAATTGTTGTGATTACAGGTGATAATATCGGTACATTCTACAGACATTTATTAGGTGATTATATTAGGAGCTTTGGCAGATGCATGTGTTTCATCATGTTCACGTTTCATTTTAATAATAGCCAAACCAACCTGTTGGCTGAGAGGAGGGGAATGCATAGGCGCCTGGAGCCCCATTTGGTGTGAGATGATTGGCTGCGACTGCTGCATGCGAATTGGCTGGTTGAGCAGGGAGCTCTGATGCAGGGAGAGTTGGGCGTGGGGGTGCAGAGGTGGGCTGATCTGGAAGGGAGATGGGGGAGAGGCACTCATGCTGGGTGGCAGCATCTGGGATTGGCTGAGGGTCTGGGCCAGGGTGTGGCGGGGTGGCCCTGCGTAGCTCTGGAGGTCTGACAGGGGAAAGGAGCCCGGCGGGCCTAGGTAGGGTGAGGAGGGCTGGGGGGGCACGCTGTACAGCGGCTGCTTTGGGGGCAGCATGTGGGAGGGCTGGCTGGTCTGCTGGGCACTTTTTGGTTCAGGGTCATTGTATGTCTGTGGATGAATAAACACATTTTTAATAAGATACCCATTTAAGTAATTACAAGTAATCCTCATCATCATCACATCAATCATAAAGCTCTGATCACATTTCTCTCTGTTTTTTTAATAGCAGCATCCAGAGTGATAGAGAAAGACATGGCTCTGGCAGCATCCATTACACTTACCCCTGACCTGAGAAATTTGGAACCTTTTCAACCTGGTTCTTATTATACATTAGGTAATTCAGCCAAGTGAAAAGGAAGCGTTGTGTTGTTTGCTACAACAGCTGCAAGGATTTTCACTCAGTTTCATTTAGGTTTTGTTGGACTCACAGACAAGGCTTTAAAGGAAGAGTTCGGGAAGATACCAAGATTGACAGAGCCTGGTTACCTGTTTCCCCTTGTTTGCAGTTTTTGTGCTAAGCTAAGCTAACTGCCTCTTGGCTTCAGATGGACAGACGTGAGAGTGGTTTCAATCTTCATATCTAGTAAATTTTCTAAAATATTCAACTATTCCTTTAAGATTATGTTAAATTTACTTTTGGTTGATGAAATTTTATCATGACAAATAGTCATAATTAAAAATGTTAAGAAATACCGTAATTTCTCTATAAACTTTTCCACACTGCTGTCCTGTGTACTGGTTGATTCTGTCACAGTCATCTGCTTCTCTACAGAGCGAAGCAGCTAACAGAGTGAATGTGTGTTCCTTGTTTTCCTGGTGAAGTTGTCCAATATGGATAGTTGACACTCAAAGCTCCTAACAGCAAATCTTTTTCAGCATATTGATGCTCACTCTGTAATATATATTAAATATTTTGTGTATCCTCAGCCTGACAGCTTTCACTTCACAGACCCACATGTAGACGGGCTGAAGGATGGGGAAACAGGGTCAATGTTAAAAATGGATTCATGAAAACACCAAACTCCACCAAAACCAAAATCACCTGAACATGACCCTTCTCTTTTTGGACAGTTTCACTCTGAGCAGGTACAGCACCTACAAAATACCCCCACCTCCACCTCACTCTGGCCCACCCTCTCCAGGACCCTATGATGAGCTGTCAGATTGCTCATCTCCAGCCATCAGTGTTGATTAGAAGGTAATGGAGCCCATTTGTATGAATAGAGCTTGGGCTGGGGTAATGATCAATAGACACCTTGACAGATAGATGGGAAAAAGAGAAGACACACACACACACACACACACACACACATACACTCACAGGAGCCTGGGCAGAGAAATGAGGCTGTTTGCCTGCAGAACAAATGGAATGACAAAAGGAATCTTCCCCACACTACATTGTGTAATGTTAATACAAGACGGCACTAAACAATGCAATCCACAGTCCTCCTTCTTGCCTTTCTTTATTCCCAGTGCTACTATGCTCGTGCATACAAGATGACATCATTCACTGGGCAAAAAGGATGTCATAGATCTGGATTATCAGGAAGGTGTCAAAGGTGGAAACAGCAGGAAAAACCTATGATTGCTTGCGTTGAATTGGTTGTACTTCCTCTTGTAGATGATGAAATGGAGAAAATCGATCATCCAATACATGACACAGGTGTCTGTTGGTATAAGATACATTAAGGTTTTGTATTCTCTAACGATACATATAATACTTCAACCTAATACTATGTATAGCACATGAGGGAGCAATCATTTTCTATCCATCCCTCATACATGTTTTGGCCATATGCTGGTGCTGACCCCTCCCCCAACCATATCACCATACCAACTACAATCCCCAACCCCCAACATCTGCACCCTATGGAAATCAGGTATTGTTCCAAATACGGACTGCTTATTTGCATCAGATTCCCCCTCCTTCTCCACCACCACCACCACCTCAGCCCAAGAAAGCCCCGCCCAGCCCATTAGCAGGGATTTTCCATCCAATCCATCATCAGTCTTAGCCAGGGCCAGTGTGTCATAAGCGTTACCTTGGAAACCAGACTGGCTCGGTACGCGGCCAAGGCTTTCAGGTACTCTTTCTTAGCCGCCTCGGTTTTCCTCTTGTACCCCTGTGAAGAGAGAGAAAGAAAAAATCTAAACGAGAGGCTTCGGGTGAGAGGAGAGGTTGACATGCTCATAAATGTGCAGACACACGTCTGTCTCTCAATACACGCACACATCATTTTTATCTAATACTTTCTTTAACATATCACACACACACACACACACACACACACACACACACACACACACACACACACACACACACACCCTTAATATGTCCCTTTCCATCAGAACCAATGGTACAGAACACCTCTATTTCCTCATCACAGCACTAAAACTCCCTCATCCTAATGTGTCTCCATCTATCGTAGCAACACATCATTTCCATTCCAATCCACCTAGAGAAATGAACTGGAACTCTCTCTCTCTCTCTCTCTCTCTCTCTCTCTCTCTCTCTCTCTCTCTCTCTCTCTCCTTTTAGCTCCACAAAAAGACTCCTATCAGCATACTGACATTAGTGATACACCACAACGGCTGTTGTCATTTGGTACATTAGGATGCAATCCCTGCCTGTCAATGAGTTTTGTTTGAAACTGCCTTCCATATTGTCATACAACTAACTGTTGCTGCTGTGTTTGAAAAAGCTCTGTGTGTTTGCATAAAGAATGTGGGCTTGAGAGTGCATAGAGATGTGTGTTTGTGGACGTAGGTATTTTTTCCAGGCACTGTTTGTGTAGGATGTAGTGTCTGCAAATGGGGCTATTACTGTAGCTATAAGGGCTAAAGGCAAAATGATGTATATTATGCAAAACAGAAAGGAGAGAGAAGTATGTTTGTCAGTATAAAACCAAAGTATGTATGCAGGGCATTGTAGCCTACTTATTAGGTAGAGCTTGATATTGACAATTCTTTTGAATATATTGTTTCTACTACAAAATCCTATTTTTATGTGCTTGATGTGCATGCAACAGAACTGATGCTCAAGAAAAAGCAGTTCAGAAAATATGATGCTTTTAAATACATGCCACATACTAGAATACTTACTTTACACAGTATCCTTTGCGAATAGTAAACCTTCCGCATCCTATCATAATCGCTAATAGCAAAAGAAGTTAATAACTGTGTTTTCTCTTGGAACTGAAAACAATAGACTACTCTCACTTGATAGCCGAGATGTCCTTCAGCTAAATCCAAGGACGAGACAATAGTGAAGGGGGAGGGGGGGACGGATCACTAATTCTGTATTCTAGGCAGGATCAAAATAGCAGAGGTACATAATAAATAAAGAGTGGAAATGAGAACTTCACACATCCCTGCTTGTCAGAGGGCCAATGAAGATGCATGGTGTGAAGGCATTAGCTGTGGGCCATACCTGGGCCTGCAGCTTTGTGGAGTTTTGTTTTTGGCAAAGAAGATATATTTTACTATACTTTACATTTTGAAAACAAGAAGAACACCAATAAGGGTTTGTGTATGTGTGTGTATTCATATTCAGGAATATATGCAGGTGTGCACTGTAGCACGTGGGTATAAGTAAATCTACCTAATACATAAATTATCCGTCCTAAACTCCTTAAAATCTCCCCAGGTGCTTGTATTTTCCTATATTGACCATTTCTTGCTTGTAAAATGTCCAACTTTGTTAGTTCCAGACTGTTTTACGGCTGCTGTTGCACAAAATGCTCCCACAACCTTCCCCTCCTTCCCTTTGCTTGAATTAAATTTAGAAAGAATATTTTTATGAGAGTCAGGGGAGTGGGGATAAACGGATGGATTATCTTTAGAAAGAGAAGAACTAGCTCATTAAGGTGAGCTGTATCTCACAGCTATGTTCTGGTAATTACACACTACACAGCACATTATGCCAGGGAAAGGCTGCTTGTTTGCTGCAGCACACATGCCATCTACTGGTAAAACCAAAATGTGTGCATGTGAGTGTACATGTGTCTGTGTCAGTGTATGCATGTGCACTTGTTCCTTTTTCCTAAATTTTCCGTGTAAGCATAGAAAATATATGTAAGAGTTTACATACATTACTACATTTGTGTACGTTTGTGCAGTCACATGTGGAGGAAATAGTAGTTCCTTTCACTTAAAACCTAAATTTCTGGGAAGTCAATAATGTTGATAATGTGTCAATTTCACAATAATTTCCACCGTATCTTTTACAAATTCCTGCATGTTTCCTTATCCACTTTATTGTTTTAGATATTCAAGACCTGCATGTTTTTTTTACCTGCTTCTGTTCCTCTCCTAGGCTGTCCCACATAGAGGCCACGATCTTGGAGACATCTCCAAAGGTGGCATTGGGGTTTTGGCCCTTGATGGCCGCCTGGGTGTCTCTGAAGAAGAGCGCGTAGGCCGACACAGGTTTCTGTGGCTCATTGGGGTCCTTCTTCTTCTTCTTCTTTTGAGGTTTGGGCTTGGGCTTCATCATTTCTGCAGAGGCCCGCTTCTCACTGCTTATCTGGAGGCAGAAAGAAGGATGGAGAGGGAGGAAGAGAGACAAGAGTAAGAGATGGTCATAAATCTGGTCATAAATCAGTTGATAAAAATAACTCTTTTGCTGGAGCTACTACAGAAAGAAGTTTGAGGAGTCATCCAGTATGCAGCGTGTGTATGGGCATGATGTATTAAGATATTCTAGATTTTTGCAAAGTTAAATATATATATAAAACCTCAGCACTAACAAATGTGCATATGACGCTCAGCATGCTTAAAATAGGCAAATAGAACATTCAATAAAAGCTGAGGAGAGGATGAATGCAGCAGAGTTCTGCGAAGAGCAGTAGGGTTCTGCGAAGAGCAGCAACGGCTTGTTCTTAGAAGAGAAAACAGATTAATTTACGGACATGGGTGAAAGAAGGCTAGCAGGAAATCAGTGAGACCGGTTAGCCTCTAGGGTGTTGGGAGGTGTGGTTCAGGAGAAACTGGACAAAATTCCAGAGGGAGAGAGTTCTGGGCTAATTAAAATCTCACATTGGTATCACTTTATCAGCTGTTAAATCACTGGATTCATGGATATTTTCAGATATTCTTTCAGTCTTTCATGTGGATCACAAAGCATTCAACTCCACTTTCTGAGGAAACCATAAAAAAAGGATTTAATCTTTATTTTCATAGGATGTACCCAGTTGGTTTGTCAACAATAACATGCTGCAATCTCACAACATTTTCAGGAAACAAAAAAACTGCTCACATCTGTGATGTACTCAATCCAATACACATTTATACATTTTCATTTTCCGTGCAGGGCTTTGACGGGGAGTCAAATCCAGGTCACCTGATCCTGGTTGTGATTCTATATGGAAATTGCCTTCTTTGCCAAGTAGAGAACACATCAAGAAAAGGAGAAAGAGAGAGAGGAAGGGAGTGGGGAGTGAGAGAGGGAAAGATAAGGTGAAAGGGAGAGAAGAGGTGCAGCTGAGGGAGGATGGCAAGGAAGAAGTGACGGTTGATGTTGCCATTAGTATCAGTGGAACATCAGTTAACCTGATTTCTTGGTTGCTATAAAGGCAGGAAATAACAATCCAATTTCCATCCACATAATAGAAGATATAATGACATATTGAATATATAATGATATACAGTGCATTGTATTGTATGTCAAATGAAGGATGCTTATGTGCACTATTTACGGGTGAGGTGTTACTCAAATATTGCTTTGAGTGAAGTGAGGGTGAAGTCCTTTATTTTTGACAAAGGCAGCAAATCTCCACGGCCAAATTCCAAATTCATCAGGTTGCATTTTAGAAAATGAAACAGCTTTGAACGCTCTCTTTTAAAATCCACTGATCCTGGGTTTCAGCGTTTAAACTCAGCAGGTGGAGAACAAACCATAAACACGATTTATTCCTGTGCTAGTATCAAACAGCAACTTTAGGACATTTAAAGACGTTCACATCCATCTAGCATACTTATCACAGGATTAAGCAAGCCAGTTATCCCCTTAACTGTCAATTGGAAAACAAGAAATGACTGCCTTTGAAAATCGCATTGTTTCAGTAAAGCATTCACAGAAAAACAACACACTGTATTCTACACAGCATGAAATTAACTAATCAAAATTCAAGGTCCAGGAGCACATTTGGCAGCTAGAGAAAAACTTCAAAATGGTTTTTGTGGTGTGCGGAAACAAATGGATGTTCTCATTCAGGGTGATGTGGAAGTACTGCTTGTCTATTTCACAGCTTACAGGTAATATTCTTTTTTTGTGTGTGAGTATGCCTGGTTTCATTAAAAAATAATCATCCCTCACTTTTAGGCAATGAGGCAGAAGACAGGCATTTGAAACAACATCTGTTCCACTCAAGCCTTTGAAGTGAAAATAGAATAAAATGAAGGTAGAGCTAATGGAATGACAAAATAGAAAGAAAAGAAGGCTAAATAATCTGCAGGAAAATCCACATGTATTCATACAAAGGAAAGAGTGACATGCAATCACCCAGGAGAACAAGGGACTTATTATTTATATTTCTTATATTATGAGATTCCTGTCTGTGAATTTATAGGGGGCCAGATAAAATATCAATAAAAAAAATACAGATGGCTCAACACACAGTACCTCTGAAAAGCGTGCAATAAACCAAAACTCTACTCACAAATAACAGTGTTACAGGATAAATCCAGCCTAAGATCTTCTGTTAGATACTTAATTAATCAGTAGTTTTCTGCATTTCCCAGAAGACCTTTAGAAAAAAAAAACAAGAGTGGGTGTGAACTTTACCGCAAAAATTAAAAATAATCTAAGAAAATCTTGTCTAGATTTTACTTAGTAAAATGATAATAATCTATTTTGGGGCTAGAGCTGACTAAAAACAAGAGTGAAACGGCTGTCACAATGAAATCCCAAGCATCTATGTTTCAAGAAGGAGACCAGTGGACGACAGGCACACTCCAGAGCTGGAGAGATATAGAGAAATCAAATATCACCCTATTTTTGACCAAATACATCAATGTCAATATTGAGGTGATTGTAGGGTTGACATTAGGTGCTTTCACAAAATATTGGCCCAATGAGACTTTAGATAAATAATCATTAATAATGCTGATTTAATGACTAAAACCTGGATAAAGGCAAGTAATAGAACAGCTAGAACAGTCATGGTGAGTTCAGAAAATGACATCACTTTATTGTAATGCAGCCTTTAAAACCAGGAAAAGACAACACTTATGCCATATTACAATATTACGATATCCATACATACATTGATATTCAATATAATATCGATAATATATATATATATATATATATATATACTGCATATATCTTCAGTGAGAAAGTAATAATTATAACATTCATTACACTAAAAAGAGAATTAATCTTGTTTCCAGATCCTTGATCAAATACTGTAACCAGTTGTTACTTTTGTTTATTCTTCTTTCCCTTAATCACAAACATACATCAAAGTGGTTTTACTTGCTGGCTTTACAGATTCTTGTTGGTGGATAAAACAAACCCCCCACATATGCACTATACAATATCAAGCTTATTTTCATCAGTTTTATTATGCAGGTGCAGAGAACAGTAATGATTGTGACAGCTGTTGTCAGTTCAGAAAAACAGAAAAAGCAACAGTCACATCCCTTATTCATAACGCAACATCTTGTGGCTGCACTGCATTCTGGTCTATTTTCTGATACTGTCAGAGGAGAGACTTGTAGATGGTCCTCTTCAACAATGGATTTCTCCCTGTGTGACTGTTGATGATGTGTTGATGTGTGATGCAAAATAGAGACTCTAAAAAGTAACTATTTGAGTCTGGTGTGCTGACACTGGATCCTGACAATTGCCTTTTGTATTTTAGATTGATGGACATCTCCCGTCCTGTATCGCTGTAGTTGTACTGTAGATATTGTGATGTGACATGATGTAATTTTGTGAACCTTTGGCTAGATATCTACAGTACTAGGAAACATTGTATAACCTCTGAATAACAGACTGGATAACAATGTGGAAGCTACGTTGCTTTTATCCCACAGAGCTAATGCGCGCTAACTACTGTGGTCAAGGGTGAAAAAACAATACAGAGGCTCCTTTATCTAAACCAGCGTGAACTAAGCGGCCGACACACTTTGATTAACTCCCATATTGACCACCACAGCGCATAGTGCTTGCTTCACGTCTTTCAGTTTTAGCCTTCACAATAAAAGCAAAACTTAAATTTAGTAGCTAAATAAAATAGCTTACACTCCTACACAGTATTTTTTGCCGACCCTAATATCAAACAAAACTGAGTTGTAAATCCACCAATTCTAAACAGAAGGCAAAAGATCATTTCGCCTTCTAGGTATAATAGTTATCTTGGAGCCTGACTGGGCAAAGCCTCTTTTCCTCCAGGCAGCTGCCTCTGTCTCACTCAGACTCACCTGGTCTGGCTTCACAGCTGCCTGTATCCGTTGCTGACATCTTCACCAAGCGGACAGCACACGTTGACGTAGATTTTTACCCCAGAGAGCAGCGTGAAAAACGAGAAGCCCTCACTCTTACTGACAAAACAAAAATGTCTTGACAAATCTAAGTTGACTGAGGGGTCACTGACTGATGACTGTCAGCGGAAGCCCTACTACTTAATGGGCTACTCACTATTTTAATTATTATAGTTAATGTAATACGTGTCGGCAGGGTCAGGGTTAAAACAGTAACATAAACCAACATGTGCAGAAATCTGCTTTAGGTCATTTTGTTCTCTCACATCTCCTGCTCTACTTTAACTGTACAGTAGCTTGCCAGCAAAGCCACAGACATGTGGGAGGGACACGGTGGCTAGCACTGTCGCCTCACAGCAAGAAAGTCAAGGGTTTGATCCCCAGTCAGGGCAGAGCCTGTCTGTGTGGAGTTTACATGTCCTCCCGGTGTTCACATAGATTGCCTCTCACCACCAAAACATGTATATTGAATGATTAGATTAAATTCACTTTACAGAGACGGCCAGAAACAGCACACAGCTTATGCTAGGGAAGAAGACCACCATGTTCTGTACAGTACAGTCTAAATATATTTTGTTTAAAGGTTTGTAGTTTACTAGCAAAGGACCGAGCCTCAGCGTGTTCATCCCATCAGCGTTTCTGTTGTCTGAGGGGTGGAGGATATGGGGAGACAGATAGGGAGAAGGGGGAGGGCTGTAATTCTGAATGGACAGCACTGCACTGGCAAGACAAGATTAGAATTGACAGGCTGATAACTGTGTCACTATCAAAACAGCAGCTACAGAGAGACAGAGAGCAATAGAGAGAGAGAAAGAGAGAGAGAGAGAGAGAGAGAGAGGGAGAGAGAGAGAGAGAGAGAGAAGAAGAATGGAGAGTGAGATGCAAAGGAAAAGAGAGAGTGAGAGTTGATATAGAGAGAGCAGATAAAAGGTGGAGGGGGGGTGGAGTGATGCAGAGAGAAGAGGGTAGATAACAAAAAGAAGGACGGGCACAGACCCAGAGACCGACAAAGTTTAAGAGACACGTAAATTAAGCAATAAAATCAAGTAATAGTATGGGAAAGTATAAAAGTGTTTGTCCAATCACAGCCTCCTGAATATATGCATCATCATCATCATATACTTACACTGAGGAGCAAAGTGGAGTGTTCTGCACAATATAGATTTTAAAAGGCCATACAATCTAACATGATCTGGTGATGCACAGATACAGAGCACAACACTAAATCAAAACTGATTGCCATCCACTTTAAAGTCTGAAACATTTCTTTGGATTCAAAGCCAAATAACTGTAATATACAAATTTGCTGTCAGTGTGTAGTACAGTTTTTGGTACAAAGTTAGTGTGCAAGAATCAACAGAGAATATACGATAAACACATTTTTACATTGTAGTTTTTGCAGGGAAATGCTGTCTGACTGGCCTGAAGAACGAGCCAAAGTACAAGCACTACTCAGCAACCGACTGTGGTGCAGACGAGGCTTTTTACATCAATCAAAGAATGGTCGTGAAATAATCTTTGATTAATTACCAACTTGAAAAAAGTAGTAGTCTTAAAAGCGACATTTTAACTAGAACAGATTTAACACTTTCTCAGTATTTAACTGCCTAAATGTTGAACTTTGTACAGTATGTTAAGAGGCATGAAAGGAGCTTATGACATGCAGTATATTTTCAAATCAACAATCACTCAATCAAGTAACTTAATTTATCCACTAGGAACCTCATTTGTGTAAAAATGTCAGTAAACATGAATCATGAATTCTTGATTTTTTTCTTACCACTATTTCTGTCTAACTGATTAATCTAAGTAAAATAATCACAGTATTTTTTACTAAGGGTGAATATTTACATTTGTAAAAACTAAAATTTGCAAATGTGATAAAGTGGAAGAAATGTTTTTAACAATTCAAGCACAGACCTCTCCGCACAGACATACTGGAGAGAAGCACAGCTTAGTGCAGCTGTTACAGACTCTAAGCCTTTGTGGGTTTATAAATAGATAAATGACCATGGTTAGAGAAGCAGCAGTGAGAATATGGTAATTCCAAAATACCATATATAACTTTTCTGCAATTTTCACCACTAGCTTTAACTCAGAGCCTTAAAGAAAAAGTGAGCTCCAGAAAGTTGTTCAGTGCAACAAAAACATCGCGCAACAAAGTGATTGTGGCATACCTCTTTTGAGTGGCTACAAAGTCAGCAGGTTCACAAATGTAAAAGCATGTTTGTCATCTGAATCATCCATCTAGTTGTTAGCTGCAGCTTGTGCAGATGCAGGTAGTATACAAAAATGTATGATAAATGATGAATACTATCCAAAGTTTTTCCAACATCATGTATTTGAAAAAAATTACAACATGATGCAAGTCTACTTGCCTGTATGATCTGCTGATTTTGGAGTGGAGGGGAATAAATGCTAGAGTGGGTTTTGAGAAAGAGTAAGCAAGTCTTTGTTAACTTTCCATAATTAGGGTAGGAGATCATGTGGGCTTACATTTGGATTTTTATAACATACATTCTGTTGTTTTTTTTATATCGGTTTTACCTTACATTTCAAAGTGCCTCTGTGTGTAATGCTGTCAAGATTGTGGCCTTACAAAATGTTGGCAGGCGGGTTGAGAATGCAAACAAAGCTGTTTGAAATCTGAATGATCCTACTTTCTCTAAACTAAGACGCCTGTAGACGTCAAGAATGGAATCCAAAATACAGGATGCTTGTTGAAATTGTTTGAATATTACAATGTGTGATAGTTAATTTAAAGTACAAGTTCCTATAAATTCTTCATTTCTAATACTACCTGCCAATTATTTTACAGTCACCCATGTGTTAGTCTGTCTTTGTGTATTCCCATCATCTAGTTCACCCTGAAGGCTTGATGGATTAAAAAATGTCTTAAAATATATACTATGCCTTACTCATCTGGAAGTGATTACAGCTCTATGTCAGACTGCCCATCTGTAAGCAATGAGCAGGACTGCATGTCAAAGCTGCTGCACAGATCTCTGATTAGAACCAGGCACATGTCCAGAGAGCAGCACTCATCAAATTAAAATACAGCCTGGCCCAAACAATAACGAACCGGAAGTGCATGATCGTGATCTAAAAGACATGAAAGGACATTGTATAGACCTGATCCATAAAGAGCCCATTATGGAATTTGTTTCCAGTTCTGGTACCATGCCATTACAAATATTCAAGCTCTTTATCATGTGGAGTATTTCATTAATGCTTTTTAAACATGTGGGCTTGCATTACTGAGCTGGCAATGTGGATTTCATTTCAGTCAATATTCCTTTTGCAGATATTTTAATTCAAACTCAATTCTCAAAACCCAAAGCCATTGTTGAACTTAGCTGCATGATTTATCTGACTCTGTAAAATGACTGACAGCTCTGAGGAGCTCCTCCCTACAAATTCTGCATAACAGCACTGGACCTACTTAATCAGCCTAAATAGCAAAGTAGAGGCCCTTGTATTTGGTAATGTGGTGAAAACAGTGGCAAGTGAGAGCTAATTAGATTAATGGTAGTTTAACGAGCTGTTGGAGGGGCCCCCGCAGATTGGATTTTAATAAATAGTGGCAAAAGCATCTGCTCTGCACTTCCTAGCTCTGCTGGTATCCTAATTGGCCCCAGTGGGTTGCTGTAGCTCAGCGCTACACAGTGCAATTTAGAAGGGGAAAAGGATAAATGCTTTACTTCAGTCCAGGTAAGTCCGGGAAAAACGCTAAAAAAGTCTTTATGATTGTATGGCTTCACAGGCAATGGTTTATTAACATTAATACAGCACTAATACAATTTCTAAGACTTTTATTAAATAAGAGAAGATAATATCTAGAAGTCCAAATAAAACAGATATGGACATTTTCATCTTTTTTGTTTGTTTTCAACATGAAATGTTCCCATGATGAGGTCTTTGAAAAGGCAACAGTACAGAAAAAAACAATTAATCAAACATGAATGAGCGACCACTGCAGGGTTATTACCATAGCAACAGCCCAAGGGGACAACTTGAACCCTTTAATGTAAGCTGGTGATGTCTCTTTGTAAACATCTGTGCAGTGGGGGAGAAAGCCAATGAGAGAGCCTGGCAACAGAGGCATCACAGGGCAGCAACCTCTTAGTAGCAATCAAAGTTTCTATTATCTAGTGTTGAAAGAACCTAAAAGTGCTCTGAAATATTGCATTCGGGAGCATTTGGAGTTGATAAGCATCTTTGTACTACTGCTGTTGAGTGTCCAAAAATAGGTAGTAGTACAAGAGATAGTTTACAGTGAAGCTTGCATATTCTAAAAACAATATGCTAATTTTCAGGACAGAATGATGTTTTTTCAACATGTATACTAATGCGGTGTCATGTGATCGGCTTGACAGAGATGGCGGCTTAATGTGTAGATCCTGATCCAAATGTATCAAATAGTTGTTTTATATGGTTCCAACTTCAATATTTTACCACTTTGTGCTCGTTAAAGTTACTTGAAGCAGAATGGCAAACAAGAACAAAGTCCAACGCGGTGATATGGATGCCATTGCAAAGGCATTGCTGGAGAAACCGAAAAGCTACCTTGAACCACGTTTTTCTCAGATTCAATCTCAGATAGGGGATTGACAACAACAATAAGCTAACTACTATCCATGCCCAGCTAGCATTTCTAACTGCAAGATCTGAACAACCTAAAACCACTGTGGAAAGTAACACAAGTATTCTTGACAGCCATGGCTACGTTTTTAAAGCTAGCACATATGGAAGAGAGAAACCGAAGATGCAACATCTGCTTTGTTGGGCTGAAAGAGCGGCTAGAAGGTGCTAATGCTATCCAGTATCTCTTGCGGCCCCTGTCTAAGTAGTTTCCAAATCTAGCAGAAGCTCAGGTAGGATTATGAGAGCCCACCAAATTTACAGTGATAGCCCAAAGAAGAATATCAATACCAGTCGCACACTGATTTTTAAAGTCCTCCACTATACAACCAGGCAGGTGATCTTACAAGCTACATGGAAATCTTGCTTTTTCTTTTGTGTCTTGTAAGTTCTTGTTCTGTGTTTTACATGTTTTGTATGTTGAGGGACTTAACTTTGGATGGACTATAGTTAGGATTTAGCGAAATGAAAAGCAGTAGCAAGATCCACATGTAATTTAATTTAGAACGCAGGATTTTGATAATGTGTGATTTAATGTTGTGTCACTTTTAGTTTGAAATTGTGGCAGGCTGAATGCTCCTCATAAATGAGCCACGACACTGGGCTTACTAAAAAGGAGAAATGTTGACATTGCATTATTACAAGAGACACATTTACTGCAGGTGGATACCGGCTGTTTAGCCAATAGATTCTATCATACAATTGCATCCTCCGCAGCGAGCTCAAAAACAAAAGGCGTGGCCATTAATGTCAAACGGAATCTCCCACTTAAAGTGATGTCCTCTTGGTCAGATGATACAGGCAGGATTGTGATTTCCACAACAGAATTTGGTTCCAGAAAAATTGCATTTGTTTCAGCTTATGCGCCAAATGTTTTTGATGGCAATTTCTATAATACACTCACAAATCAAATGCTGGAGTTAACAAACTATTTTTTTATTGTAGGTGCAGATTTCAATGCTGTGTGGGACCCAAATATTGAATATCAAACGCGAAGGCCACTAGGGACCAGGCTCAGGCTACAAATGCTCTAAAATCATGGGTCAGCAGCTTGAGGGTTATAGATATTTGGCATGCAGTTAATCTCACCTGGAAGGATTATTATTTTTTCTCAGGTAAACATAAATCTTTCTCCAAGATAGATTTTCTTTTGCATCACCTCAATTATTTCATTTAATTGATAAAGCAGTGTTACTCCCAATGGCATTGTCTGACCATAAAGGGGTCCTTTGCGCCGCCATCCTTGGCCAATTGTCTCAATGTGCAGTTAGATGGCGTCTCAATACTTCTTTACTGAAAAATGATTCCTACATCACTCAGTTTATTGCAGAATTCCAAATATTTGCAGAAATTAATGTTGGTTCTGTAGAAGACCCAAGGATATTGCGGGACACGATAAAAGGTATTATTAGGAGCAATACCATACTTTTCTGCTCTAAAGCGTGCAATACTACTTCACTGAAGCTGCAAAACCTTGAAACTGAGTTCACCAGATTAGACTCACTGTTACAAACTAATTTTACTGACTGAATGGCTTTAGAAGGATAATTAGTCAAGAAAGAAATAAAGAACATTCTGAAACAGAAGTCTGAATTTCAGATTCATAGAGCAAGACAGCGCTATTACTTTCAGGGTGCTAGACCTAGTCACCTTCCCGCTATGAGGTTAACATCCAGTGATTATTTTGATGATGGTAATATTAGAACTGACCCTTTAACCTTTCAGGCATTTTATTACGATCTGTATGAATCTGAGGTTACTTTGGATAAATCCCACTGCAAAAGCTAGTTGAATCCGCTTGACTTGCCTCAGTTATCAGCAGAGGAATCAGCTAGCTTGGACAAATTAATTTCTATTGAAGAATTAACCCTCATGTTGTCCTTGGGTCAAATTGACCCGTTTTCCTATATCAGTGTTCTTTTTAACTACACAAAATATAAGCAATTTTAGTGGTTTTTCAACATCCATTCCTTTAATTTTAGTCTAATTAATTCCTAATTTCTGCTTTTGTAACACAAACATTAGGTATAATTTCCTATAAATGAGGTTTATTGACCATAAATTAACTGTAAAACTAAAGTTAATAAGTTAGTGTTACGTAGTGTTGAAAAAAAGTGACAAACATTGATAAAAAGCATTGATTTTTAATTTTTGAGAGAAGACAACACAAGGGTTAAGATTGGCGGTACAGAACATGCAAAAAGGAAATACACCGGGCTTTGATGGGATTCCCCCGGAATTTTATGGAACCTTTTGGGAACACTTGGGAGAAGTTGTGCCCTTTCCTTCTTGACATGATTAATAGGGATGAGCCTGATACTCGGCTGAAACGATAAAACGACGGATAAAGCACTTTTTCCGAATACAAGTATTATACGAGTAATATGAGTCATTATCTGTACTCGGCTTGGGTAGCGGACCGTGCACCCCGCCCGTACACACACACTCTGCTCACTCACACAGAACAGCTCTCTCTCTCTCTCTCTCTCTCTCTCTGAGGTCCGCGGGTCTTTTCCGTTAACGTTTACGGTTTCTTCAGCTTCAGGTTTGTTTTTTACTTTGGTTTGTAGTACTTACTTAACCAGTAGATTTCTGGTAACGTGGGGTTTTAGACAGTGCGTGGTAGAATGTGACTCGCGCTTTTTTTTTTTTTTTTTAAACCTCTTTGCAAAGCTCCTAGCCCGTTGTTTGGAGTCTTATATGGCAAAATTAGTAAACTCTGACCAAACTGGATTCATAAAAATGAGACTAGCAACAGATAATGTTAGACGCCTTCTCCACATTGTTGATGAGGCGGAGGACAGTAAGACCCCAACGTCACTTCTTTCTCTTGATGCAATGAAAGCCTTTGACAAACTTGAGTGGCCATTTTGATCAGGTCAGTCTTAGAGGTGATGGGCTTTGGTAAAACGTTCAATGGTATGATTAATGCTTTGTATTCTAATCACTCAGCTCAAGTCTTAACCAGACGCACATCCTCCTTTTTATTTCCAGTTTCTAGATCTTCACGTCAAGGTTGTCCCTTGAGTCCTGCATCATTTGTCATTTCCCTAGATCCGCTGGCTCAAGCCATTTGCCAGTCAATTACTGTGTCACCAATATGCATTCGTAGTAAACAGCATCATCTCTCATTATTTGCAGACAAAGTTTTTTTTTTTTTCAGAGAATGGAAGTATGTATGGAAGCTTATCAGGCTTTAAAATGAACTGGTCAAAATCTACACTACTTAATTTAAATGATTCTGGAAAAGTGGATGGGTCTCCCCATGTCGAGTCAAGTTTCTTAGTGGTTAAAATTAATGTTTTACCCAGGGTCAATTTTGTGAGCTCTATGCTACCTCTCTCGCCTCCTGCTGGCTATTGGCGTAAATTACAATCAGGTGTCTAAATTTATCTGGAAAGGCAAGCAGCCGCGACTTAAGATGTCCACTTTACAGAGGAGGAAAGAGGATGGTGGCCTTTCAGTTCCCAACTTTAAACATTATTTCTGGTCCTTTGTGTTAAGACCCATTCTCACTTGGTTTAGCCCAGATGTGTCTGTTTGTTGGCGTACCTTAGAAAGTGCTCTGACAGAGCCTCTGTCACTCGTGACTTTCTTTTAGCCAATGTTTCTAACAGTCAGCTACGCTTTGGCCCCATTATCTCTCATCTTTTCAAAGCTTGGAGATTAACTGAAACATACTGCCATTTAGCTTGTAACTGGCACACTTTTCCCCCATTATATAAGTAATACAGCACTCGTGATTGATGGGAGGCCAATAACAGCCCCACAATGGCAACAGAGGGGACATTGTCTAAAAGACATTTTTGGTAAGGTTGGCTTGTTACCCTTTTCTGACTTACAAAATGCATTCAGTCTACCACATTCCTCTTTTTTCTTTTAATTTATGTTAAGGTTGGCATTCAAGGCATACGATATTTCCTGGCAGAGACCTTTGCCCATCCATCCTATTCAGAAGTTATTTACTGTGCTATTGAGAGGATCTGGGTACGTGGTTGCCCAGGACTGAGTGTTTGATCTTGACTGGCATGATGTATGGTCTAACATTCCAGATGTATCACACAATCCAGACCATCAGCAAATTCATTCATAGGACATATCTCACCCCTGTGAAAATGCACCACGTGAATTAAATAATTAACAGCCCTTGCACTTTCTGCCCAATTACAGCTCAAGGTACATTTCTTCATATGTTCTGGGAGTTTTCTCCTGGTCAGTTCTGGAACAATACTGCATCCGATATTTGTACCTTGATTAATGTTACTGTGCCTGTTACTGTCAATGTTTTGATTCTGAATGACCTCAAAAACATGCTGTGTTTGCTGGACTTACTGCTGCTAAGAGAATGATTGCAACCCGTTGGATGCAACCTCATGACTTATCTGTTCATACATGGATCCCTTTCTCTTTTTGGATGTCACATACATGGAACTCTATACCGCTTGTGTGGGTGGAGACCCAAGGAAGACTTTGGAGACTTGGGACAGCATTGCTGAGTCCTTAAGGTCTTTTGTTTGCGTGTGTGATTGTAGATTTATTTATGAAGATTTATTTATTTGATTGGGACAATGCACATTAATCAACATTTCTGTAAATGCGCCAGTGTGCCAATTTGTAGTCCTACCTAGCATGCATGTCTTTATGATGGGAGGAGCACCCGGAGGAGACCCACACAAACACAGGGAGAACATACAAACTCCACACAGAAAGTCTTGTGTCTGTGTGTGTTTGTTTCTGCATGTTGTTTTGTCTCCCTACCTCCCATTTTTCTTATGTGTTTTTGTGGCCCTGGGACGGGTTCCTATGTACCAGCATTGTAGAAAAGGCCCCAAAGTTATGTTAGTGTTACTATTATTTAGTACAGTTGACCATAATGTGACGTCAGGCCAAAATACGTAATATTGTGTTTAAACATGTTTCTACTTTTACTACTTGTTAGGATTGTTCAATACTTTGTGGTTGTGTAGAATACGAAGTAAGTAGTGTTAAATATTGTTATCTGTGCCGCTATCGAGGCTTGTCTGTCAAAGCGTTGCTAGCTCGGAGTTTTCACAATAAAAGCATCCAGCCGTTTAGTTAGTTGGAGGCTTTAAATTGTATCATAGATGACGGGAAGTGCTGTCTACGTTATTGGTAACTTAATGAAAGGTAGGGATTCCATTTAAGAAGTGTTTGAATCCTTCTTCTCTGCTTACATTATTAGAGTTAGAGATATAGTCATATTCGGACTATTGTTTATTTTACGTATGATAATGTATATTAGTGCTGAAGGAGGAATGAGTGTATGCATATGTTTCCTTTTTTCATTTGTATTTTGTTTCCCTCTTTCAGAATTACCCTCACATTTCAAGAAAGAGGAATAAATAACCAGAATAAGAAGTATCTCTCAGCTCTTCATTTCATACTCTGGAATAAGTGGCCTTAAGTGGTGTTCTAGCCGACACACCTGAGTGAACCTGGTGATAAACCCAGAACTAGCACCTAGACTGAGCGTCTACACATTATCTTCACTTCAAGCGTTTGTAACTGTTGGTGAATATTATGTTTACTATATTATGTTTTCTGAATATAAAAAAAATGATCACAAAAAAACATACAAATGCTATTAATTGGTGTTATTTCTGAGGCAACAAATCAGTCATAATCTCTCTCATACTCATGATTTATGTAACCTGCAACCAGTAGGCTCTTTTAGCCTCCAGCTGTGACCAACAGAAAGCTGTATACAAGTGCACAAACAGTACAATTAGGTATTATCAAGGGTTGCTTTTTGGTGGCCAAAAAGGCTCTTGACTAATTGTATGTCTTCATTGTTGACTGATGTAAAGAAAAGAAAAGAGCTAAAAATAAAGAGTTAAACTCCTCAAATCTACAATAATTTTAGAGTAACAAGAGTAATGCATAAGCTAAGGAGCAAAAAAAAGAGAAGCTTAGGATGTAACCTTATTGCAGTCCAAAAATGAATAGAGCAGCATGTAGTATGCAGTATAGATTAAGTATAAAGTAGCAGAATTTAGCACACCACAATAGCATGAAAATAGGAACAGCCTAAAGCTCAAGTGAACAATCCCTTATACTAACTTTCAATCAGTTCTCAGTGAAGTGCACCAAACAAAAACTCAACAATTTCAGAAACAACAAAACCAGTCTTTAAAAGCTCAAAAAAAGAAGAAATGAGCAGGGACTGTTTTGCTCTCCCTCAGTGCTGAAACAACTCATCTGTGACTGGGCAGTATGTCGAGCCTGACTGGCAGCACCACTGCTGCAGATATCTGTAACATTTTTACAAACACTCTTGTCCCAAACCTCAGCAGTTCCTTGGGCGAGAGTAATGGCTTCTTTGCACAGGGCCGCACCATGCTATTGTAGAATCACAGAGCGGTTAATTGAAACAAATGACTCTAATAATGGGACATTATCCCCACAGGCTGGCTTTGTGGTGGGCCTAATTAGCATTGCGGTAGTGGCGATGAGGAAGAGTCACCATGCTGATCCCTCAAAGGAAGCAGCCGAGGCCCCCTTCTAAGTGGGTAGTTCATGATTCTCCTACTTGCGGCATTTAAGAGTGCCGGGATTTTTCAAAACCAGCATGTTAAATGTATAGTGTCATGTTAAGTCAATCCCAAGTCCCTCCGAGGGTGAGTCCCATTTTGTTAGGCGCTGTGCTGCCTTTCCTTTTCTCCTGTTAAACACTTCCTGACTCAGCCAGCTCAGAAGGTTTGAGGATATACCAAATTTACTCATCAAGATTGACCAAATTTGATTAGGGCTGCAAATAAAAATCACTTTCTTTATTGATGAAGATGGAAGTGGATTCTTTTTTCAATTAATCAATTAATAATGTGATCTACAAAATGTTTAAAAATAGTGACAAATGCACACTGGTTTCCCAAAGTTATAGTTTTGAATTGCTTATATTGACCAACAAAATTATTAAATTGCAAAGGTATTCAATTTAAAATCGTATAAAACAAAGAAAAAGTTATTACATTTCAAAAGCTGGAATGAGAATAATATTTAGCATTTTTGTTTGATAAATGATTTGGTTTTTTACCATAGTTGTCAATTATTATTTTGTTGACTGACTAATTCATTAAGAAAATAATAGTTCTGATTATTGCCAACTCTTTGCCCCATTGTCCTCTCGCATGTCATCCCAATCTCCTATGCAGTGTCAATGGCCCGTAACTAATGTGACAACATGAGATATTGTTTTCCAGATGTATTTTGATCACCACTGAAATCTGTTTTTGCCTTTCCTAATTGTTTACCCTTGTACAAGATGATCCCAGAAAGTCAGCTGTAACGCAATGTTCAAATCTCTGTGACCAAGCTGTTTTAAATATTCATAAGTCGTAACAGTTGCCTAAGGTTATTTGAATTAGTGCCATGAATATTCATGAACTGCAATGAATGTGCATTTGTTTTTAACGCTCAATCTGTTAATACTCTTCATTATTTCACTCTGAAGCCTGCATAATAAGCTGTGCAAAACAAAGCTTTACTTTTTTTAAAGCACAATTCTCTTTGGAAGTCTATTTGTTTCGGTTTAAATGAAGTGCCCTACCAATTATCTTGCTGTCATTTCTTTTGACAACTACAAGACACATTGTTCACCCCTGTTGTGGAGTGTAGCACTGAAGGGCATCTGTCTTTTTATGAAATGAAAAGCCACAACAAAAACATTTCTACTGCTATACAAAGTGATTTATCTGGAAACGTCACCAAGATGTCATATCTACCCCAGTGAAAGGCAGCAGCGCAAGCGAGTCATATGAGATATGTCTAAAACCTACACTGAAAAAAAGAAAAAGATTGCTGTTTCAATTTTCTTTAAACAAGTAATCCAGCTGCACTGAGCATGTGAAGTCAAGTCAAACTGCAATTTTCAGTGACATTTCTTTATTTTAGATAAAGTTTATTTTAAGGCATTGGTTCTAGATAGTATGATACTAAGCCACTGGATTTCACTGTGAGTGCTGTATACACTGTAATCACATTCTTTATATTCACCCTTTTCTTTCAGTGGATTTTCATTTCTATATATTACATCCAAATATTTGTCTAACTGTGTCTACAATGTTTCACAACAGTGTACAATGTTGATAGGCTTACTTTGATCTTTTGAAGGCTTGATTGGGAATATCTAACGTAGTCAATAGCGTAGTCAATATTGTTTTTATGTTGCTGCATTAAAATAGTTTTTCCCCCTCCTGTCCCAAATGCCAAGTGATGCAAAATAAATTTCCTTTCACAGATTAAATAAAGTCAAGCTCACATAACCTTGTAGCAATAAGTGACTCTGAAAAAAGAGTGATCATGAAAATAAAGGCTCACACATACACAGTGCAAACATACTTATGCACGGTGCACTATTGCACAGACATGTACTTCATTATTTTTGCATCATAATTTTTAATAGAGGCTGGTTTGAGGTGAGTTTTGTTTTCCAAAGTTAAAGCCCACAAATATTTTCTATATTACCAATGAATCAATGTGTCAAAGGGGTCGCTCACAGTGCAACAAAACTGAACAAACTTTCCATCTGACTGAATGTGTGACATAAACTTGTAAAACTGTCGGCTGCTTTTTTTGATGGCAGGGGCTTTCCTCCTCCCTAACCAACCTCATTACACCGGTAATGAGACAGGGGATGGTGCTCTGTTTCAATATTTAAAGGCGCTAGCACCCCTTAAGGCTCCATGTTGAGGCCGTTCTGTAACTCCTTCACGGCCCCTCATTACCGTCTTCTGGGGCGTGTCCTTCCTCTTTCATTTTTTTTCAAAGCACTAGATCTTGCTTGCTTCTCCCCCCCAGCTTTAGCCTCAGTCAGACCTGAACGATGAGGGTGCTTGTTGAACATGAGACCCATGGGTGCCACCTCTTCCCCAAGCACCGGGGTGGCAGAGGTGTTGACAGCTAAGGGTAAGACAGTGGTTCTCCCAGTGGAGAAAATTCACACAAAGGCATGCTATATTTTGCAGTATCCAGTCAACCAAGACTTGGCCCTTTCTTCCTTGAGCTGACTGAGTAGGTCAGCGTTGTGTTGAGGAGTTCCCAGAATGTAAGAGCATTTCTGACTGACAGCTCTGATGTCTATAGCGCTGATGTTGCTCCTTTTGCTTGTTGGAGGCCTCGTAAATGGCACAATTTCAAGTATGAGAAATGGTCCAAAACTGGCAGTTAAGACTATTATGAACAACAAAGTATCAAACCCTACACCTGAACAAAGTGCTGGTTCGTCCAGTTTAAAATAAAAATAGAAAAAAAAAATGTTGCCTAATACTTTCTGCATATATATTTGACACCTGTTTCCCCCCCCATCTGCTACAAATCTTTTTGATGCACCTGCTAATGTTTCTGTTGCCTGCAGAAATATTAGATGGAAAAGAGGCAATTGTCAGACAGAATAAATTTTGTTGGGGAAAACAGGGCTCTTGCCAAGACATATGTTCTGGATGCCTGAAATCACAAGATTATCATATAGTCAGCTCAAAATGAGCAAAAATTACAGACTTTAAAGCCAACAGGACAAAGTGAAGCAAAATTGTGTGTGTGTGCAGCATGAAGATAATGGTCAATCCACTGCTCTCACTGCTGGAATGATTTAACTGTGTTTGCTGTAGGATCAATGTGCGCTGAAAAAGAGAATCCCAAAGCAGGAGAAGTTTACAGAGCTTTAGCCTCGGGCTAAATGTTGTACAAAAACCAGCAACAACATCCCTTGAGATGAAGCATATCTGTTGCTCCAGCTGAGCTTGTACTTGTAGGAGGTTTATATGTGCTCTGAAGGATAGCTTTTATTGAAGAGGAGTGTATCCTTAAGGTAACAATGTTGACTTTTTATTTGCTTCTTTAGCCACAGTGAAAGAGGACTGTTGAACGATTAGTGTTTTGGTTTTCCAGCTATCTCATCCAATTTTGTAGTTTTACCGAAAGGCTTTTAATGCAAAAAATTTAAAAACTTGTCTCTTTATTTTTCACCCTAGTTTCACTGAGAGCCTGTTTCCATCCACCCTGATTATTCTTTAAGCATTCAGCAGGCAAAAATGTAATCTTTCTTATTATACCTTTATCAGTGTGAAATTAGGGTTAATTGACTTTGTTGGGGTAACATCAAATGAAACATCCCTAATGGAACCAAAATGAAAAATAACGTCATCTTCAATTGCTTTAAAATATTTCTCAATATACAGCCTACTTTCCTATTCCGCAGCCTCAGAAATAAGCTCCTCTTGTCCCAGGAGATAATAAATGAATTGAATCCCCCCACTCCAACCCCCACCAACCCCCTCCTTCTTCCTTATCGGTCATCTATTTTTCCAGAGTAAGCTATTACTTGCTGGGGTTGCTAAGCAACAAGAAATATTAATAGCAGCTATTATTAGCCAGGCTCTGCTAGAGTAGTACTAAAATGTGGAAGTGGGAAACATGAATGTGTTACATAAATCTCTGGACCTTTCAGAGTGTGTGCAAGTCTCTGTTTGCGCTGTGATTTATTGCAGTGACGGTTCATTTATGAGAAAAGGGGGTGTGAAATAAGAAAATGGAACATTACCCTGAAGGGGTATTTGAAAATAAATAATTGCAAAGGTGAAACAAAAGCTGTTTAAGAAGCAGGCACTCCCTCTCTGTTTCCTTCTAAAATACTATAGGCCAAAAAGGGCTGCTTTGTTACACATTGGTAAACCTCATACATAACTACTGCATACATGCATTCAGTTTATATGTATCTAGAATCAACTTATCCAAATGATTTCATAGGTTTCGTCAAACCAGCCATCGACATTAAAAAGCAGATCTCTTGAAAATGTTTGAGTTCACATCATCTTTCTCCTGCACCAAGCATATTCAGCACACCAATGGATTGTGACCTAATCCTGAAGACTGGCTTTAATGGAGGCCTTAGCTACCACCCATGGAAAAAAATGGAGATTGCAACTTACGCAGTTTGATTCTGAAAATCACATAAGACCTGATTAACGGAGGATAAATGCCGCGGATGCTCACATTAAAGCATAAATATTCATGATGGAGGGCAGAGAGAAAAAAAATCATATTTATGTCAGATGAAAGTATATAACATTGAATAATTCACCACACAGGCCATTTATAATTCATCTGGTTCGATCCTATGATTAAAGCATTCGAATATGTTCACCAGGGGTGTTTACATGTTCAGTCTGAAGCATGTTTAACACAAGAAAAAGTCCCTTTACTGGAGGGGGAGTGGGGGTCATCAGCATCCTTTTGAAAAGAAAAAGCAGCTGACAAGGGATATCCCCCTCTCCTTGTCAAGATTTTCTGTTCATCCCCCGTTCTTTTTTTACTTTGCCGATCATAACGCATGAACATTTGCAGTGCTGAGTTTCTTGCGCCCTTTCTTGGCTCACTTTAAGGTAATGAATGATGTGCAGCGGAATATATATTAAAGGAGCTGTGATGCAAAGGTCTGGCAGTTAAGGAGGCAGCAACTCTCTGTATTTATAAATGTTGCATATTTAGACTAAGACCTTGCTCACACTGCACTGTGTCAGCCTCCTCAGCCTCTAAACGAGCTAATTAGCACTCTAATAGAAGAAAAATGTGCTATTATGAAAAAATAATGGGACACTATTGAGAGCGGCACACAGAAGAATTTGTCATTTTACTGTTTCATTGGTTCATTGCTGTTTGTACTGTACACATTTATAGATTCAATGGAGTATCATAAGAACTATAACTTTTAAAAAACAACAAGACTGAAATTTCCATGACACAAACCCAAAATGTAGAACCCTTGCTGGCTGACTTGCAGCCGTCTGACCACAGGGACTAATAGAGCACCACAGCGCTTGACTTGCACAATCACAAAGGGCCACAACTAAAAGGGGACAGACAAAAAAAGGTGTACTCACCGAGTGCATAGGCCCCGTAAGGAGATGGGTGTCCTGACCCAGCATGTTGGACATCATGAGGGCAGGCAGCTCAGGGTAGGAGTAGGTGTTGAGCAGGCCGTTGTGAGGCAAAGAGTGGAAGGGGTAACCTGACTCGTGCTCCATGAGGTGCAACAGAGAGGGGTCGGCATGGTTGGGGGGTGTGATGGGGGGGATCTCGTAGTCTTCATCCCCTGCTCCTCCTCCTCCGCCACTGCTGCCTCTACCCTGACCGGAGTAGTTCTGGATAGGCAGAGAAAATATTTTCTTAGAAGAGGATAAAACTGCGACACAGCAAGATTTACTCATTTACTATTGCTGCATTTTCAGGGTTGCAGGAGAATAATGATTTGTTCCGAATATAGACCAGGACAGGTCACAGCTAGACTTTCATATGTATGGAAAACAGTAATTTGCATATCTTTGGAATGTGGGAGGAAGTACACAGAGGAAGATCCCCATGAACACAACACGACAACATAAGAACGTTATACCTGAATCTCAAAACACTGCCACATTTAGTTACAGAACAAATAAAGTAGGGGGCTTGCTTCAACACTAAGAAAAACATGCCCACAAGTCAACCATCCATACTGCTATTCAACCCCATAATGGCAAACTGAAGACCAGGAACAATGCAGGAGAAAAACTGCTAACAAAGAATGTTCCAGAGTAATTCAAAAGCTTCATCATAGGCTTTTAAATGCACCTGTTGCACTTTGTTGTTCAACTTGGTGTTTGCACCAGACATTGAACTGCAGAATTCAATTCAGGCTGTTTGGCTGAAAATAAAAATAATTGGAAATTCAAATTGTTGTGCTTACAAAAGTGTAAAGAATTAATTCAACACAAACATACACAGCAAATTAATTAGAGTTAGACAACAACAACAGCTGCTGTACAGAATAATTTGCTTCAGAAATCTTGACAGCTTTAAAGCAACAAACTGTCAGCTTGCACGCCTTTAAAATACAGTTAATCAAATTCATTATGTGGAAAAAAACATTCACAATCACTTAGTGGCTATTTTATAATCTCGTAATTACAATGCCAATCATATATTTTTAGAAACAGAAAAACAAGACTAAACAGAAATCACATTCCTTAATATGATATGTATCTAATATGTCTAAATGACCTACACCAGGTAAAACAGCACATACTTCATAGTACTAATAAGGAGATACATGAGCAGAGCCTGTGCTTGTCTTTTCCAGGGCCTATCTTGACATAATATTGAGCTGAGAAATATGGTTTTGTGTTCTCAAAAAGCATACTGAGGGTATTCACCAGGGAATGAAAAGCAATTTTGTCAGAGGCAATCTGATGCCAACTCCCCTTTATAATGACTGAAGAAAATTAATCATCACAAATAATATTCCAGTGTCAGCCATTCAAGAGCTTTTTAATAGAATTTTTATTATTCATGTCTCGTGGTACACATCAACTAGTCCGTTCTGCAACATTTCAGGAATCAATTCAATATCATCTTCGTGTAGGCTGTCATCTCGCCTGCCAGTGCAGCAATTCATCTTGCAAACAAATACTTTTAGCAAACGAATGACAAGAAACGTCAAGAAACAGTTACAATGTCCCCACTAGCAGAACTGGTGCTTGAAGATAGGATAAAAGTCTCATAATGTGCACTATCATTAGGAAGAAAATAATAATAATAAAAGATTTTACTATCGGGGGTGATGTGCTGTTTTCTCTTCCCATAACACTCACTCTTGGTGCTTGCTCAGAAATATTATTACTGGCAAGTCCTTTTCTCACGATAAAGGTTTTGCAAATGTGTCTTCATTGTCTAACATAATTCTTGTTGTTGTGTGTTACTATTGTTAACAAGCATGTGCGCTAGGTTTAATTCAATAAATAAATAAAAACTATTCTCACTGGTTTGTAAATCCGTAGCAAATTTGCTGAAACAAATGAGCATATTTGCTGCTTCTCTTAGTCAATAATAAACTGAATATCCTTGTGTTTTTAAACAAAACAACATATTTAAAAAAAGGTCACCTTGGACTCCAAGAAACTGTGGTAGTGTAAAATTTTATTAAGAAAATAATCAGTCGATTCATTGTTGAATTGAAACTTTTGTACTCCTGTCTAAATGAGAAAATACATGGTTTTCCATCGCCTTTCAAAACAGCAGATGAGCATTTTCCGATGTGACACACCATTGTAAAAATGATTCATATGACTGTTTTCTCATCTTCCAGCAGCGCCTAGTAAAGGTTTAGTTAGGCTTGAAAAAAATTGGTAAAGGTTAGGGGAACGATTGTCATACGAACATTGTCATAGTTAAATGTAATGTTGTAATTCACATGGACACTAAGGGTCTTTGTCAGGATTTTGAGCTATTTGAACTAATGCCGCTGTTTTTTCTGCAAGGTTTACCTTTGCAGGACTCTTGAAATAAAGCAATCAGCCTTTGGTTGAACTTCTTACAGCTTATTGACAATTGCACGTATAGGATAGGCACTGCCTCTCTTTAAAGGGTTACAAGACAAAACGGGTAGGAACTCAAGCTAGAAAGATCGACTATCGGGTACAACCCTTTGTAATAAAGAGGAAATGAAAGAGGACAGGCTTGTTTGAGTAATTTAACATGTTGACTTATGTACCAAGATTTAAATGCTGTCAAAGGCTATTTTATGGCCATGCCTTCCATCCATGGTGAATATATTTTTTATTTACAGCTTCTAATGATGCCCTTGGAGATAAGACACAGGACAAGGACATCACAAGTTTAATAATTTCAAACATAGATAAATAATTCATAAATATGCTGTCTTTCAGGACATGAAGCAAAGTGGATAAAAGAGAGAGGGGTCAGAAAGAAGCATCAAATGTTGATTCAGCCTTTTCTAACCTTCACCTCCGCCCTCCCCTTCAGAGGTAAAATTTAAGCAAATCCGTCACTTTCCTGGACAAGGACGTTACTTTGGTCCTTTGAAGAATCTACAAATCAATTATTTCCTTATTTCCTTTCCGTAACTTCAGCACGATAGCACCAAGCTTCTTTTGTACATCAGTTGTGATTCGACATCAAAACAGCATATTGCTTTAACATAGTTTATAGATGTGAGATGTTGCTCCGAGGCATATTGACTATCATCTCACATAAACCAGAGTCTGGTTCTTTGGAGAAAAAAAGAAGTGAGATGATTCACCCCATGGGAACAGCAAAAGCATTCAATAAAACTAGTTTTAAGAAGAATCTGAAGCATACTTTTAACTATACTCACTGTTTGCTTTGAACCTTAGATAAAAAAAATATTTACATTTGCAGCATTAAATTAATATACCATTGAGGTGTCACAAGCTCAATGAAACAAATGACATTCAGTCCTTCACTTACTCAAATGCTTAATCAGTGCATAGGAGATGGCAGAGAACTTTTTTTTTGCTTTGAAAGGTAGCGACAGTCGTAAATAAGTCGCGGGTAACCATTATTACAATATCGTATGAGATGAATGTGAAGTTTTTCATCAAGTTCAAAACTGAGCAAGGTAACGAACCCCCAACTGCTCGTGGCGCTCATCTCAGGGAGCAGCCCCCTTACTCTGACATCTTTCCATTAGTGCATGTATAGGTCCTGTGCATGTGTGTGTATATTTCAGGCCTGTGTGTATGTGTGTAACAAGCAGAGTGAAAAATGTAAATTTCCCCTTGCGGGATAAATAAAGGCATGTCTTCTTCTTCTAAATTATACATTTAAAGGTGGCATCAGTGCTCGGATTCTTAGAATTGCGTTACTTATTTTTTAGTTATCTGAAATTGCAGGATTTATTTTGTAAATTGACTTCATTTTATTAGATCAATGTAACAGTAGCAGAAAATGTTGCTCTTGTTGACCCAGTGGTTTCACCTTGCTGCAGTGATGTAGAAGTGTATTCAGGGTGAGTCAGTACACTGTGACAACACGGTTTGGCGTGGCTACAGGTGCAACAGAGCACACATCTGACGACACCAAAGACCCACCCAGACAGAGTTTATGTATACCTGGTTATTTATTTATACCTGTTTAGGTACAAAAAGTCAGGTACCATGCAAAGATTCCCAGTTATATAGTTTCTAGTCCTCTCCCTTGCATGTGAACATTTTCCAGGTTTCTAACCATCTCTCACCTAGCATGTTAACATTCTTATGGCACACTAAATTCACAAAAGATTGGGATACATGCTGTAGCAATTGTTAGCCAGGTAAAGCTACAGCAACAGCTACAATTTCACCTTGATATGTAAGCTTGTAGGTTGAAAAGTCACTCCAAACAAACAGCTCCATTTTGTCAAGTTATCTTTAGTAATTAAGTTATCTTAAGTGGAAACAAATTAATCAGCTCAGCTAAAAGTTTTTTGACACAAATGGATGGGAAAATGAGATGAAGTCATTAGCTTGGTGATGGAGTCATTCGTGGCCTATGAGGTGTTTAGTGAAAGACAGCTCATCTGGGAACAATAATGTGTTCGTCAAAGGGAGCAGAATGAAAATGTTGCACAGTACACCAGAGAGCCTGTCATGGCTGATAGGGGGCAAATTGCCCAAAGACAAGAGCTGTCTGTCTTTGATGGACTTTGTTATTACAGCTTCAGTGACTGACACACTCAAAGTGCTTTCCTTCAATACTGTTTGAAAAATAACTAATCAGAAGAAGACAACTCTTTTTGCATAATAAAACTGTAAAACTTTGAATGAGTGTACAGTGTCCTATGGAAAGTCATTCAGCCATATGCTACTTTGTGAAAAAAATGATTTTACCGACAAACAACAGCTGGCCATGCATATATAAAGGTTCTCACGTCCACTCTGTGTATTTGAGATAGACGGATGGCAACAGTAAATCTTTAAAATATCTTGTGGGGATTTTCAAAATTCACCTTCAAAGTTCAACCTTGCAGAGATGAGAAAGGGCAGAAATGAAACTTATCATCAGCAAATATTGCTAAGGTGTGCTGCACAAGTGACCATTACAGCAACGGTCTGCAGGGTCCACAAAGGCTATCTTACCTGGCTTTGAAGTGACATGGAACTCCATTTGGGTGATGTATCAAGGGAAGCAGTCACACTAGTACAATAGAAGGAGAATGGAACAGCAGACCCACCATGCTGACTGACAGTAAGACAGAACCAGGATAAGTGAAGTGTGCGGGGGGGCCCATGACCAATAGTAGCTCAGGGTCATTCACAGCGCCCGTTACTAAAGGTGGGCCGTGTTGTGCGTCAACCAATGGCAGAGGAGTAAGCTAACCTCTTCCATGCTCCCCCATGCACTGGTAATTCTCTCAAATGTCACATCAAAATGGATCTCATTTAGGTGGGTAAAAAGGATCTGACTCTCCATTGCAGATGTGGGTGGACCCATGCTGGATTGTACCTGAACTCTAAAAACACAGCCGCAAAGGAAGTATTTTGAAAAAAAGGTGTGGAAAAAGGGCCAAGTGATGCACATTTATGTCAGTTCAATTTCTTTTTCAAACACACAGTTATAGATCAAAGATGAAGGGTGAAAAATATCTCTGATCTTTTTACCAGAACAGAAAGAAATAGAAAATTCTTTAATGTTTGGACCAAAGGCGGTGTTTTTCTTCTTTTTTTTGGCAAGGGGGACAATACTCTCGTTCCAGACACATTTCCTATTCTTATTCATTAGAGACAATCGTATAAATAAATAAAATATGTTGTCTCGTAGTCACTCATCCCCCCCAAGGGAACATGGAAGCCCCAGTAATCACATATGGCACAATAGCTCTCCCATAATCCCCTTTATTTTTATTTTCATGATGTCACTCTCTTTAAGCCCCTTGCTTTATGAGTCGCAAACGAAGTGGTGAGGGGAGGAGAGGAGGATCGAAGAGGAGAGGAAAAAGCAAGGGAGGGGTGAAAACAAATGATGTGGATCCCTCATTGTTCTTTCTCTATGCCCTCATTCCAGTCAGGGTAATAAGAGAACATTGTGATTTACTGTCAGTGAAGCGCAAGAGTGCATCAGAGAGAATCCACAGCGGCAGGGGCCATTAAAATAGATTTAACTTCCCACAGTATTAGGCCAGATGTCTACACTTCTATTATATTTCAATCAGCCATGACCTTGGTCTCCATATGAAGAGAAAGATCACTGGGAGAGAGGGGAAAGAGAGAGTGAAAATACACGCAGAAAACCAATAGAAATATCATACTACTTAGTCCCACTAAATCCATCTACTCCACTGTGCAGCAAATACAGAGAGAGGCTGGGACAGAAATAGAGCTAAGGTTTCAAGTTCTCTTAAAAGAGTGTATGAATCATTGAGTGCACTCTCACTGCTCATAAGTTGCTGTTTTTTGGAGGGGTGCTGCTTTTCCACGAGGTATGCATTTGAGGATGGACCGATGGAGCACGCCCAAAAAGAGTGGGACAGTGGGTCATTTTAATGTCCTTTAAAACCTCAGATATCCACAGACGTTGTGAATATTCTTCGAAAAAGGGACACATCATCCACAATGGATCCCTCACATTGAACATTTCCCCGTAATATTTTTTCCTCCTGCTGTTTACTCACTATCTCTCTATTCTCAATAAATCTTTTATATGACTTTTCATAAAATCATTACTCTGCTGCAGAGTAAGGATTTCCATCTATTTCAGCTCCATGGAAGCTGAGCAGAGGTCACAGCATGTTCTATTTCAGAGGCTGATGGTAATTGGACTTATTGGTTGACATGGACTGACCTACATAAAGAACTACCAATTCCTGGCTACAACTGTAACTTACAATCCCTCCTAGCATGGGCGTGTCAGTTGTGATGCTCCTCTGATGTCCAGCGTTGTCAGAATTACCCTAATGTTGGTTTAGAGCTGAAAACTGTTTTCAACCTGAATTCATGCTTACTGAAATTGTACGCTCTCTGGAAATTTAAATACACACCGTACAATATGTATCTGCACTTGATTCTTGCAACCTTGCCAGCGGCTCAGTACGGCCTCAAAGAGTGAGTGAGATATGTGTTGGTGTTTTCAGACCCTCAATTTTAATTTTTCATTTTTTTAATTTAATTTTTTCAATGTCCCCCAACGTTTTACTTGCAGGGAAAGGATGCAAGGGATAGAGGATAGAAAGAGAAACATTTTTACTTGTGTTGCAGTTGTGGTGGTGTGGGTATAATGGTGCACTGTGAGTCACTGTTAAGTAACAGTGCCTTTTCACATCAGCATCGCCCACATTGGGTGTGCGGTGCCAGGGTGTACTGAGGAGAGAGAGAGGGAGAGAATGAAAGAGTGAGGAAAGGTGTAATTTGGGGGGGACGACATTATCATTTCGACTGCTTGTAAAGAATTAGCATTTCTTTTCAGATTTTAAATACCTAGATATTTTGGGAAAATCAGAGATTGAAAGATCAAGTATTATCTTACCACCTTCATATCTGTACACTTATTATTACAGTCAGCAGCTGGTTAGCTTAGCGTTAACAAACAAGATTTAACATGTTAATTAGTGGGCTTCAGAGTTGCTGGTTAGCAGATTTTTGTCACTGAGGACAGAGCCAGGCTAGCTGTTACCCTCTTGCCAGTTTGTAATCTAAGCTAAACTAACCATATTGAACAGGCATACATGAGAATAATGAATAGGCGTATTTCCCAAAATATTGAAATACTCCTTTAAGTATTTCTCACTTTATCTAAATGCGTTACCAATTACTACACAGTACATTTCCAAATTAATTTAATCATCATTGATTTAATTGATACCACTTTCATGTCTGCAAATATGAAGCTACAACCACGTTAGCTTAGCACAATGACTGGAAACAAGGGCAACCTCTTAGCCTTGCTCTGCCCAAAGCTAAATTAATTATTAACAAGTTCTTTCTTGTTTGTTTATTAATCTGTGTAGTTGTGATTTAATGGGCGGCTATGTGGCAGACTATTTCTGATTGCAGTCTCTATGCTAAGCCACAATAACTGCCTGGTGGATTCAACTTCATATTTACCGTACAGACATTAGAGTGGTACCAAGCAACTCGTCTTACTGTTTGCAAGAAAATTAATACACACATTTTCCAAAATGTTAAACAGTTCCTTTAAGTTGTTTTGAGTTATCAACATACTTTCCAGTATGAATTGTATTTGGGCTAAAATTCCGAGTGCCTTTTTTGTGATCCGAAGAAAGTTAATTTGTTCTTGTCATATTTTTATTTAGACATCAATCCATCCATCAATCCTGGGTCTTCCCCAAGTCCTTCTCCCACCTGGACGTGCCTGAAACACCTCCCTAGAGAGGCGTCCAGGAAGCAGCCTTACAAGATGCCCAAACCACCTCAACTGGCTCCTTTGACTGACCGTGCTTCTCACCCTATCTCTAAGGAAGAAGCCAGCCACCCTCCTAAGGAAACCCATTTTGGCCGCTTGCACCCTGGATCTTCTTTTGGTTACGACCCAGCCTTTATGACCATAGGTGAGGGTAGGAACGAAAACTGACCGGTAGATCGAGAGCTTTGCCTTCTGGCTCAGCTCTCTTTTTCCTAACGGTGCGAAAAATTGAATGTAATACCGTATCCGCTGCGCCGATTCTCTGACCAATCTCCCGCTCATTGTCCCTTAATACACGAACAAGACCCCAAGGTAGTTAAACTCCTTCACTTCGGGTAAGGACTCATTCCCTACCCAAAGAAGGCACTCCATCAGTTTCCTGTTGAGAACCATGGCCTCAGATTTAGAAGTGCTGAGCCTCATACCAGCCGCTTCACACTCGGCCACGTACCAATGAAGTGAGTGCTGAAGGTTACGGGCCGATGATGCCATAAGGACCACATCATCCGCAAAAAGCAGCAATGAGATCCCCAGCCCACCGAACTGCAACCCCTCCCCACCCTGACTACGCCTCGATATTCTGTCCATAAATACTACAAACAGGATTGGTGACAAAGCGCAGTCCTGGCAGACGCTGGCCCTCGCCCCAAAACGAGTCTGACTTACTGTCGAGAACCCGGATACAGCTCTCGCTTTGGTCATACAGATTGGATGACCCTGAGAAGGGACCCCCTCACCCCATACTCCTGCAGCACCACCGGTCATACGCCTTCTTCAGAGCCACAAAACACATGCAGCCCGGTTGGGCATACTCCCAGGCTCCCTCCAGGATCCTTCCGAGAGTGAAGATCTGATCCGTTGTTTCACGACCAAGACGGACTGCATTGTTTCTCTTCAACTCAAGATTTGACTATTGGCCAAACCCTCCTTTCCAGCACCTTGGAGTAGACTTAACCAGGGAGGCTGAGAAGTGTGACACCCCTGTAATTGGCACACACTCTCTGATCCCCCTTTTTGAAGAGGGGAACCAACACTCCGTTCTGCCACTCCCTATGCACCATCTCAGACCTCCACGCAATTTTGAAGAGGCGTGTCAACCAAGACAGGCCCTCCACATCCAGAGCTTTCAGCATTTCTGGACAGATGTCATCAATCCCAGGGGTTTTGCCACTGTGGAGTTGTTTAATTGCCTCAGCAACCTCCACCAGGGAAATTGACAACAATCCCCCATCATCTTCCAGCTCTGCCTCTACCATTGAGGGCGTGTTAGCTGGATTGAGGAGTTCCTCAAAGTTCTCCTTCCACCACCCTATTACCTACTCAGTTGAGGTCAACAGGATCCCATCCTTACTGTACACAGCTTGGATGGTTCCCCGCTTCCCCCTCCTGAGGTGGCGAACAGTTTTCCAGAAGCACCTTGGTGCCGACCGAAAGTCCTTCTCCAAACTTCTCCCACACTCGCTGCTTAGCCTCTTTCACGGCAGAGGCTGCAGCCCTTCGGGCCCTTCGATACCTTGCAACTGCCTCTGGATCCCTCCGGGATAGCATATCAGTTGGACGCTTTCCCTAACCACTGGTGTCCACCAGGGTGTTCGTGGCTTGAGGCACCTAAGACCCTAAGACCACAGCTCTCTACCGCAGCTTCAACAATAGAAACTTTTGAACATTGTCCACCCCAGCCTCCACAGGGATGCACGAAATGCTCCGCCGGAGGTGTGAGTTAAAAGTCTGTCGGACAGGGGCCTTCTCCAGACGTTCCCAATTTACCAGCACTACCCGTTTGGACTTACCAGGTCTGTCCAGAGTCTTCCCCTATCCCCTGACCCAACTCACCACCAGATGGTGATTAATCGACAGCTCCGTCCCTCTCTTCACCAAAGTGTCCAAAACATATGGCCTCAGATCAGATGAAACAATTGTAAAATCAATCATTGACCTCTGACCTAGGGTGTTCTGGTACCATGTACACTTATGAGCATCCCTATGTTTGAACATGGTGTTTGTTATAGACAATCCATGTCTAGCACAGAAATTCAACAACAGCCAACCACTCTGGTTTCGCTCAGGGAGGCCGTTCCTCCCAATCACGCCTCTCCACGTATTTCCATCATTGCCCATGTGTGTGTTGAAGTCCCCCAGCAGAACTATGGAGTCACCCACTGGAGCCCCATACAGCACTCCATTCAAGGTCTCCAAGAAGGCCGAATACTCCGAGCTCTTGTTTGGTGCATATGCACAGACACACGTCGGGCTCCGTAGCAAACCTGGCCACCAGGCGCTCGCTGACGAGCTCTCCGTCTGGGCGCGCAGAGAGGGAGTGACCCTGCCCGGAGGAAGCCCGGGGCCCCCGTCTGGAGCACTCCCTCTCTGCGCGCTCACTCGTAGTTTTTTTAGACATATGGGTTACATATGAGGTTTTCCTTCTGATCAAAAAGAACATACCTACTTCAACCACTTCCCATACTCAAATGTTACATTCATTGATCAGCACTGATCCTCATGTGAATGTGGTTTTTAACTGTTACTGTATGTCTATTTGTATATGCAAAGAAACAACTTCCTTGTGTTCACATACTATGCCAATAAAGTTGACTCTGATTCTGAATTGACAGCGTAGTACAGAAGCATTCAGACTTGAAGTTGTAAGCTGAACTTAATTAGTAACTTGAATCAAAATCTTAAGTAAGCCAAGTCACTTGTATTTATAATTAGAAACAAATTTATTCTTAAAAAAAAAAAAAGCTTTTTTATACTAAGCTGAAGTGAATTGAGAGTGGGAAGGGAATGTATACATTTTGTGTATAAAGTTAAGTTGATGTTTGAGAGAGACATATATTTTCAGCTGAAAGGACACTGGTGGATGAACGTGGGTGAAAAACTAGAGAAAGAAGGAGAAAGACAGAATGAGCGAGAGTGAGGGCGTGTCAGAGTAAAGAAATACACAAAAATAAAGAGACAAGGAGAGAGAGAGAGAGAGAGAGAGAGAGAGAGAGAGAGAGAGAGAGAAAGAGAGAGAGATAGAGAGCGTGCCTGTATCCAACAAGTGAGGTTTCTAGTCTAATCTCGACCATCAGCCACTGTTCTCTTGCAGCCGGCCAAATCAATAGAGATACAAAGCTCAGCAAGACACCTGGAAATAGAAAAGACAGAGGCACAAACAGGCTGAAACTTGCAGCTTTTCAGAAGACCAGTGGCCACTGAGTTTCTTCTCTTGCACAGGAAGCCAATGCAACAAGTACACCAAGAGACGCACAAAACAACTCTGCCTCTTCTGCCACTGGCTTGTTTTCTCTTTCAAACTTCATCCCTAACCAGCTATTTCTCCAAAGCTACCCGTTTTGTCTCTAATTTCCCCTAATCTATGTATATACTCATGGTGTGCTTCCACATAGACTGATTATAGGGTGAGGAGAAGGCAGCCAAAACACACACATATAGATGGATGTACAAGTCTGCACAATCACTCAAATAGATTAGGCCTGATAGGAATCTAAATGAAGAACACTAATTGTCCTTTTTTACTAAATTAGAATATGTGTGGGCATGGTTGGATGCAGCCATTTTGGTTTGGCTGTGATCCTTTTCAAGCAGCTTTTAGTACTACAAAGATATGCACTGCAGTCAGCATTATTTGGCATGCATGTGCATGATAATCAGACCAAATTGCCATTTTAATCATTTCAAGTGAGCCGTTTTCTGTTTGGGATGGTGGTTTACGTTGCCCTCAGTAGTGACTGACGTTTCTGCAGTTACAATTGTTAGTGCAATATTTTTCCGGTATTGGGAAGAATATACTGATTTAAGAGTTGCTATTTCTGTAAGCCTAATTACAACAACACAGAAATCTGACGCCCCTATTCTTAATAGAAAGCTCTAAATTGGCGCAGTTGTTTTCAGCAGCAGACAATGAGCAAACACCAGAACTAAATGTATTTGAATTTATTCGGTGAAAAAATATGTTGTTTTAAGCATCTAAAACAAGTTGATCCATACTCTGTGTGGCTCACAAGAACATTCTCAGTCAATCAGGATAATAGAGACATTTAATAATCTTTAATTCAACAAACTATCCCCTTAGTAGCTTTGTGAGTGAGGACAGACATAAACAACACTGACTGATCAACAAAATAATAAGCCTGAATATATAGGCTGAAACCTTAACAGATGAACCAAATGGAAAACATCAATATCATCAAAAGGTCTGGAAGCTCCACACGTGCAAAAAACAGAAACCATAGGGTATTCAAAGCCTTGAAAACGTCTTGTTTGAATGGACAGATTGTCCAAGCATACAGTAAACGACCCCTTTAAAGCTGTTTCTGATTAGCGGTTTTCTCTTTTTAAAAGCCCAGAGATGTTATGTGTAATGCAATCTCCTGGCTGTGTCAAACTGCTACCTTAGTGCGTACGCTGTGGAAGACCCCAGACATGCAAACAAAGGAGTCTCTGTTCTGGCTACGTGCACCTTTTTCACAGGCACACATCATGTAAAAGCTCGGGTGGGCATCTCAACACAGTGTTAGAAACTTGTATTAAGGAATAGAGGCTCCTTCTTTCACAATCTGTTAGACCATTCTGAAGGTACAGTATCTCCAAACTAAAAAATACTTTCTGCAGTGCTGTTTAAACAAAATAAACAGAGACATAGTGGAAATGCTACTGCCTTGCATCTTACTATGTTGTTCTTTTACAAACACAGCTAATCTTAATAAAAATGACATATATATATATATATATATATATATATATATATGCACCAGAATGTAGGCATGCATTCAGCACATTCATTAGACAGTAATCACCATTTCAAATTGATGCAGAAAATGATTCCATATTTAAACCTCTAATTTGTCTGATTTAACTTCAAAAGCAAGCTGTATATGGTAAACCACTGCACAACTAAGGCATACAATGATACATCAATTAAGAAATGATTCACTCACATGCACAGTGAGCAGTCAGAGTTATGAATTTGGTATGACACATAAAGAAAATGCAGACATTCCTTGAATGTGGTGGCTTTGAAGATATTTATAAATTAACCTCTTCAGACCATTTGGCAGGTTAACCATTGCAAATGCATTGCCTGTACCCAAGTTCCGTTGAAATCCACAAAAATTATTAATTCTGGTCAAGATCCCAAACCCAGAGGACATGCTAAATTAATAGGAAATATGCTTAAATGCATATGGACAAGACAACTGGAATGAAATGATTTGGCAAGTTCTAACAAATAAGATGTTGTCAAACTCATGAAAATGTTATTCTGAGATATCAAGATCAGTACTCAGTTATATTTATTAGGGCTGAAACTATACAACCTTTAACTTAAAAGTACCCAAACCACCTCTTCCCAATTTCAAACGAATCCTGTGATAAAAAAAAAAATCAGATGCTTAACAGTGAAATCTGTGTTTGAAGGGCTATTCAGAACTGGTGTGTAAGCTTCTATTTGACAGCGCTGACAGAACATCAACTGCAACTGGCATATTTTGAAAAGCCCAAATTGCTTTATCCACTAAGAAGGTATTTGTTGACACAAAATGCAAACCTGGAGTGGGTGTCAATGATTGACACATGACCGCAGCAGCAGAGAAACTACAAAGCTGGACATTTTTCCAATTGGCACGCACGCAAACACACACACACACACACACACACACACACACACACACACACACACACACACACGTATGAACACAAAGTGACGTAATTAGGGCAGACAAGGAAACAGGGCTAACAATGATGGACCTCATAGTCTGTGATGTGTGCTATAAGTAGACAATAAGCTGCTAAAGCTCCTACTCGACCTCTCATTATAGTCAGTCAATCCCAACATCAAAGGAAAGGCAACGTTATGGCTATAGGATGATGGTGTGTGTATGTGTGTGTGTGATGGTTTATGAGAATATATGTGTGTATGGCTTTATGAGCCTATATGTGTGTGTGTGTGTGTGTGTGTGTGTGTGTTTATACATACATATGTTCTTGTTTGTCAATCTTTTACAGACCAATTTAATTTTTACACGCTAAGACGAAGCACATTTTTGGAAAATGAGGACGTTTTCGCTGGTCTTCACATCTTCAAAGGGTGGTTTGAGGGTTTACAGATGGTGTTAGGGTTAATGTTATAATTAGATTATTTTAAAGGGTCAGTTCATACAAATTACAGTTAACTTCTTTGGTAGAAGGTGGCTCCAGTACAAACAGTTGAGAGCAAGGCTTGTAGATTTTCCAGAGTAACCAGAAAATTGGTTTCGGAAAGGGAAGTGGCTGTTGAGTTTTTCAAACATAATTTTTCATCCATAGGGGACCACATACTACATTTAATTCATAACATATATCATATAAGGGTGGTAGCAGAAGTTTCAGATGCAGCAAACTCTCAACACATAATATATGTATTTGCTGACACCGCTCAGGTAAGTGAGAAAATGTTTTTTTTTGAGAAATTGGATGAACTGACCCTTTAATGTTAGGATTGAGGTTAGGTAGTGGTGATGGTTACATGCAGGGTTATGGGCAAGGAAATTCATTATGTCAATGTGGGTCCTCACAATTATATAAGTATGAACATATGTGTGTGTGCACATTTTGAGTGAAACAAACTGAAATTGAGAATGTCTTCTTGTGCATGTGCTTATGACTTATGAATAACTTTGTGTCAGAGAATGTGTCACTTCCTATTATAGTATGGAGTATGTGTGTGTGTGAGTGTGTGTCCTCAGCCTTCTGGCCTTGTCCTGTGTCTCTCTGACAGTATTTGGCGAAAGGCTAATTGACGAGGAGCCTCCACCTCATCATGTTTTGTCAGAACATGAAGGCCATGCTGCTGGATCAACAAATCCTGGAGCACCAAATTCTGCCATATGTCCGGCCATGTGTTCCCATCTACCAGCTGGGAGCACTCAGTGCAGCGCCTGTCCAACTCACTGACTGGTGACTGGGACTGTGACGCTCCAGACTGGGACTAGTACTTCAATGGGCCTGGGATGGCGATACATACGTGCTGGTACATCTGTGAGTGTTAAGTCATGTTTCCACTGTATGGTACAGCTCTGCTCGACTTGACTCACTTTTTTAGTAACTATAGTTGTCTTTTTTCATTTCCCACTGCGGATAGTTTTAACACTGTTTATTGTCCTAGTTTAGTGTGTTAGCATGATAACATTTGCTAATAGCACTAAAAACAAAGTACAACTCAGGCTGATGGAATTTGAGCTGATGGTGGTGGTGGCAACAAAAATGTCATCTGGTGGTGGTGCTACAGTAAAACTTAAGGGACCACCAAAGTCAGTAGACTACACCTTCTGGGGACCATGAATGTCTGTACAACATTTCATTGCAATCCCTTAAGGAGGTTTTGAGTCTGGACCAAAGTTGTGAACCGACCAATCTACAGACTGACAAAATGGCATACAGACATGCTGCTAGTGTGGCTAAAACATTTTCTGCCAGCTCTGCATGTCTAGGAGCTCATGTCTAATGTAGAGCTAGTCAGTAACAATAAAATTTGGCCAACCATGTTTTCACTATCAATCCAGGTTTGTGTATTTGTAGTTATTCTAATATCATAATGTTTAGTGTGCTGAAGTGACTTTAGCCTCAACTCAATTATTTGGTGGTTACAGGATAATTTCTACAGTAGCTCCTCACAGATTTCCCAGCATGGGGAAATAAGTCACTAATTTCACAGTTAAAGGAATTTTATAAACAGCAAACATCCAATCCACTTGGAAATGAAACAGTGGGGTTAAAATGATAATGCATTTTGTTAATTTGTTAGCACTAGTCTTTTCTTTTACCATCATCCAACACTTTTTTTCAGATTTACACTGTTTTCACTTTACCCCATAGGTCAATGTTAAGATGAGCATGTCATACCCACAGCAGTTAATAATGACTTATGTTTTCCACTCACATTAAACCGTAAAATGTAGCTATTTTCCAGTTTTACCACAGTCTCAATTTACAGCCAACCCCATTTTTAGTTAATGAGCTCCTTTAATGGCAAACATAGTCATTGATTATTTTCCAACACTTACCAAAACATATAATTCTATAAACTCTTCTTGTTAAATGCTGACTGCTGCAAAACCGAAGCTAATAACACGACAGCTTCCACAGATATGCATTTAGTCTGTGGGGTTTATAGGATAAATGAGGGCTGTCTTACCTGGTTTGGTGACCGAAATTCTTGGTTATTGTCATTCATGTACATGTTGTCACCATCAAACTGTGGACAGAAACAGAAAGGATAAATAAACATTGTATGCAAAAGGAGGTTTGGAGAAAGAAAATTGGGGACCGCATATAAGGTGCAAAAGGGGAAAAAGCTCTTTACGGGTGGCCTGAAGTGTGAGACTAATGACTTTGTCACTTTGGTTAAACCTTGTGGTGGCATGGCAGCGTGGGTAATTACTGCTCGTCAGCGGGATGGTAATTAGGCTACATGAGCACAGTGATGGGAGATGGGCTTTTCCCTGTGGGCTCTGCTGTGTGTCTGAGAGAAAAAGAGTGTGAATGAAACTTTGAGTGCATACAGTAGTAAAGGGTGTGGAGACTGTGGACCCAGTGTGTGTGTGTGTGTGTGTGTGTGTGTGTGTGTGTGCCGCGAGGGCATGCTGTGTCTTCAGGATTGAGCTAATAAGGCATTGAACGATCACTTGCTCCAGATGCCAAAACACAGTTTGACACAAGACAAATGGCCCTTGACCCCCAAGGGTGCTGGGGAACAACACCAGGTCACCAGTTGAGCGCTACATGCAACATGCTTGCTCTGATATCTAGTCTTGGTAAGCTAAAGGCCTGATAAATTCTCCACTGAAATCAGGTTTAGAATGGGATATAAATGAAGAAAAACAACAACACACAGATTCTGTTTTTAGCTACAGAGAAAATTAGATACGGGCCCACAAAAGGCTCAGTAACTAAACCTGTGCAGTGTCAAGGTGACTGAGAAACTGCTACCATGTTAAGAAGAGCTGTATTGTAAAATGCCCTTGGCTTTCAAAGACATCAAGCTTTGTCATACCACGCTTGCAGCAAATGGAACAAACCTTGACTGGACTGGATAATAACGTCCATGAACACAAACACACAGAAACCCAATGTGTTTAATAAAGCCTTCTTTTTGTTTGTTGACTGAGGTCATTCTTTGTGATATGAATGCATAGAAGACTTGGGGAAAAGACAGCAGAGACAACATGATCAAACTAGACAGCATTCCATGTCAAATTCCTCAGATGTGAAGATAAGGGGCCCCTTTTCATTTGGGGTGGTCCGCTTTGTGCCTATGGAGAAAGCAACCAAAGGCTTGAAAGATAAACACGCGCTAGATGTGAGTGAACACAAATGGATCATGACACATACCTGCTCAAAACAATAACTAGGTAGACTAATGGACGGAAATGGGCAGAATTCCTGGGGGTGAAATCTAATATCTACATTGGTCAACGGGAAAAAGTAGCTAAATGAGGGTGAGAGTGGTGAGAAAGAGAAATTACTGTACATTATTGCAGGAGAACGGCCAGGGTAATGAGTGCCTGCCTCAGGGCAATGGTTGGTTAATGATGCATATCATGAAAGCCCTTGTGAGGATTCACTTGGTTATTCTAATGATTACACTTACATTCAACCAATACGCAAACACGAAACCGAGACAAGCACTGCATTTAAATCTCATTCACACCTCACAACATTAATCCAAGAACCCAACACTTAGCAGGATAAAACTACTTGTTTATTTCAAATGAAATTGAATGCTGGATAATTGTTTAACACTACCTGCTGGAGTTACAGACACTGATTTACGTAATGAAGCAAGCGTCTATCACTAAACTGTAGGGCAAAGTGACAGTACCTCACTGAGAGGGCCAAAGTGATATTGACCTTGGTGACATATCTGCAATAAACTCTTCGCTTCCTCACATGAAAGACTCTTGTCCTCGCCTAACTGAGTAATTTTATTCCATTGAAATTCACTTTGTGACGCCATTTGAGGGCTTCTTTAGGATAAAATTCTCTCGGGTGAAACGAGAGCACATTATAATAACGGCGCTATTAACCAGGAAAAAGCTGCAAAAGTTTGTATTTTAGCTTATTCTGCAAACTGAATTCTTCAACGCAAAGCCTTTTCGCTGTTTCTTTCAGCACTAATGGGAGCAATGAAGTCAGACAATGCTCAATTTCACCAATTACATCTGTGATATAATATTCCTCAAAAAGGCCAAAGACAGCCTGGAAAGGTCAGCCATTTTGTGCTTCAACATGGCTGCCCATATATTGAAATGTAAAGCTGTTTCCCTCTGCTCTTCTCTTGATAGCTCTCCTTTACACTGCCTCGCTCTCCCACTTAAAATGCCAATTTATCTTTGTCTCAATGCAATGAGCTCTGCCATTACTCCACATTTACTGCAGAAATCCTCTTCTCTTTCTCTGTTGTTTCCTTTCGCTCTCATTTTCTCCCTTTTACTTCTTTCTCTCACTCTCTCCATCTTTCTCGTTCCACTCCCCTTTATGTTCTCATCGTCCCCACCTCTCCGTGTTACAACCTCAATCTACTTCTGTGTCTCCCTCCATACCCTTCTTTCCCCCTCTTCCCTCTGTTTCTTCAGTGGTTCCTGGCATCGCTTTCTCATCGGCAGTCTAATTGGGCATTCTGCCTGAGACAAGGGCCTCATTAAGCAGTAATTACACACATGTTGTTTTCGGCAAACATCTCTATTTGAACTGCTTTGCATGGTAATTGTTCAGCAGGGACCACTGCTCGCGATGTTTCCCTCCATGACACACGTGGTGCTGGGAGAGAGGAATAAAAACATGAAGAAGAAGGATAGAGAGGTGGGGAGTGGTAGACAGAGAGAGAGCGAGATAGAGGTATGTGAGAAGAGAAAAATAAAAGGTTGTGAAAGGGAGACAAATTGAGAAATAAAGTATGCATACACGAGAGAGAAGGAGGATGAGAGACAGAGAGGCAGAAAAGACACTAAGACTAAAAGGATGAAGGTGATGCTAAGACAGTAAATGGAGAAAGACAATGACTAAATGACAAAGAAATAGGTAGTAAAAGTCAGTGTGAGATGAACATGAGGTGGAGCGACCGAGAGAGAGAAAGAAAAAGACAAATGAGAATGAAAAAAGTAAGAACGTAAAGACAGTGAAAGAGAGAGAGCGAGAGAGAGAGAGAGCGAGAGAGAGAGAGAGAGAGTCCCAGAACTAGGTCATGCCTTGCAATCATCAACAAAGCTGAGCGTTTCAAAAATAATGAAGCCAAAAGGTGGAAGTAATGCTAACTAGCATATCCAGGGAAAACATGTAATATTTACACAGTGCTAATGGTGCGATACAATGCTGGGATCTTTTCATCTTGGAGAGACAGATGATGTCAGGATTGGAGGCAACATTACAGATTCCACTGAAGATTGTTGTTGATTGATGGACAATTCAAATAAGCTCCTCATAAAGCGTTCTAGGCAACATCTGTTTGGAAAGTGGGTTGGGGGAGATGAACCGCTTGTGTGTCTGTGTAATACCACGACTGCCCAGTCATTAGAGAGAAAAATGACCTTGCAATGACAGGAAATAGACAGGGAAACAATTATCTAGGAAGCAAAATAAAATAGTATTTGCTGTAACGTACTATCTGGAACTAATGATTTAAAATACACAAATACCACAGTGACTTCTTTTTATGTATCTGACATTGTCACTAACTTAACAAAGATTCTGGATAATTTATCAAAAGCTTGTCTCAAAGGAATTTCCGAGCGGTCGAAAGTATGTAAGTAGGTTTGCTTAAGTATAAATTTGTGGTAACTTGACTATGAAATTAGATTTGTTTCTTTAAAATAAATGATCTGAAAGAAAAAGTTATCACACTAATAGCAAAAAAGCATTTTATGAGAGAAAAAAATACTTGAGACAAAAAGTTTTTATACCAATAGCAAAAAATAATAATATTTGAGACAAAAAAAAATTAAATATAATATAAAATCTCTCTCAAAATACTTTTTAAACTCTCAAATATATATTTTTTGCTATCAGTGTAAAAAAAACTTTTTTCTTTTTGCTCTCAAAACCTAAGTCTTTGCTCTCGATGCATTTTTTTGCTCTCGTCTCAGGATTTTTCTCTCCATGTGAAAATAATGTCATGGGCGGGGCCACGTTCCTATTGGCCAGTTGGGTGAGCACCGTCTTGTCTTGGGAGTCCATTGGAATCATTACACCATTGTCACCGTCATAGATGCGCTACCTTAGTTGAGTGCAGAAGGCCAGCGTGAAAACATTGCTAGAAATTCGCTACCGAGCTCAACCTGATCCAGCGGGACACGGGACACGGTAACAACAGCACAACCCTCCTGGAGCTCACCGTCAGTGTTGGTGGAATAGCAAGCTTGCGTTAGCAAACTAACCAACCAGCCAGCACAGCCGGGAGCAACGGCACATCCCCCAGCCATGACCAGAGCTTGCTTTGCTGATGTTCTACCCACATTTTGCATCCCTGCCCACTTGGGCAGCAACAGTAATTTCTGCTGAAAAATGCATCTCTTAACCCTCATTGCACCCTGGTAGCAAGGAAATGATAATAAAACATTGATGTCTCTAAACATTGTTCATTGATGAACATGACAAAGAAATGTTTATAGCCTAGCTTTTAAACAGTAGCTGCTTTGCCTTATAAAATCATTATTTTCTCTTGTGGATGCAAGTCTCGGCAGGGATGCAGAACTTGCAGCTGCAGGTGCTCACCCAACTGACCAATAGGAACGTGGCCCCGCCCATGAAATTGTTTTCACATCAAAAGAAAAATCCTGAGCAAAGAATTGCATTGAGACTTAGAGAGAGAGAGACATTAAGAAAGACTTAGGTTTTGAGAGCGAGAAGAAAAACGTTTTGAGACAAAAAAAATTCACACTGATAGCAAAAAATATATATTTGAGAGTTTAAAAAAGTATTTTGAGAGAGATTTTTTTCTCAGAAATAATTTTTAAAATTTCAAATTTACATTTAAACTTTTTTTAGTCTCAAATATTATTATTTTTGCTATTGGTATGAAAACTTTTTCTCTCAAACATATTTTTTGGATCATTTATTTTCTCGCATGAAACAAATCTAGAGCCATATGCTACTTTCTTCTTCTTTTCCACTAAAGTTACTGGTTATTGCAAATTAAAATGTTACATTCAAAACTTTTGAATTGAGTGATGAGTTGTTTTAGAATAAACTATAGAATAAATTAATCAAAATTATATGAATTAGTTAGTTATTAGTTAGTTAGTTAGTTATACATGTTACCTTGATCAGCTGCAACATTAATATGCTGCTTATAGGTTAATGCATTATTATTAATATTAATTATACAAATAATACATCCTCTGAAAGGGGACTACATTGTGACTGTACTGTACTGTTTTTTAAGTAAATTATTCTACATCTTCCACCACTGGGCTTTAAGACCATATTACAGTTCATGTAGTATGGTACAGGATATTACATTATATATAGCTGAGGAAAATGAAAAAGAAAAATGGAAAGAATTCTAATTTTACACAACCAACATTCAAGTAGACCATTCAACATCTGTAAAAGTGTTACAAAAGAACATACAGTACCACACTAAAGAACAACCACAACAAACTTTAAGAACTTTTCAATTTATAAAAGGAAATCTATAAGCAGAATGTGTTACTTGTGACTTTAAAAGCCTTTGCCAGTACACCAAGTCTCTAAAAATAATTCTCTCACCGAGCGGAATTAATAAGCCCAGAACAGTACACAGCCATTCTGTGAAGAAAGGGTGTGGTGGTGGTAAAGTAGGTGGGGGGACTCATGCAATATGTATGCCTGTTTGAGCACCCTACTTCATCATCTTCCCCTCTTCTCTTTATTTCTCTTTCTACACGTCTCTTTCTCCCTCGTCCTCTGTTCAATTAAGCAGTAGGAGAGACCTAAAAAATCCTCAACCTGAGACAATGTGCCACTGAATTTTTTGCCCAACTTGTCACTGCTGGTTCAAAGCCAGATGAGCGGATGAGACGAGACAGACAGACAGACAGACAGACAGACAGACAGACAGACAGACATATAGACAGACAGACACACAGAGAGGGAGAGAGACACAATTCTGTGCACACAAACACGTATATATACACACACACACACACACACACACTTAAAACTGAGAAAGATTAAAACACAAAGAGGCTAAGAAGGCAGAAAAAGACATAATGAAACAAAAGTTGAAAGAAAGAAAGACAGCTATGGTAGATAGATTCCAGAGTTGCATGGTAGGAGAGAAAAAGAGGGAGAGAGGATAGACTATAGTAACAATTCTGGTGTTGCACCACGCCCCGAGCAAACAATGAACATGGGCAAACAATGAACATGGCACACACACACACACACACACACACAAACAAACACAAAAGACCATAAAAAGCGCAGCCTGTGGTCATGGCGACACATGCTCTGTTGTCGTTAGATAAGGGAAACAGGGCCTCTTCCTGGGTGTGAGAGTTTGATCCTGCACACACACTACACACACACGCACACTACATGTGCACACTCTGCAGAAGCATTGGGGTCACATCCACCAAAGCCCAGCATCTCATGTATCCTCACCTTTATCTGCTGCACATGGTTAATTTTCATATGCAAAACACAGACTATGTTTATCTGGACACACTGTGCTCCGGTCAGCAGCATGATCAGCTATTGACAAGATATACAGAGCAGCTCCTTGTATTTGTCGAAGGGATTTGTAAGGAATTCTGTTTGGAATTTCCTGGCCTCGTGCCATCCAAGAAAGAATTAGGTTAGAGGAATTGAAAACATGAATCGGCAGTGTGTTGCATTTCCTCAAATTTTTAAAAAGTGTTAAACAACAATCTGCATTACCTCTTTCCTGCTGACTCTGTTTAAAAAATATTTTTGTTTCATTGTCAGTGATGGTGCGATTCATCAGCTGACATCTATTGAGCATCAGCTCTGTTTGTTATGATTAGGTCTAAAGCATTCCTCACTGAAACAATATGGACTAGCACACAAACACAGCACCAGAATTGGCTTGAAAAAAAGCAACCTTTTTCACAAAAGACATAATACAGGTTCCAACCGCTTCCGGCTTCACCTATACCTTCTGATGTGTAAAAATAAAAAGGCAGACTGAAGCTCTCATTCATACACTTTCTGTTGCACTGGAGCAACCACAAAACAGAAGTAACAGTCAACAGCAGATGGGAGGAGAGATTGAGGAGAAAAGCTCTCTGTGTGTGTGTGTGTGTGTGTGTGTGTAGCGGAAGGCCAGGTGGGCTGTTGCTAAATATGGTTTTGTTTCCAGGATGAACTCAAGTTCACTGTGAGTTAGTGAGTTCACAACAAGATAAAAATCTAAACGGTGTTGGTGACACATGATAACTCACACTGTGTTAAGAGTGGGTCAATAGCTTTAAGAATGTTTTAAAAACTTTTCTTTCTTGGGTTCTATCTTGGCTCTATCTAACTTTAAAAAAAAATCATAAAGCAATAATTTCAAATAATGATAAAATTTTCTGTTTCTTTAGTTGTTCAACAATCAAATGCACTTTTGTATAAAATGTATCCAGGTGCAGCTTTATGTCAAAGCTTCTCTGCCTGTTGGACCTATTGGGTAAAACATCACTGAGACAGTCTCTCAGAGAAGTCCAGGTATGTCAACATATGTCTTGATTGTGTATTATCAGTACAATCAGTCTGTCTGTGCTGCAGCAGAGAGCTAAGGAGGTTATAGATGGTAGGGGTAAAAAAATCTAAATTCTTATGAATCGTGATTTATTTTTTTGACAATTTTTAAAATCGATTGTCTTTCCCAGAATCAGTATTTTATTTTATTTTTTCCAATGATTCACCCAAATAGTTTCTGTTTCTATGGTACTGCTGATGCCGGTTACATCATATCCATTTCAAGCAAAACAGACCAAAAGTAGAAAATGCAGAAAATATGTACTTCTTTACAAATTAAATAAATGTCAGACTGACATGTGATGTGCATTATTTTTAGAAGACAATTAGCTTTTAGAAATGTCTCATGATATATTGTCTCTAGAAGTGTATTATTCAAGTTTTGATTTTGTTAAAGAATGAAAAGAAACTTGCAACACTATCAAATCGCAATACTTCTTGAATCGCAATAAATGAATAACCGCATTACAAATTGAAACGGCACCCATGTATTGTGAATGAATTGAAACGGGTCAAAGGCATATCGCCCCAGCCCTAATAGATAGATTGATTTCATTGTCCTCAAAAGAGAAAGGTTTTTACAGAGCGTGCCTCCACAGATTTACATACAACAAAATACATTGGAACAGGATATAGTGTGTGATTGTGATAAGCAAGCTATGGAATTTAGCACTGCTATGGCAGAGGGGACACAATTTCTGCTAAAATGTGTTTTTGTGTGTGTGTGTCACATATGTGCAACCAGATGGGAGTATGTGCACCTCATGCAAGTGCACATGCAGGTATAACAAAAAAAGTATGTCAGACCAAAGTGGCATCCACACTGCCACCCTAATCCTGCCCGCGGTGACCTTCAACGGCCTGCCTGTTAACCAGTGCTGGGAAACACTCCATTGGCATCTTGCACAATAACATCACATGCAATTAGCAACTAACCCCAACAAGTGCAGTCGTGCTGTACTAAACATGGATGCTACTACTGGGAAAGTGGTTTTACCACCAGTCTACCTGTCACTCACATTGTCTGAGGTGAGAAGAAGGTGCATGTATTTGCACATGTGTGTGTCTGTGTGTAGAATATGTGTGTCCATACAGTAAGTGCATGTCTCTATGTGAGTCTAGTCAGTGAGGTTTCTCTGGCAGCATGAGAGGATGCAGAGCACAAGCCACTTTTAACTGACTGGGGTAACCAGCAATGATAGAAGATAAAGGGCAGAGTTAATGTCACATTACCCCAGCCCTTTGCCTCTGCTCACCACAGCATCAGATAACTGCAGCAGGAAGAAAAAGTCTGGTTTCCTCTAGCATATAATTGGTTATCTTATTGCAATCTACTGCTCTCTTGCCTCTGCACAGAATAAAGTATAAAGAGCAAAGGAAATAGAAGAAAATAGACTGAAGTTTTACTGTTCTGGAAGTGACTAAAATAAATCATTATGAGTATAGGAAACACATCAATCTATTTCAATATTCTTGTGTTTATTCTATTTTGTGTTGGTTTGGGTCACCTACATGCACCAACATGGTATTGACTTTAACATGCAGCATTCAATTATAGAAGGTGGGAAGGAAGTGTTGTAATTGTTGAATTATTGTTACAGTTGTTGAATTACTGTGTACATAAACAGGTTGTGGGGTGTTCACTTTCAAACACCTTATAATTATAGAAGGTGTAATACACACATTAATATTAACACAAATTTAGCAGTTTACTTAACAGGGAAGAGTGCTATATTATCACCCTCAATATCAACAGTCCAATAGATTGTCAGTGTAGTTTTAACAAAAGATATGAAATTCAAAGAAGTTAAATTGTAACATCAGATTCTGACAGAAGGCTTTCTGAAGAACATATTTGTGTTATATTTTGGGCATTATTTGTATCTTCTCTGTAAAATAATTCTGTGTCAAATAATGTATTACTAATTAAATACAAACGCAATTAAAGATTTACTGTAAATATGTCAATTTTGCTTTCAGTTTCAGACTTTATTTGTTTCTATGGAAGCAAAAACAGCGTGACCCGACCATAACAACTGCAGGGGCGTATTTTGCACCTTTGCATGTTTTCACACATATGTTGCTGCAATAAAGAAAAATGACTTTTGACATCATCTGTAAATTCCCGTAACTGTGTCTGTTTTTGAATGCAAATATATGCCAAATTTGCGTTGTGGGGTCCATGTTTTCCACATACAACATGGACAATGTGTGCATGTTCCTGTAGGCATTTTCATGAGTAAGTCTTGAGTAAATACTTCATCTCTATGATGAGCAATGTCATCACAACTCTAGATAATCTCAGTTTGAAGCTTCCAAAATACCACCAGGACCAGTTCAGTAGCTTGAGGTACACTTTTCCAAATCAATTGGCTGACAAGCAGGAGAGAGTTCAGAAATTGGGGGCTTGGCTAATGTATCTCACCACAGAAGTGGGCAGTCTTTTCCTAGCTGGATTGATGCCTGGAGGGTGGGCAGTGTGGAGCCTAACCCCTCGTTCACCCACACTGTACCGGGCCTGTGGTTAGAGAGAGAGACAGCAGGGAGGGAAAGAGAAGAGACAGAAGACAAAAGCAGGGAAGGAAACGAGATGGCGCGGCTTTAGTTTGCGAAATACAAGCAGGGCATTTGTAAAGGAACTTGTCAACCCCCCCGCGAACCTTTCCCTCCTTCTCCTTTTCCCCGGTTGCTCAGCTCTTCCCATCATGTCCAGCACACGCGTGCAGGGGGAAGGGTAATGACAAGAGACTTACACAGTGACCCTACACAGTGCTGTGCAGGGGGAAGAATGGAGGTTAATGAGCTGACATCCCCTCCACCCCAGACACGCCTCCTCACCATTCCCACCTCCCTACTCTCTTGCACACACTGTGACAAGCATATACACAAACCCACTACAAAACAGTGGGGCTGAATGCCGGCACCGAGCCAAGGATCTGGAGAATTGAGGAGTATCATGGAGCAAGGAGTGGATTCATACTGCATGTCCATTAATAATTTGTAATCTGATAAAACCCACATTATCAATATGAGCAGCAAACATCAGCTCATATATTCAAAAGCGCATAACATTTCAGCTAATTGTGGTGGCCCAAGGAGGCTGAAATGCTCATTACTCATCAGAAAACAAGAGTTTTAGATGGTTTAAAAATGTGTCGGGTAAAAAGTGGGTGGCGCCATGCTGTAATCCAAATCAGAAGAAAGCATTTATTCTGTGTACATTTTTTGTATTTTGTATAATGAGTCTGAGTTCCCACATTAGGTTTAATCTGAAGTGGAACTTTTGACCTGCTGATGGTACTGATGATAAGTGTGGGTAACAAAGTCATTAGGATTTTTTTCTTTGGGGACCACAAATGTTTGCCATAAATATAAATCCATTCAACACTCTGAACAAAATAATGTTTTGAAAAGACAAATGGACTAGCAGTCAGTCAGATTGTCACAGTCACCTACAGTCACGCTGCTACAATGGATAACAAAAAACACTCCAACCGCAACTGTCAGCATCTTTCCAAAACACTATGTAACTACAACTGTTGACCTTTGAAGGACAAACAGCTCTTGTGCCCAGACCACAGACTAAACACATCATGCTATTATAGTGCACAAAGCTTTGCAAGTAACCGATCAGACCCTTAGAAGACCCCTATTTCATGCTTGTCACGTGGTTGTATGTGGGTGTGTAAGATGTTAAATAAAACCTCAGTGGCCTTTAAATTGCATCACCTGAAAACCAGCAAGTAAAGGTGACAACTTTTAACAGATAAGAGTTTATCTGAGCTGAAGCATGCACAGAAATGAATGAAAGACACAACGAGGTAGAACAGGGGGGTTCAAAGCAAAGCTTTAGAAAACCTTTCAGTGGATAAAACTTAAATTTAATGCAAGTTAATGTAGAGAAATGACATTTGCATCTGAGGTTAAACAAACAAATGCAGGTGTACTTAATTGATTTATTAGTTGACCAATGAGGCATCCCGAGTAGGGCTGTGACAATAGTGTTTTTCTTACGGTGACGGTAAGACGGTATACCGCAACCCGCTTACGAGACTAGCTAACTTAGAGCGAGAATGGCAGGGTGCCAAGTGAGCACTGATGTCACTCGCTCAGGAGATCGAGTGGTAATGGAGCGTAGCGTACGAGTGCCGCTGTGAGGAAAAGCGAGAGGAAAAAGAGATAGCAAAGATGATGTAAAGTGAGTTAAAAGTAAACAATGAAACAACAAGCTTGAGGTTCTGAAGACACTGTGGCTTTACGTGTTGTCAATACTGCTGGTACAGTGAATGACCCCCGAAAAACATCGGCTTAACACTTAGCACAGTGTTTCCATTTCTGCTCAATGTGAGAGTCTTTACTGTGATTTACAGCCACTCTACTTTCTAACCTTCCGTTGATCTATTCAACAGACAGTTCAGAAAGCTCTACTGTCAATAAATTAACAAGAAAAAAAAATAGTTTGCCGACAATGCCGAGGGCAGACGGTTGGCAGCACAGCGGGCCAGCTGAGCAGACAGAGAGCAGAGAGAACGACTCAGCAGTCTGCTAACTTGTTGCTCTCTCTAATATAACCAATATAAACTGCTCTGATTAGGCTACAAAACATGCATGCAGGCTAAAATTCAACCGTGTGGTTTTGTCGGGATTGAGCTATAGCAGCTAGGCCGCTAGCAGCTGCAATGGTACCCACTGCAGCGTTAACGGATGAAAAATGTTAAAAGCACGAGGGTTAAATAGGATCCTTTGTAACATAGAATAACATAACCAATAGCAGAAATATAATAATGGTGCAGCAAAACACTTCTACAAAGCTTGAAAACAATGGAAGACGGATGGTTTGTCATTAGCGCCCATTGTGTATCTTTCCAGTGAGTAATTTGTGGAGAGCTTGTGCATTTTTAATATTTTTAAACTGAAGAGCCCTAAGAACACAAACTCCATAAAATAATAACAGGCATTCCACCTTAGCACTATCCAAGCCTCTCAATTATTTACAACTAATGAATTGCCTTGGGCAATATTCTTACTAAGTACAATATCAACCATCCCAAAGAGGCTGAATCAGCTCGCTCAAATACTTAAATACATTTACTCAATTCTGCTCACTGTCCCTAATATGAAAGCTACAAGGATGTACGAGTTTTCTTCTCCTGACTGTTTAAAACACTCTATTTCAGCCTTGATATTTCAAGAACGTCCTTACATGCACAACAGCTTGTATAATGATTAATAGATATAATGTTTTCATAGAAAAAAACAATAGCAAGGTTTTTGCCTTTACTTTGTTTTTGCATATGTGGTGTGGGAGGATACACTAAAAGGATGTGTGCTGTTGTGGTGGTATCTAGCCTCAGTAACATAACATAACTGCCGGATTCGCACTTTGCAGCTAAACATGCCACCTTGAATATCTTGTTGTTGCCACATTGTTGATGAGCATTCAGGGCCCTGAGGGAGCCAAGAGTGGTCCGTCACACAACCATCTCCCAACAGGTAAGAAAAGGATGGACATAACAGTAAGAATAAATAATGTTACACAATATCAATGTGGTAAAATTGTGTGAGTAATGATAAAGCCATCAAACACAGTGTGAGTGCAACCACACAGTCGCCTATATATTTTAAAACAAAGTCTCTGCTAAGTGTAGGAAAATGTAGCATTAAGTATACAAACTCATTGCCTAAGTGAATGCAAATAGATTCTGTCATCTGTTATATCTAAAGAAGAGGTCTCCATACTGGGGAAAAGTATGTATCTATGTGTGTGTGTGTGTGTGTGTGTGTGTGTGTGTGTGTGTGTGTGTGTGGTTTAGCCACTGCTTATGCTGTTATTTATCCCTTCCGAAAGCGAAAACACATACCCAGACAAATTTTACTTTGTTATTTATCTTCCTCCCTTCTGGGAAAACCTCCAAACATATGTGAATTCATCACATGTGAACCATAAAGGAAAACTGACTTTATATGTTTTTCAGATATTTAAAATATAAAACATCACACGTGACAACAATTTTACCAATATAAATGTTGTATTTGGACATTTCACATGTGTAATTTAATATTTCACATGTGAAAGCATGACAAGTGCTTTATTTTAAATATACTGTATAAGCTATAGATTAGCGTTGACAAAAAGCCAAAATGTAATACATAAATATATCTGCAGTCCACTCAAAGTAACAAAATAAACAACAATCAACTTTGTTGTCACCATTCAATCAAAAAAGATGTCACAACCATGATCCTTCAACTGCGTAACGCAGCAGCTCAGGTCTGACTGTCAATTCCATGTTATTCGGCTTTAGTCATCAGTCTCTGGCTGTAACTACACCAGAGAGAAATTTGAGTGCAAAGGATCCCGTTCCTAGACAGCTGGTGGTTGTAAATTCCTATCAGGGAATAAAAAACAGGGAGGGTGAGAGAGAGTTTGAAAGAAAACATATACTATTTTCATTTCAACTGCTTTAGGGATTAAGGCTCAGGGCTCAAGAAAAAAACTGCATTAAAATAATCCACCATTTGCATGTTTTATCTCACAAAGGAGGCTCACATAGACACACATACACACCAACCCCCACTCTCTCTCCCTCCCCCCTTTTTTCTCCTTCGTCCCCTCCCCCATTCTGGGTGAGCAAACACACACACACAGACACAGACACACACACACACACACACACACACACAGACACACACACACACACACACACACACACAGACACACATCGAGATCAACCTGCTGCCATCTGCTCTACGCACTCTACAATCCTCGCAGAATACATCATTTACTACAATACATCACAACACATTCCCTCAATGTCATAGCCTTGTGATGGAGAAGAGTGAGAGAGAAAATGGGGGAGAGAGGAGAGCAAAACAGCTATTGTATGCTAAAGAGAGAGAGAGGAACAGGGTGGGAGGGGAGGGTGTCCTGTTACAAGGAAAGGCACACAGGTAGAGAAAAGAGAAAATTAAAGACAGCTTGATTTGGCTTTTAGGTGAAACAAAGTTGAAACATGTAGCACGACTACCAGGCTAGATTCAAAATCCTGACAAGTAGGTTAGTGTACAGTGGTGCTCAAAAGTTTACATACACATGCTTATCACATACTCTTCACCATGCTTAGAGATAGGCATGGGATACTTTCTATAAAATCATCTCTCAATGCAAATCAAACCAGGTATTAGTCTAACTGAAATAAAACCATGCCTATCTCTAAGCATGGTGAAGAGTATGTGATGATGTGGGGCTATTTTAATTCTAAAGGCCAAGGGAACTTTATCAGGATGCATAATATCCTGAATCCAGGAAATAACTGGCCTTTAATAATAAAAATCTGCCTGCCTCTATGGGAATTTAACATAGGGGTATGTATACTTATGACCCCTGTATTTTAAATAAGAACATTTATTTATTTACAATACGTTATTCATTCACAAAGAAAATTGGTGTCCTTAAAGGTTGGATTTTACCTCATTTTTTAATTTAGGTATTAAAATAAATTTCCAAAACATGATTTTTTTATTCCTCTTTTTAGTCAACTTAAGCATGTGTATGTAAACTTTTGAGCACCACTGTATGAAAGTTAAGGATAAGAGTGGCTGAGAAAGTGAAAAAAATAAAGACAGAAAGAGACACCTGGCAGATCTGGCAGGACAATATACAGTATAACTACTTGTCATACAGCAAGGCCTACATTTGTGTAGGATCTTCTAGTTTGTTCTTGATTTATATCAAGAAGTTATAAGTTTTTTCAGTTTTTTAAAGTGTTAGAGGGTAAGGCTGATATATTTTCCAATGAAAAGTTAATCTCTTAATACTTACCACCTTCCCTGTGGCACTCAGCCACACCATTTAAAAAGGTCTCTTTAAAAATAAATCACAAATTTCATTTTGCAAAAAAATGTTTAAAGGAATTTTTCACATAAACAAACGGTCAAAAGACCCAACCCACAGAGAATTATCTGTGGAGCATTTTAGTGTCTTTCTGCTTATTGTAGGCCTACAGACCACAAGTTATCTTAATGATTTGATTTACTCTAACCGTTCTCATGATTTGTTATCATCCGCAGCAGGCAGCAATTTTCAACAAAAATACTCTACTCTGATAAACACTACCTGCCCAGGACCAAACAGCAGAAAGGCAAAGTTAGAAACTAGCTAGTGAACACAGTGGCGCATTTAGCAGCTAAAAAGTTTCCCTCAGGAGTTGGTGGAGAACAGCACAAAGTTGAAAGAAGAGTGATTATTAAATTTATATTTGACAGGTGGACAGAATCACGACTTCAAATGAATTTTAATGTTGCTCCTTGTCTGCTGGATGTGTTACAGTAATAGGCAACTGTGGACTAGAAAGTGGTCAAAAATCAATTTATATGGGTTAGCCATTACTCAAACAGGAGTAAAGTGCATTTTAATTACAGCACCAAGACGGTGTTACTTATTTATGTTTTAAGACATCTATAGAGGGCTATGGCACATAGGATTGAGCTTTGTCAGGCTGAGGCTATAGACAATCCTTGTCACTAGTCAGATAAATTCATTGTTGGTTTTGGTCTTTTCATGTAATTTGTTGAAAATAATTAAAAAATATAAAACAACTCCAGCCTTATCCTTCAAATGTTATCAACTGTTAATTTAATGTGTATCACTACTACTACTGTTACTTACTTTACTCCGTATATGCTTCACTGAATAGAATTTGAATGAGAGAAATGCATAAAATTATATATTTCTGCTTGCTTGTTTACATGTTTAACACTGCCCCTGTTATTTATTGTGTGCAAAGCATAAACATGTGTGTGTGTGTGTGTGTGTGTGTGTGTGTGTGTGTGTGTGTGTGTGTGTGTGTGTGTGCGTGTGTGTCACCATTGTGCGGTGGCAGACCAGAGGGAGTGAACAGCTGGCAGGCCCACACTTGACTACGTATTGACCTGCTTTGCATTCACCTGTTATTCAACCGAACCTAATGTTTCCACTTGGCTCTGCTGCAGCTGAGCTGCAATTAACCTTGCTGTGAGAGCAACGCAAGCAAGTCCTAAGTTTTTTGTCAAAGTAGTTTGTCAAATTTTGCTAAATGTCATTCTACCTTATCCTTTAAAATTATTAGTTTTTTAATTTTCACACAGAATAAAAAAAGATGATCTAACCGTAACCCTTCTCACTCTTACAGTACTTACACCACACAGCCTACATGCGATACAATGCCAACATACTATTTTTTTTACAGCCTTAAGGGTTTAGACAGGGTGAAGGTTATCTCATGACTGCAAATAATTAGCCTTTGAAAATGTCATTTGCCTGTCTAAATAGAGCATTTGAATGGCAGAAAGCATTTCTGCCTCAGACATTTCCCTTCTCTCCACTCCACTCCACCTCTTCGCCTCATTTTTTCCCACCCTCCATCCCCCTCCCTCCTCTTTTTCCCAGATGCTCTCTCGGCTCTTGTCTGTGTTTGGGCTGCAACTGCGAGGGGTCACTGCCTGCCTTGTTCTCACATGTGGAGCACTGAGCGTGTGTGTGTTTGTACGTGTGTGGGAAAGAGATAGAAACAGCACACACTTGTCTATGAATGATTATATGAATGATTATATGAATGATTGTGTGTGTGTGTGTGTGTGTGTGTGTGTGTGTGTGCGCAAGAACGTCCCAAAAAAGAGATGTGTGAGTGTGTGAATTTATCCCAATGTCTGTACAGTTGAGCCTGAGTGCCTTTTCCACTGTGTGTGTTTCAAAGTGTTTGAGTGTGTATCTTTCTGTGTGTGTGTGTGTGTGTGTGTGCCTTGCAAGCTCAGTGCCAGGTCTCTCTAATGAGTCTGTCAGGCGCTGTTAGCGACGGCGTGCTCCCCTGGCTCAGCGCACTCCTACAGACACGCTGTGATTAGCCAGGCCAACGGCACGCCACCGGGCTAGATTAAACACTCACCACGCCGCCAGGACACACACACACACACACACACACACACACACACACACACACACACACACACACACACACACAGCACACATTAGAGCAATCATTACACTTGCCAGCGAAAGCACACACACACACACACACACACACACACACACACACACACACACACACACACACACACACAGACGTACTTTGACACACACAGCTTCATCTTCATCGTGCCCATTAGCCTGCTTGGATACAGTGCCACGTACTTGACCTCCAGAACCAGGTGTTGATGCCAATAGAATTGAAAATGAATGTAGAATATAAACACAATAGAAGCCACCTATTGCACCAGCAAAATGCTAATATTTCGTTAAACTGTCCGTTATTATTGAATTCCTGTCTGCCGCTAATCTTGAACATCACTCAGAATTAAGGCCAGCCCTTCTGGCTCCAACAGCTTTCAACATCTTCATTAAAGCGACATGATTTACTAATTACAGGTAATTACCCTTTAATGAGCGGCCCAAATAAGCAGATATGCAGAGGAGGGGCAGGCGTGAGGACATTTTTCATTCCTCAAGGGCCAAGAGCGGACTCTGACTGTGTGTTACAGCCTGACCGTTAGCTGAAACATGGTGGTTTGGTTAGAAAAGGCTAGCTTGATCACTGCTTACACATCTGTCAGACATAAACCTGGTGTATGATGTAGGAAACTGAATATGAGTTACTTGACTATTTGAACCAGATGGGTACATACTGGGTCGTCTCTGTTCACACAAAACCAGTAGTTCTATACACAATCATTAAATAGAAGGGCTTGCATATCACTTTTCTCAAACTTTTTTTTTTTTCAACCCCTTTATATAAAGCAGAGTCTGCTTGTCACAGGCTGCATATGTCTATGAGTTAAGGGCACTTCATTTTTATGCTTTTTTTTTTTTGCTGCAGACTTGTACCGGTCGCGCAGCCAAGATGTTTGTTGTTTGTCGTGTACACGAGCCACTATCATAGAACTTCTTGCGCGTCTGTACGACAGACACAAGTCCACAGCTGTCAGTGGAGCATATATCCAAGCATCTTCCACACATCCACCTGCAAGGTTGTCAGCTGTGTGTCTGGCTGGCATACATGTGTGTAGGACAGCCGATTTAACCAGCCAGTCCTCATTGATATAGTGGCATGTGTCAAGTAGCTCTACCCCAGGGGCTGGCAGCCTTTTTAATATGAAGTGCCATTTTAAAATGTTCTTGTTAATCAATGTGCCACATCAGCATTAAGCCTGCCATTACTGAGCCTGCTTAGGCAGATCTGTGAAGAAGGCAACAAGTACACTGTAAACAACAGGCTGTGCTCCTGCCAATGGCTGAAGAGGTCATTTGGTAGCGGATGGGAGGACACTTCAACATTTCCATTAAACTATCTTGCACACTTATTGCTAGTGTACCATTGGTTAGGCTACCCCTATGCCGATGGTGGCATGCATGCCTAAATCCCCTGACACCAGACGGCCAACCGTCGGCAGAAAAGGAAGTTGACTGATCAGTCTCCCCGAGTTGGTCAAAAAAGTGCCTCAGAACACATCAAAGCGACAAGACGCAATACGTCTTCATAACAGCAAGCTAATCTGAGCTTAAAACTGGCAGCTGATTGGACGAACGCATCACGTGGGTCTGGTTTCTCCAGAAATTCAAAGGCAGACTGTAATAGCAGCTTGTTCAGAATATGATCTTACATTTTACTATATTTTACTCAACAAAGTAAAAATAAAGTTTCTGAAAACATTTTAAGCGAGAAATAGGCCATGCAGTTGGTGACTGTTTCTTCATTTCAGATCAACAAAAGGTCAGTTTAAAAGTTTTTTGTCATATTTAGAGAGACTCTAGTCACGCTTACCTTGCTCCTTGTTTCCGCGTTACCACTCCACCAATGACATTGGTCATTTGTATCCGACTGCTGGCAGTGCCCGCCTTCCGACCGAGCATGTCAGTTTGGCCCTGACATATCCTGACGGCCCTGCCGTATGGACTAGCAAGTTAACTAGCAGTTAAGAAATAGATTGTAGCCTATTTTTCTTTTACCGTGCAAAGCTGTTTTTTATTACTTGAAAAAGAGAGAGTCTTTGGGTTGCGTCTTTGGGTTTAGGAAGTAATTTCAGATATCCATTCATAAAGCAGTCTGTTATAGGGAGCCTATAGTGTTTGACACAAGAAGAAGAATCATATTAACCGGCATTGAGAGACCAGTTTACACAAGAGGGAATATTACTGGCACTGTTCAGACGTGTAACACATTTAAGGTGGTAATGGGTAAAGTGGGCAGCTTTTCTAACTGTGAAGGTGTAGGAGGTGCATACTGTAAACTCTCAAAAGAGTGTTCATAGTTTCTTTGTTGATTAACTAGGGGCCTCTCTGTCAGAAAACGAATAAGTGAAAATAAGATTGATCTAACAACTTGCCAACGTTAAAGGGTATGGTTTCTTATCTTGGGCCTGCAGAAGAAAGTCCCTGCAAGAAGACACTGCAAAATCTTTCCTGATTCTGATTCTTCTGCACTCCCTCGCTTGATGACTCTCGTGCCAAATGGCCTATTTTTACCCCTCTGTGTGGCATCTCAGGGTATTTTTGTCACTACCACGTGTGTAAGTATGGTTAAACAGTGCAGTTACTAAAAAGATTCTGTCTCGCTGTCTGTCTAACTATCTCCCTCTCAGATGTGGTCAATATATTTGTCTCCATATCTTAGGTAGAGTGGCCTTGACATCTTTATTTTGCTTTTAACACCTTACGCTACATAGTATGTAAGATACGTTAACATACCTGTAGTACACAGAAATATTGGGTAAAAGTATTGGTTCATTTTCTTGTTTTTTTGCCTTTAATCCAGGGCCCTGAGATTAGGATATTTACAGAAATAAGCCTTTGTTTACAATTCACTAATCCAATTACTGCGCTAAAGTTCATTCAATTTGTGCCCTGACAGTGAACCCCCCCCCCCTCCAGTAAAGCATATTTATCATGATGCCATATGCCCCAACACAACACTGCATCTTTTCTCTAGTTGAAATGTGCAGAATTTGATTTATTGTACTGTGTGGCACAATGGAGTAATTGTGTTTTGTCCCTTGAGGGAAATTATGAGTTAGAAGAAGAGGAATATCAGTGCAGGATGTATACTTTCCAGCCTCATATGACGATCCAGTTGTGCGTAAGAGCAGCTCATGGAGATATAAATGAGCGACTTGATTTCTAGGATGTAACTCTGTTGCCTGACCTCTATTACAGCTTGCTTCAGTTGCTTTCTTAGCATTTCAATGTTAAGCTGTATCATATTTTTTGCAGCTCAACAATATACATTAATACTGTAACCTCTCTTTCTGCAGGGCAAAACAGTATAATAAGCCTATATATATTTATAACTATTCCAAATCAGTTCCAGATGTATATGACAGTAAAACTATTTCAAGAAAGACAAATAAAAGTTGGGACTTAAAATGATAAACACTGAAATGCCAAAAGACTGCATGAAGTTGACTGTCCTCTTTGTACTGCACCTCCTCTCCAGCTTGACGCACAGTGCCTCTTTTGTTCTGCCACTCATTGCTTATGTTACTGTAGAACACTAATGCACACAGATCGATAGCATACTTTCCATTTCAACACATTGAGCTGATGTACGGACACACAGTTGGAATTGATCCTGTCCTGTCAACACAAAGTTTTATATCTTTATGTCTTTTCTCTGCTGCAAAATAAATGATCTTTAAATAAAAGCTATTTTTAACAGCGTGTTCACAATCTCAAACCTCTTTGTAGCTTGACGTTGACGTGTGTATTACACATTGAATAACTGCATTGCTGATAATGATATAAGGCTAGTTGGGTGGGGAATGGTGTAACAGAGGCATAGACACAGCAAGATCAAAACAGAAAATCTGGCCCATTCACATGAATCAAATTTAAAAACGTTCTGTCCCTTCCAAATGCCTTCTCTTGCATGTTGTAGACCATTTATGATTGGGGAAAAAACATCATACTGGCTTAAATAAAACTATTTTGAAACAGCTGTAAAGTCATAACAGCCATAAAATATTTTTAATATACCAATAAAACGATAAGGCTAAAACGTAAAGAAATAAAGAAAATAGCCAAACAACACATGACGCCTGTTGGTCTAGAACAAACAAACACAGCAAAATCAATTTCCTCCCCCACAGGATGTCCACCGAATGCCAGCGGGTTTTTACGACAACGGCTGAAAGGTGCAAAAACACCAAGCATGCTTCAAGTAAGCAAAACTATCCATCTGAACTTTTAACGAGCTCACAGTACATGGTGAGTACAGTTTGAGTATAGTCTGAAACCTTTACTGGCATCAAGTCTGAAAACAGGAACTGGCTGGTCTCACTCAAACAGGTCATTGTGTGCAATATACTGTGTGAGTGTATAAAAAGAGATGACGGATTTAAGGGACAGTTGGACGCGTTTGTTTTATACTGAGCTTGCAGCAAGATGCACAACAAAATTGTATTATGTGTTGCTTCTGCAAATGATTTAATCTAGCAGAAATTCAAGTTCATGTTTGCTTTGCCTTTCATGTAATGTGACAAATTTCTGTCAAGGGAGAAACACCTTCCTGGAGTTAAACTGAAAAATGTCAAAGCATGTTTTGCACATTCACAACTTGCTGCAGGTCTTTACCATTAGACAATTAAATCTGTCTTTTAAGACCTCTGATCCTTCTTGTACATGGCTGTTTGAGTATGAAAAACAGCGCAGGGAAGAATTAGAATGTTGTTTTTGCTCAGCTATAAATCATATAGTGGTCTTTCTTAAAATGATACACTGTAGGAGGAAACTCCATAAATGTTGTGAAGCTCTCAGATAAAATGTTTTCAGTGATAACAATAAAAAAAGCTTTTCTTGGTTTGATGAACCAAACCATCAGCTTCTGAAAGGTAGAGATGAAGAGAGAAACATAGAGAGGGAGAGAACTAATCTCATTACCTTCTCTTCCTGGCATGAGAGAATATTCATTTCTCTGCGGCAGGAGGGTGACGATGGGAAAAAATTCAATCGCACATCCTACCATTTCATTTTCCATGTAATTAAATCAGTTAAATGTTATAAAAACACGTAAACTCCATCAATGACTTTGAGCCATTTGCATTTTTAATTAGGCTAGATTAATTCTAATAAGGGAGCTGGGCGAAGGCGACGACAGAGCAGGCTTATTGTGTGTCTGTCACACTCATTTAATTCTGTCATTATGTCCCATATCCTATTATGATAATTGTTTCTTTTATTCTCAATCAACAACAAGCCGAGGCTATTAACTAATAATCTATGACTAGTTCACTTTAACCCTAAACATGTTAGAAGTTTGCCACCTTAAAAACAGAAACTGTCTGATAAAAGAAGGGGAAAAGCAAAAGCAGTGCTATGCCCTGGCTGAGTCAGCCTAGCTACTTGCTCCAAATGAAAAATGACTGTCAAGAAGCTGCATGTTGACATTTGGCATAGGGTGTAAAGCAAACACATTAGGCGGAGGAAATGGGTATCACCATCTTCCCCCTGCAAGGTAACTAAGCAGAGAAGACGAATGTGTCTGATGTGTTCAGCCATTTCCTCTGCTCCCTCTCTGGGGAGTCTCTCGAAAACAAAATCTCTGAAGAAACTGTCCCTGCTGTTTAATTGAAAGACACTGCTGCAAACAAATAGGGCACGTGCTAAAAGATTACAGCCTGGGAGACATGCAGCAAGCCAAATGTTGCAGACAAAAATATGATGATGTTGTGGGTGAAAATAGCAGGCCTAGTCGTAACAATGCAGAGAGCTGCAAAAATAACTGCAAAAAACACTGTTTCTTAATGGTTCATTCATTACAGATTGTTGTAGGCTTAGTTACACTAGCATTTCTTAGAGGCAGAACAGTCGTGAAGGCACATGTTACCTCAATGTATAGGTGCAATCAAGCCTCTGTTGTTACTGTATGTAACTCACGAAACTGAACAGCAATGTGGTAAATCTAAATTGAAAAATAAAAACAGTTCTAGCATTATAAATATAGTATATATCAACATGACATTTCTGACTTAAGCTGAAGCTTAGCAGGTAGTCAGATAAGCTAACACCTAACCTGGAAAGATTAATATAGCTGGAGTTGCACTTTTCCAGTTAACACAAAGCGTTATTACTTCACCAGGTCTGAGTGTTTCCTTAGCTCCACCCAATAAGGTTTAACACAATTTCTGCCTCTGAGAAATCTTTGTATACATAATACCCCACTTTGCACATCTATTCCTGGACTGTGTATCTATTGTTGTGATATAATTAATTCCATTATCATGTAGGGTCACACCTTGCCAAAATTTTCTACATTCTATTGCTTCCTTGCATAGCAGAAAACATCAATTGTACCCCTATTTTGCTGCCTCAGCAGCATTACCAAAGAGGAGCAGACACATGCAATGTGTAGGGTTAATGCAAAGATGTATGAAAGAGAATGCCATCCATATAACTAGTCACCATGCGCCATGACCTTTGTTGTCAAACATGCGGTCAGAGGCATTTTGAACCCAGTCACACTACTGCAGCGGTTAAGTTATGTGGCATCTTGTTGAAATAGTCAAACAGGAAATGTGCATTGAGCTTTTACAGCACCACAATGACAGCCATCTGACAACCGCAATCTAATTGTAATGTTGTAAAGTTTTTTTTTCACAGGATAATAAAAAAGTGTACAGTGAGTGCTGTCAAAAATTAGGTAAAAGAGATATATGTTTTTTTTTTAGTATGAATAAGATTCCCATAATCATCAAACATAATCTAAGACCTGCATTAAATTTGTGGAATAGTTAACACCTAATTAAAAAGCATGATTTCCAGTCTTTCACTGTTGCAATATCAAAGTTAACTCTAACTTACGTAGCAAAGTCAATCTTAACCAATCAAACACTGAGAGTAAAATCAATCTTTGTATGATCCAAATGTCTTCAATCATGCTTTACAACACTCAAAATCAAGTCAGGCTGGACTGAACAGAAAAGGTCTTCATGCATGTATTTTCTTTTTATAATCAAGCAAGATATTTCTCAGTTATTGTCTGTATGTCTATATGTAATAAAGGTTAACAGGGTTGACTACAAAAGTAAGACCTTCCACAGCATACTCATTCATACAATATAAAATTATATCTGTGACATTGTCAGTCCTTTAGTCAGAAGCCAGTATAATAATGGTAAGAAAAATGCCATGCGTTCAATAACTCCAAAATGTACTGTTAACAATGGAAGGAAAGGGGTGGGGGCTGGGAGGGCTTTGTTTCAACAGAAGCCGCACTGATGCAATTGACAGTTGGACCTTTAATGTTTGCAGTTTCTTACTGGCTGCTCTCAACTCAACAAAATGCTTGTACAGTCATCTCACTCATTTTTAACTCTAAAATTAGCCGTGAAGTGCAGCAAGCTGTCAGTGCTGATTCAGTTGGACAGGCACAGCTCGAATGTATTAATTTTCTCATACAGGAGAAAAGTGCTTTTCCAGGTTTCAGTACCCCCCACTTTGCCTATATCCCTGTGCATTAGAGTCCTTTTAAGAAGAAGAGATTTTTGAGAGATCTACAGTATCTCCAGTGCCAAAACACAGATGCAGAAAAGACAAGTATGAACTCTCAAACAGTCCAATTACATCACTTTTAGCATTCACAAAACAAGACTTACTTAATAAACCTTTTTATTGCGTCGGACTGTATGTGCTGTATGGCCTCACAATTTACATTTTACACAGTAATTATCTGTAAAGAGGACTTAATAAGTTCCCTCTTGAGGACACACAAGGTGAGCGTTACTATGGGGACGCAGAGTGCTCCTCTGTGCTCCATAGCACCGAGGCCTGCTCCATTGTGGCGAGAGACAACAGCTGGCTTTACCTTTGGCAGGCAAACAGGCTCATTAAGGGTGGCCATGTTTGTTTTTGTGCCTGATACCTAGCCCTTAGCAAACACTGCCATATCTCCACTCCACAGCCTTCGCAGTCTCAACATTTCCTTCCCTATTGTAAAGGGAGGCCCTGGCACGTTGAGCCTGCTGTACGTTTTTTCCCCCCTGCAAGCTCTTGCCGTGCTGCCAGTGGCTCTCAAAGAATGCATGCTTAATTGAGAAATTTAGTCGGGGTTGGAGCTGATGAAATGCTGAAATGCAGCTAGTATACAGCTGAGATGCTATGAAGGTTGCATATGTGTTATATACATAATGTATTTCATTATAATGCCTGATATCATGCCTTGTGGTATGTCACAAGAAAGCCGTCTTTGTTTGTTGTGCCGTCAACGTGATAAAGGCATCATTATTTGGCCTGCTCACAGCTAACAGTAAAATCTGCAGTGAAAGGTTTCCTTCACATATTTTCTCCTCTCTCAGCACTGTCTGTGGCTTGAGTGACAAGGCAGGTTGAATTCATAACGCTTTGACAAAAATCCCATTTAAAAGGGAAAATGGCATCGAATGTCATTCCATTACTGCAGATGGCAAACATGGCAACACTTTAACCCAAAAGGCATTCACATTAACTTATACAACTTAGCTGTAAAATCTATTATTTTGGCTTATATGTACAGCAGCACAGGAGTATTGTCAGCCAGAGCATTTAAAGAGCACCCTTCCAAAATGTACTCACTTATATGATTTCATCCCTTTTCACCATTTGTCAAGCCCAAAGTCACAATGCATTGTGAAATGAGTTCTTAATGTGGAGTAATGAGGCTGTCATTGCAAAGCAGTCACTGCTTGTTTGAATTTGACTCATGTTGTAGATTCAATTAAATCAGCTGAAGTCAAGCTGGCCCCAGGCCAGATCAGTAATGGGTGACCTCATTCAAACAATGCTCTGACATATTGAAACAATAAGAGGAAGGGCCTTGAGTCGACTGCAAAAGCAAACTACACTCAAAAGCGATAAGGTAGAAAAATTACAGTGAAGTCACCAAAGTGTTTGAAAGATTCATGTGTCTTCAGGGGTGCTCGTGTAGCTGTTTTAAAAAAAAAAAAAAAACATTTTTCCAAGTTGTTGTTGTGTAAGTCAGTCCTAATAAAGTGCAATAATACTCAAAATGGGCATGGCACAACATGGCAAAGGCAATATCTAACCGTAAATAAAAGATAAACATCCTTATTGTCAATATACTAAAAAACATATATGCTCTGTGAACTTTGACCCCAGACAATTCAACAATTAAAAACTAAATTGTTCAAGATAAAACTACCTTACAGATTTTAAACACAGCTGGCCCATCTCTTCTTTTGGAGGTTTACTTGTCCTCAGATGTCTAAACTGATTTTTTTTGGCTGTTGAAATGCCTGGAATCTAAATAATGACACAAACACTCCCAAGGCTATGTAAACAACATTTCCAGCTCCAGTCTACAACCATGCTATCTGAGCAATAGGACAGCACTGAGTGCCAAGGGCAAAAGCACTTCTCACTTTTGGAAGTGTCTCTCCACTGTCACACAGTTATTACTGTAAGAGAGGGTGCCCCCAGTTTGTATAATAGGTAGTATGCATCGCTAAAAGGCGTGTTTTGACTCTGTTGTCAATGTGCAATCAATTATGGTACTTATTTTAGGGTACATTTACCATTCAGTGTGTGTACATTTACAGTTTGGAAAGTCAGAGACATCCTGAGTGCTTTGTAGAATAAACAGAAATGAGGGAACAAAATCAAAACGGAACATCTTGCTTTACTCACTCTTGTTTCTCTATTCACCAGGGCCAAAAGCAGTTACAGTAAACAGATAAAAGAAGACACACATACACAGTAACGGCATCTCATTATGCTGCATTCCCTCTGGCTCTTATTCCATTAGAAATTAGAACTCGGGACAATTAGTGGCAGATTGGTCTCAGCTCAGTGCGCTATAGTCGCACTCTCAAGGCTCCAAGATGACTTAATTACAGGCTCATCTGAAAACTGCGCGATTGTACTGTGCTAGAGCACACAGCAAACACCTGAAGTGAGGGTCAACCACAACAAAGATCAACAAATGAAGATTTATCTTCTACTGTATAACGTAAAAATCAAGTCAGACAGAAGTGGGTTAACAAAGTGTAGCTGTGAGAAGGTGTTTGTGATATTAGAGACGCTGCTTGTTGTTAATGGTTCTAAGACGTAACTTTAACTTGCATGCAAAATGTTAGTCTAAGGACACCAAATGGGATGAGAGAGGCAAATGTTTTCCTTGTTTGGGAAACTGTTAACTTTAGTTTTGGTTTGTTCCTTCTTACAGATGGAGGGGTTCAAATATTCCATCTCTATGGCATCACTACTGGTCAGAATGGGACTCTCTTTTATAGTGCAGCACCATGTAGCCATTTACTGTAAGCTGCAAATACATGTGGACCAACAACTTCAATTTAGCATCAAACCTGAATGAAGGATCTTAGCCTCAATACAGTTTGTTTCCATAGACAGAGTGAGCACAGAAAGGAAGGTATTTTATCAAAATACTGAAGGAACATGGATAAGTAACTGTTTTTTATCTGTTTCATCACTCTGCTTGTGACAAGGACACAAAGCCCATTTTTCTGTAATTGAACCAACTGTAGTTTATGTAACGACTGACCGTTCTGCCCTTCAAGCAAGCTAGAGAGAGACAGAGGGAACGATTTGATCGCTCCATGGACTTGTACATGTCACGTGACATCGTGTCCCAATATATTGTGATGTTGTCATAGGGGGAGAGGAAAGGAAATTCCTTGAAGCTATATGGGAAGTGTGTGTGTGTGTGTGTGTGTGTGTGTGTGTGTGTGTGTGTGTGTGTGTGTGTGTGTGTATGTGTGTTTCTGTGAGTAGTCATGCAGCATTCACAATTTGTTTGAAACTCGTGCAATTGGGCAATTTGGAATTGTTGTGTTATCACCTCCAGCCAAGCATCAATCAATGCTATGTACATTCTTTTCAAATATGTACAGTGTAACTGTTTAAAATATAATAAATATATAACAATATATTCTAGGGGATGTGCAAAGGTTCACAGTATTACGAATAAAAAGAATATGCAATGTACAAAGATAATAGTCCAAAAAGATGTGTGTTAATGTAACGCATATAGACAGATGTGAAGAAAATTCCTACATAACAACACAACTGTGCAGTCATTGTTTGATTTTTGCAATATTAGCAGGAGTATTTAGATGCTTAACATTAAAGCACTTTCAACTTGTAATGTCATGTCTGTAGCTCAGGTTTTAAAACTCTTCAACAGGTTGAACTTGATGACAAATTAAAATTGAGCATGATAGATAAATAGATAGATAGATTGATAGATAGATAGATAGATAGATAGATAGATAGATAGATAGATAGATAGACAGATAGACAGATAGATAGATAGATAGATAGATAGATAGATATTTATAGATCCCAAAAAAATGGGAATTTATGGTGTTACAGCAGCACAATCAGTCACACAACACAGAATATAAATGAAATACTAGGATACAATATACATTCATAGTACAATATACGTGAAATATACATGAAATAATAATAATATTAATAGGAATAAAATGAGAACAAATGTTTGTCAAAATTCCCCAGACCTCAAAGATGTGAGCTGAGTTCAAAAATCAATCATGTCTTCTTTTGCTCCCATTGCCCCATATGAAAAACATTCAAAAGGGAGCAGAAATATTATAGGAGCTATTTCTTAATAGAAATCACTTGTTAACACATGCACGTGTTTACTTTGTTTGGTTTTCTGCTACCTCTGCAAACATTTGAGGTGCTTTGATGAGTTTTTTTTTTACATTTACTATGTTGGTTTTAGATTCTTTACAAAATCAAAAAAAATTTGGCAAAACTGACTACTCACTAAGTTTGCACTTGTTTATTTTGCAGACATAAAAAAGAAAAAAAGGTAATTGTAAAATGACTCTGTACAAGGAAAGCAGGGGTTACTCTTAATTTGCTAGATCTCCCAGCCCTAACTTGAATGCTTTGAATATAGCTCAGTTTTGCATTTTGCTACATTTTTATGCAAATGTATGTGAGAGGTTTGAAAGCTTGCTTCCTTCATGACAGCAATATGAACACATATCCCTATGTATTACTATGCCTTAATCTCCTCTGTACCTAAATAAATGATAATTCATAAGACCTCCAGTGGACTTGATGAGGTTAGTGAGTTCAATGCCATTGTACTGTTTATTAGTTGTGGCAGGTGTTAGGTGTTAAGATTCAAACGGTTTACTAATTCACTTTCTTCAATGACTCATATAGTGCATACTGTAGGATGAGGTTTTATGAGCACTAAGATGCAGAGGAGATAAATGCATACTGTTTCTATATGGTTGGTTTTATTAGTGCTTTCATGTCTACTTTTATGTAGAGGGGATTTTTTAGCTCAAACCACCAAGCGTGGCAAAGAGTGTAGGGGAAACACTGCATTCAGCTCAGTGAGTTAGAATTTAAACTGTTTCATCCAGTCTTTGCAGCCGTATAGTTTCTTGAGTTCGTTTGCTCTGAAACTGTACCAGATTGCATCATTATTTTAGAAATGTTAAAGGAGTTGCTGTCATAATCTGAGTAATTATATAACTGTGTATGTCAACATGCCCACTGTTTTACACTTGGTGATAACCGAATCTAGATACAGATAAAGGGAAATTTTTCTCGGTTTTCAACAATGGAAAAATTGGGGACAATGAGCAATGAAAGAAGCTGTTTTATTTTTTTCAACAAGTCATCGTGCCAGTTGAGAATTTCCTTTGTGTGGGTCGCTGTGTTCGGGGGATGTTGCATGAATGGGCAGTCAGCATTTAGGGTTCAAAAGAAAACAGCAGCCTGAGCTCCTGTGTGTGTGAAAACCAAGGCTACGGTGCTCTGTATCAAGTGCCCTTGTTTTGGTAATAGTAAACCTGGGGCACTTGCCAGGAGGCATTAGTCATTCATCTAACAAGTTCCACAAAGCAAACCACAAAGTGCTCAACTGTCATCTTTCTCTAATTGAATTCTAAGCACATAAGCACAAGTAACTTACAGCAAGGTATACACTTTCTGATGACTACCTACCTGAAGTATGGCTGCCATGTTTGTTTATTTGTTCACTTTCCTGACAGGAAGCCAGCTCATTTGGAAGCATGTTGGGTTTTGTTGTAAGTGAGGGAGAGAATAAAGAGAGAGAAGAAGGGAGGTGGCGGGTGAAAGGCGGATAGGATGGGATTAGGGCGGAGTGCAAATTTTCAGCAGGCCAGGCATACAACATGATCTCTAATTACCCACAAAGTAACCCAAACCACAGATTAGGCTGCATTATCAGGCTTAATAAAACATGACCATCTCTCAGTTTCACTCCCTTTCCCTGTCCGCAGCAATAGGTACAGTTTGCTGCTTTTCTTTTTGTTATGTGAAAAAACTGAGTATTGTTGTGAATTGGACACAAAAAGAAATGTATTAGAAAATTGCCATGGACATTTATAAGAATTGTCTGACATTTTTGGACCAAACTAAATCATTAGTTGCAGCCCAAATACAAACAGTACAAAAGCCCAACAAAGTACTTGCATTCTCTGGGTAACAACGTTAAGATTAAAGGTAGATTTTCTTACTTACCCATGCAGATAGATTGGGTTTTATTTAAATAGGTTTTAAGATTATCATCTTTGAGATTTATGCTGCCTCCGCAATAAAACTGGTGACTGTAATTGCATTTGTGGTGCACACAGCATTTTAAAATAACACAACAACATCTCTTTACTACAGACCTGTAGATTACTGGATCACAGGAGCTACGTTCTTCTAAAAAATAGTCCTGATTTCTAGAGAGTAACTGGGATACATTCTGGAAGAACATGTTGCTGTGTAATTCTTTATGTCATTTTTCATTGCAAATTTTCATACACCTTAATTGTATTGCTTTGGCAGCACCTGGGTCAATAAAACCATGCAACTAGAGGTGAAAGGTTTTTTGTAATTTGGGTGAAATAACCCTTTAAATCACCTTCCTGATTAATCGAAGTCAAGACCAAGTTCTCTTTAGCCTTTAACTTTTACTCTTTCACATACACTACACTCTGATTCTATACTGGGTGTGCGCACGCACACACACACACACACACACACACACACACACACACACACACACACACACACACACACACACACACACACACACACACACACACTAAGCTACTTTACTTGCAAAAGCATTTTTTACAGTGTGGAACTGCTACTTTTACTGAAGTAAAGGATCTGAATACTTCTTCCACCACTGCTAAGGTGCCAGCAACCCAACCCACACCAAAGCATGCATAGGCACACACATACACATATACTTGCTTGGTTCACGTGGGTTGTGCCAGTAAGTGCTGCTTTAGGCTATGGTTTTTCACTACTGTCTACTGTGTTATTAACAATTCTATAAAAAGATCTGCTCAAGTTTCCCTTTCCTGTGTTAACAATCATACAGAGCAACTATAAGGTTGTTAAAGCCTGCTGTAGTTAAGAGAGAGACAGAGTCCTCGATAGCATAGCACCATTGACCGTATCAACAGTATGTCATTATTCCCAAAATTCTACTTTTCTTTCTTCTGTTTGTTTTTCTTAGCGACATCCCTCATCGGCATGGCCCGTGGCCAGCTTGAGACTAAATATTTCAACAACAAAAAAGAGGGCCTCTTTCTCTCGCTTTCCCTCCCTTTTCTCAACCCACAAGACTGCTCTAACCTCGCTACCTTACTTTTTCTTTAGCAACATCTATCTCTATGTTTTTTGTTTCGATAACTCTACAGCAACTTCTCCATTTATCTCTGTTTTAGGTGATTCACATGTCTTAAACCAAAGATAATAGCATTGCAAGAGCTAAAACCATAGAATTACCACTGTAATTTCTGTCACACTTTTCTCTTGGCCCATTTTAAACGATCATGGAGCTCATCATTAGCTCTCAAAGAGGAAGAATGAGCCCCAGTTTGATTACCTCGGTGGCTCTGTGGTCTCCCACAGTCTCTGCTGACTGAATTGGACGCAGACGATTAGAGCCTTGCACAGGCAATTATATCTGCCTGCTAAATATGTCACACATAATAAACACATGCTCCTGACAGACAAGGGACAAGGCGAGACAGTCACAGCTGGGGTAAATGGAAAGACTGCAAATTCAGGATCATATAAATCTATCAACCCTGTCTTCCTCAAGTAGAAACCTCTCACAGTCCAAATCAATGCATGTCAGTGAATTAATGAAAGACACCAGTGCTCAGGTTAGAGCTCTGCCAGTTAATGGCAACCTAAAAAAGTAATCTGATTGATCATCTATCTCCCAAGAGAATAAGACTGGTAAGGCACAATCAGAAAACTACTACATATTTAAACTTTTCACTCTGGAATCTTTAAGATCATTCTACTTTGCATGCACTTTTTATGTGTTAGTGGACCATAAGTTGAACTCTGGGCTCTATGCCTTCAGGCCACAGTGCAAACATGGCACTGACACCAGGCTGATAATATTTGTTAAATATATTCAGTGAAAACAAGGGAGGGAAAGAGCCTTAAATCCCTGGCAAGGAGCTTATACCATGGCCCATGGTGTTTGCACAGGACATACCTCAGGAAGCTGGGACAACTGGGAATGTTTGTCCAGCTTCCAGCCTCTTCCATGCATATACATACAGCACATACAGCACAGTACATACATACAGTACAAACATACATACATACATACATACATACATACATACATACATACAGCACAGTACATATCTTATGTGTGTACACATATAGGGCTGTGATTATTATTTATTCTAATTACTTTTTTTTCAATGAATTTGGTAGTCTATAAAATGTAATGTAAATAGTAAAAATTCACAGTTTCAAACAGAGAGTCATTGTTTGTATCATCATTTATACATGGACTATATACTCTCTTACAGTACACGCTATCCTATTTGTCAACATTTGTTTACTGCCAGCACTGAAACACCTGCCGGATTCTGTACTAGCTTAGATGTACAATATCTGTGGTATGTGTATATTGCAACTTTCCCAACTGTCCTCTCTGGGTTTTCCATTGTTTTCTGTTGTTTAATAAAATAAAATTGGAGTTACTTGGAAGTTACCCCATCAACTAAAATGTATTAAAAACACAAAATGGGGAAGATCAAAGCTCCAATCATCTTGTCAGTGCAACTGAGGTTAAAGCACTAGAAAAACAGAAATACAGCTACAACAGTGAATGCTTTATTATTAGATTAGATTATTAGATGACAAACCTCAGATAGATAGATAGATAGATAGATAGATAGATAGATAGATAGATAGATAGATAGATAGATTGATAGATTGATAGATTGATAGATAGATAGTGCTGCATTATTTGCACATCAATTTTAACACGTTGTCAGCCATTTACAAATATAATCAACATTTAACTAAACACCCAAGGGTCTACTCTGCAGCAGGTGCTGGTGCAGTTTCGTTTTCTTTCTTCTTCTGCACTAAGAATAAGAATGCCATCGTACTGCCCCATGGGAAGGCCCGGGCTGACTAATAGCTGACTAATGTAAGCACACTACAGTGGGGCGGCTGGTCTTAATTATGGTAACAGACGCTGAGGGGGACGCACTGGTACCCATCAACGAGGAAGTAGTTTAGCACTGCCAGGGCCAATAATTAGCACATGGGTAGCCCCCACCACTGCCACCACCACACACCTACATTCATAATCTACATCAACCACTGCATTCAAAGGCTAAACAAAGAGACACAGGGGCATTTAAGTGGGGAAAAAGCTATAGGTGGTATTGCGGCATTACGTGTCTTATTACCTCAATATTCAATATTCATGTCTGTCTACATCTATCCAAAAAAAAAAGTTTAATCCCCACAAACAAAGTCACAAAAAACAGATGTAGACACCTTGTGCAAAAGACTTTTTACACAGAGTCACCTAGGTGAACATTTTTTTTTTATGGCCAAAAATCTTCGTGCCACATGCAGGCTCTGTGACTCAGCCAATGTCAGACCCAATTCCAGTTTATTGAAATGATTTCAAATGGTTGGAATCCCTATTAAAAATCTCCTCCATGTGTCAGGGCAGGGAGAATATGATTTAGTGGATGTTTTTGCTCTGCCCCTGCTCACTGTGTGTCACTGGTCCTTACTGTGGTATGCATGGCCTTCCTCTGCACGGGGCTATGAAAGCAATTGTGATTGTGATTCCGTAGTCAGCAAAACGCTTGAATGATCCCGAGTTAGCACACACACACACACACACACACACACACACACACACACACACACACACACACACACACACACACACACACACACACACACACACACACACACACACACACTCTGTCCCCATGCTGGGCCACTGATTACTTCAACCCATTTGACTCTCACTCATCCTTTGATTCTCCCTTTCTGCCTCTCTGTCACATGCCACAGAGTTTTTCATTAGCTAATAGCGACAACACCACTCAACATGAACATATACTACAGCCTGCATTATAGGGGCAGGTTAATGTGTCACAGAAATGTTTAAGTACTTCAGGTACTAAAAATAACCCTTGTACATTTAGCCAAACAGTAAATATGTCTGTGTTTATTCAAAGGCTTGTTTCACTTAAGGAGGATGATGGAAACTGACTAAATATGTTAATGCAAAGTAATCAAACCTTTGCACAGTATGCACCAGCCTGTCCTGTAATAAAATAATAAAGCTGAGATAAGGCATTCAAATAGAGCACATCATAGCCCAGCTTATCTGAGGCAGAGGAGACCACCAACTAACAAAGCCAGCTCTTCAGTCATGCCCTATCTGGGCAGATATCAGTTGTTGGGAGGATATATGAGCTGGGTGGGGCTTGGGTGTATAAACACAGGGCCTACTCTCTCTGCACTCTATGCTATTGCTATACTGTATGCAGCACCTCACCTCAGCAGCGGCAGCAGCCAGCACTGTTTGATTAAGGTATTCAAATAAAGGAGCAGACACTGTGTTCCCATTTCACAGAGCACACTAAAAGTGCCGGACAAACAACAATTACAGTTGTACATGTTGTGTAAGACAAAATACATCTTTAAACTTTCAATGCTTTCTACAATACATAACTTAAAAATGTGTATTGCATTTGAACAGTATATGTGAGTAGTATGTACTATGCAGTCTGTGAGGCAGCAGGCAGCATTAAAACAGGGCAAAGTTTAATATTATCATCAGAGCACAAAAACGTTATAATGGTATTAGTCTGTCATTTCTCCTCGGATGTGGGAGAGCACCACAGTAATAAGAGACACACAAACTCACAGTGAAACAAAGTGAGTAGTAAAAGTATTGAAGTAGAAATATTCAGGGTTATTTATGGATCTTCCTGAATCATCTCAATCTGCGCCTGAAGTACCTTGTCTGCTCATTTTATGCGTCTCTTTCTTTGCATTCTTCATCTTTTCAGTTATTACAGCACAGACTGATTTGGCAAGCAGAATGGTTCATGTTGTTCAAGGACCGGTCGATGACAAACGTTGGCTGGGAAAAGGATCACATTTTCTCATTGCAAGATGTTTTTGTTGCTCATGGACACTGCCAAAGTAACAGAAATGGTTCATGCTGCAATTGCTGATCACAGTAAATATTAGCCCATTAAATGAGGTAAAAATAAAAGAATACATTCAGAAGCAGCATGCATAAACTATGAATGAAACAAGCTGCAGCTCCAAATGAGCAGTGTAACAAAGGCTGAAAGCATGACAGCAGCACAGCAGCACGTGTTCTCTGGAAGTAACATAAACTTGGTAATTACTCAAAAGGCTTGTGTCGAAGCACAGCATCCAGAGTGAGTCAGTGGCACAAAAGACAGGTTTGCAAATAAACAGACTATTAAGCTAAAATACCAGCACATGCTCATTTTATCCACTAAAACTTGTGTGTGATTCAGATTAAAACTGTTAATTTCACAGTGATTAAAGGAGAGAGAGGAGTTTTCTCAGTCTGTGAATAGCTTCTTCTTCTTTCTTTTTTTTAAACAAGAATACTTGAGCCGCCAGAAAGTAGCAATGGTGCTAAATCTCAACATGGTTGCCAAATTGCAACCATCTTACCAGAAGCTTCTTTTTATTCATAGTATTTTGACTCTTTTCCAATATTTGTTATCCCAAATGAATATTCTCAAGATAAACTAGAAGCCAAAAAACAAACCGACAAATTTAGCTACAAGCCAAAATATCCACATGATGAATATGCAAGCCAATTGACCTTAATGCTATGATTAGCCTTTTGCCTCCATGCTGCTTCAGAAAGAGACCTGGGCAGAATTTGCTGTCAGAGATGATTAGCAGCAGACAGATCTTATCCGTAGATACAATACCTACAACAAATCACATGTCTCTTTAGTGCCACAGCCAGTCTGACAAGCATTTGAGGAGAGGAACTTGACCCTGTGCACTGTGTTAACAGGACACCAAGTGATCCTTGCTGCTCCCCGGCCTCATTTGCATTGCTAGTGAAGGTAGTTAGTGTTACACATGTGATGACAGCAAATTATACCTCCTCTTGTGCAAAGAGTCTCCACTCCCTCAAGCAAAGGGAGTGGAGGGATTTCAATAATTCAAATGAACACTTGTAATTTTGAGGGGTGCCACACTTTTGTATCAGTGACAGTAGTTTGTATCACTTTCTCCCTTGAGATAGCATTTTTTATGATTTAATATCTAGTGGCTTTGTTTCCAGGATCCATGCAGTGTGTGAATATCAGAACATTCTTGAGATTTTCCGCCTAGAGGATGATCCTAATTCGTTTGACCTACAAAAAAGAGCCTGTGCGGAGGAGACAATTATATGAGCCTATTTGTGTGTCAAAGGTGTAAACCTGCCTTATCAGTAAATGTTTTGTATAGACCTTATTTCATCTGTGATCAAATGCGAGTCGCTAAATTAAACTGTGTCCTGATTGTTTTTTCTTTCACACTCGAACAAGCTTTGTGCTATCAAACTCGTGCAGAGATCATTGTGTTGTTTTTTAAGATCTAAATTGGGAGATGATCTTTTCAGTTGATAACTGGAATGTTCCGTTCGGTTACAGAGACTTTCCATTGCCCACACAGTGAAAGACAAACATCCCCAACTGTGTATTATTCCTCTCATTGTCATACCTAAAAGCCATCTTTCTCTGGGAAAGCAAGCAAAATAACTGTATCTCTAATTAGAGCAGCAGGTCAACATCAAGAGACAGTTGATTTGTAATATTCCAACCACGGTAAGTGACAACAAGAAGTCTAATTGTGTGATTACAGATGGCTGAGATGCTAACACTAGTGGAAGCTGTATCTCTTGTAATTAAATATAAATATATATTGTGTTTTTGGTACTCATTAGTAGTTTGGTTGTGACCTTATCTTCCTTTGTGGTGTTTTGATCTCTTATGAAAATACATCTAAAGATTTCTCTCCATCCTTTCAGTTATTTAATACAGGATTAGTAAGCACTGGTTGTTTTTCTCCAAGGGATGATGATTTAGGTTTTTCTTGGAAAATGTCAGACTGCAAAATGTTCATAAAGCTGTTTTAAATGCCACCTGCGCACTTGCAATGGAGTCAGTGCAGGTCACAAGTCAAAAGCCGCGGGGAGTCAAACAGAGATAGAAAGAGAGAAAAGAGTGATACTTGTACCAGTCAGACTCTGTGGTTTCTCCTTACACAGTAATTAACAGTACATTACTGGCACACATCCATTTAATCGTTGAACTCCCAGCGGACACCCATGTAAGCTATAAGAAATCATTGAGAGGGAAGATAATGTTGGAGCAGCTAGAGAGCAGAGTGGGGCATTATGGATTCTATACAGCCTCTGGTATTTCACATCGGGTGGGACACTTAATGCCAGCTTTGTGCGAAACACAACTGCACAATTTCACCGGGAAATAACCATGTCGGTTGGAGGAAAAAAGTTGGGCTACACATTTTCTTTCAACAGAAAAATAGAAGATTGTAGGTTTCATTCTAAAGTAACAGTGAATACAAATTCTGTGTCTCGCTCTAGACTGAATTAAAACCAGGGCACTTTCTTTGCTGACACTTGACATTTTTTCTGGAAAGTATGGTGTGTGTTTGGGTAAGGCGCCCGTCGATAGTAAAGCATGCGTTTGCATTGCATGAATGTTGCCGACTGTATTGCTCATAGAGAGAGACAGGTGACATATAAACGTTTTATTGCACGAGGCAACACAGTGTGTTATTTACCTTGTTCGTGTGGTAATAGTCCAACGAGCTCAGACAACTTGGATCAGTCGGTAGGGAGCATGAACCCACATTTGCAGGGGGCGCAGGGTAAAATCTCACGTCCATCTCAGGTTGTGCGAGACTGAAGGCATGAAATCACTTTCAGCGTCTTTGACTCACTATTGTCTCCGCAAACACAACGCTGAAGCAGGAGAGACAAAAAAGAAGTGGGGGAGTTTTACTCTGTGCACTCTCCCTCACATCCGTTCGCGGCCGAACTTCGGCACCAACTCTGGTGATGCGCAGTCCTCTCCAGAGCCCCGTACCAGGATGCGAAGCACTGACTCACTCAAAACGGAGAGAACAAATTTCATGGATACACACGTGTTGGCAAAACTATCCCGTTGTTCCAGAACAAATAAAAGCAAACCTCCAACTTAGGTCCTCTCTTTTTAGATTTTTGTCTACGGCTGAACAGCAGCCCATAGCCTACATGTGCAACCTCTGTTTTCTCACTGCTCTCAGGACTCCATACAGGCTTTGTTATGGAGGTGCATATTCTTGCATTGGTTCCAGTACAGAAGTGGTTGGACTTCCCTCTGCCATGCGACCTCTGCCGATAATAAACGGGAATGAGGAACGATGGGAGGAGGGGGAGGGGAGATGGCTGCCTTGGCAACCGCTCTTCTTTCTGCTGCGCGCTTCTGATTAGCTGGAAATGTAGTAGTGTGCACGGACGGCTGTGCATTATAAAACGCACTCTGCTCCCATCAGTGCTTCATAAAGGCTTCCATTTGGGTTATTGTGCCGAGGAAGATGAGAGGAGGTTGTACAGAGTCTCTGTAGTTCCACCAGGTTTTTGTTTAGTTTTATTTTTCATGACTACAACCTGAACCTGTTGTGTGTATAGGCTACATCACCGGATTATACAAAACATATCACAGCCTTGCCTAAGGCAGTGCGCAAAATTCATTTGGGTAGGCCTCTGCACTTCTCTCATATTATTCTAACGCATAATAGGTTAAAGCAAAAGGACACAACTTTGCCTGATATTTTCATTCTTATAAAGTCCAGTGTTTTACAGCTTAACCTGTTTTAAATTAGTTAGGATTTTTTTTTAAAGTACATTTGCAATAATCTAATGTTGTTCAGTAGTGCTTTCATTTTAAAGTGAACAATTTTAAGTGTTATTTTAATTAAAAGAAGCGGAAAAAAGAACATGTCTAATTAAAGATGTAATATTAACCTCACACAACAATGCAGAGCAGGTCTCGACCAATTTTAAAAGTGTGTAATACATACACTTAAAGTGAAATATGTACAATGAGGTTATTCTGATATTGCCACAGAGTTGCAAATGTGTGTGGATAGTAGCTGAGGCTGAGTGCTTCCTCTGACAGCTCACTGAATGTGATGGATAGGGCACCCTTGCCCTGTGATGTGCATGCACATTTGATGCTGAAATAGTCTATCCATGGGACCATTGTCTTTCAATCATGTCAAGGCAAAGTACAGAACAGAGCACATTTTCTGCTGCCTGGCATTATTACTATGCCACAGTTTACAGCACAAACCATACAACCATGCCTGCACAGAAATATTCTTTATTCTCCTGATGCTTTTCTGTTTAAAGATATTTAATTTGATCTGTTTAGCATTAAACAGTGATAATCTTTATCACTCCTTAATGGTATTGCAGACAGGCTTTCATTAGGAGAACCTGGATTTGAATAGAGGAGAATGTAATACCGAGAAGGGTACAATTGTTTTTACACAAACCGTGACAGCAGCATCTGCCCACTGCTGCAGCTCTTATGTTCCCGACCTTCAGAAATGTGAAAAGCTGGTCATTATTTCAGCAGATCTATTATGTTACAGTGCAACCTCTTTATTTTACAGTGGGGGCCTTTGCTGTTAGGCACAGCCTGCCACTCTCATAGACCCAGCACACAGAGGGTTAACCACATGGCCCGGTGCCATGGCTTCATGGGAATGGAATGTGGAGTGCTGTGTGTGCAGGGCTCTTTTCCCAGCATCCCTCACTGCCCAGGCGCATGCTAATGATCAGTATTATTGAGGCACAATTGATGGGCTAGCAACCAAACAAGAGAAACTAATTACTACTAAGGCTTTATTGTCCTTTAATTACTGAAGCTCTATGGCAATTAGTGCTGCACAAAGACACAGCCCTACTTTAATCTCAAATAAAATGTGATGCAGATGAAAAAATTTGAAAGATGAAAGGTAGATAAGATAATTTGGTTCTCGGTTTGTTCTGCAGAAACGATGGCTGATTTGAGAAAAGCGTGGGAGAGACAAAAGAACTGCTGAGGGTTGTGCTAATTTCAACCAAAATCATCTCAAAACAGAATCTGCACATGATATTTCTGTGACCTTGGATAGCTAAATCGAAGAAACAAAAATAAGTGAATGCTGAACATCTATTTCCCAAAGTTAGAGCGGAAAACCATAAAGCAAGCCTCCAGTTTGTGATGTTATTTAGTGAAGGCATACTATTACAATAAAGAACTTTTTAGAGTCACATGAAGGTGTTCATTTCATACTACAGAGCTAGTATACAGCTGTATAGCATCCAAGTGGCTGTGTACATTCCTTAGAAAAATACAATTTATGTAACTACATCAGAGGTTTCTCCAGGATAACTGAGGTAAGAATGAAAATGGAAAATTCTGTATCTTTGCTTCACTTTATTTTAATTGTATCCATACAGTTTTCCATGGAGTAGTTGTATCTTTCATTCTGGGAATCAAGCACAGTCTCACATTATAAGAGTCCTGTTGCTTTGAGCAGTGTCTGGATGCATCCTCTGCATTCACTTCAAACATTTCAGTTTTGAAAGTATAAAAGTTTTTTTTAAACATCATATGTTCTGATTTATGCAGCATTAAAGCAGTTTAAAACATTAATTAATTACTGTATAACATACAGTATGTCTCTGTAGCCTCTGCATTTGTGCTGAAAGGAATTCATGAACAATTACATCATAGATTTGCACTCACAATCAATTTAACACTTGTCATTCAAGTCTCTCTCTCTATATATAAAGTATATACAATTGTATAAACATAACTGCTTATCAATTTTGCAAAGCACTCAAGCACAATGCAAAGAGGATTGCATTGGATTTCTACCATACAAGCATGTTAAGGACAACTAGAAACACTAGCTAACAAATTATGTGATCATTGATGGGTTTAATTCATTCAGTTATTTTTCAAACATTTATCTAGTCAGGAATGCTAATAAAAATAAAAATCTGATGGGCACCTGAGTAGCTCACCTGGTGGAGTGCGCGCCCATGTACAGAACGAGGTTTACTCCTCGACGCAAAAGCCGTGGGTTTGACTCCAGCTTTTGGCCCATTGAAGCATGTTGTTTCCCCGCTTTCTCTTTCCCTATCATGTCTTCGGCTATCCTATGGATAAAGGCCTAAAATGCCCCAAAAAATAATCTGATGGCCTGGTGAGTAACAAAGGTCCTCTTAATGAAATAAATAAATAAAATGCAGACCCGCAACTAATGGCATCAGCTCACAGAGGCCAACAGGGAGCCCTACAATGAAAAAGACAGAGACAGTGAAGAAGTCCAAGCAGGTGTTTTGTGAATTTTTTCACCATTTCACCTTTGATCACCGACTATGTGTAGGATAGTTATCTACAGAACTTTTACAATGAATGTATCTACATTTAATCTTTCTACTGTACATACACAATTAATGTATCTACTATTTTTCCAGTGATGGAGACTCAACAAAGTCCAGATTCAGAAAGTGGCTCAATACAGCTTCAACATTTTTTCTATTATTGAGATATCTTACACAACTGCTTCACATAGCGCTACACAAAAAAAGGAAATTGCATATAATTTTAGTCTTGTTGGTAAAAATGTAGGTGTTACAGACATTCAAAAGAATTTTTTTTTTCCTAAAATGTATTTATGTTGAAGTCATGCCAAACTTATTTATATTTTTAGATTTTCAAGTGTCTGGTGGCCAACTGTTGGATATTATAAACTTTGTAAACAGCCAAACACCTTTGAAGTAATATACTGGTTTTGTTCAAACTCTTATCAGGTGCATTTTACATATATCTGTGATTGCAGATAAACATATTGTTATGATGTGATCTGAATTACACAAAACAAGTAAAGAGATGGACAGTGTTTCCAGTTTAACAAGTAAGTAGCTGAGTGCATCGTCCTGCAGGATTGAAGCATTATTTAGGAGTAAGAGAACGTTTAAAATTTTTTTTATCTAAATGTTGTTGGATATGTTGGCAGTATATTTAAATAACAGATGACACAATTATCTGAAACCAGCTGTTCTTGGTGTACACATGACAGCCACATAAGTGCAGGACATGTCATACTTTTACTATCTGGCATTTACCATAATTGGATCTGTTTATGCAGAGCTATGGTGGGGTACAAATTATATCATTATAATATAATATTATATAACTTACTCTGACTATTACTACTGTTACTTTCACTTAACAAATTCTAATATCACATATCAACCAAGAATGTTTCACTACTTTTTAGTTTTGTGTCACCATTATATGATGTTGAGGTGTATAAAAAGTACCTGGAACTGCGTGTTCCATTGAGTTATGTTTATTACTAATCTGTCTGTTGAACCTGTTCCTGTTTTGCAATAAAGAGCTGTACAGTTTGCCTGCAGGGCATTTGGAGCTAAATTTGTCTCAGGGTCAAGAGATAATTAAAATAGTCAATGATTGTTCATTGACTGAGAATCAACACTCATTTATTGAGAACAATTTTACAGCTCCCCTTTTGAATGTAGTTCAGAAGTAAGAATATAAAAACATGACTAGCTGTTGATGCAGTGAGTAAATATTTTTTTGTGAAGTAGGTTAAAGTGCACTCCTCAGGATTTCCAAAAACAAACATTTTGAATCTTAAAATCACCTCAGGGAAACTGGAGGACATTTGTCTGACCCAGCTTGCTGACCTTTGACCCCTGTGCCAGGTTGGCCTGACCCTGTTTGTCTCAGCAGGGCATGGGAACTAGCAGCGTGTCCTGAGTACGTCAACAATCTGGCCTAAGAGCACAACCAGCAGTTAAGATAATGATTCTGGGATCATCCATTTCCTTGAAGAAAAAAGTTGTAATTTTCCATCTATCTATTCCTGAATTCCATTTCGATGTACAGCATGAAACAATAGCCATCCTTTTCTTCCTTCCAGATTCTTTTTGGAATAGATGTAGTGATCCCATAATGTCCTTAATGCAGCTCTGCAGACAAAGAGGTCGTGCCCTAGTTTCCCCTGAGGTCAGCCCCCATACTCTGTTGCAGGACTTTAAGCCTCTGACATCTGAACTAAAGATTATATCCATATGTGGTTTTCCTTGATTTATACCATACTTGAAAAATGCTGACAGAAGTCAGATACAGTACAGTACGTCTATAAATATCAGCTTGCAATGACGATAAAGGCTGGGGTATTATTTTGACTGACATCATGTCCTCATTGTGTCATCCACCTTGCAAATCACCCTTAAGCGTAATTTAGGGAAATTACCACAGGACTTACATGCATTGACTCTTGATTTGGTCATGTGTATACCTTTCCCCCCTTTGCATAAAGGGCTACAGGAAGACAGAGAAGCTCAGTGAAAAAGAGAGCAGAACTTGTCAGTCTGACCACGTTTCATTTAACACTTAATTTCAAGGAAATTCTAGAGACTCTTCTAATTGCCTATAGCATTTCAGGTCTCATTTAGGGAATAATGTATTGCAGTCTGCAGGAGCTTAGCTCAGTGTTTTCTTATCATTCAAAAGGCCAACATTTGCACAATGTGATGTCAAGTGAGGTAAAGTTTCACTTTTTGAACACTGTAAAAACAGAGAGACTGTGTGTTGTTTTGATTGCCAGTGACATTTGTTCAGGATTTCATTTTTTTGTATTTTGAATGCAATTTATCTCATACAAATGACTGTGTGCATGTTTTGTGCACATATAGGGAAAACAGGGCTAATTCAAATTCAGTCATCTTTTTACAGGGGAACTATGCCATTTTTTTTATCTTATAGTTTTTAGAGTTCTAGTTATCTTAATTTACCTTAACTGAACAGCTTCGGAATCAATGGAATGGTTACAAGACTTTTTTTTCGAGTTGAATGGTGGTCATCTAACTCACCCCTAGCGCCTGTGAGCAGAAAAACACTCTTGCAACTTTTGGCAGGTGAGTTGTGATAATAGGTCTCAAGTCATGATATCAGGTCTCGCGATGTAACAAATTGCTTCATGGCACTGCACACATATGCCCACTCAGAAACCGACTAACAAGGTAGTGAGTTTTTCACACTATTGTCATAGCTGAACTAGCAAAAGAGAAGCAGAAAGCTAGGAAAGCATTGTTGAAGAAACAGAGAAAGAGGAAGCGGCAGACTGACCGAGCAAGGAGTCAGACACAAGTAAAAATCTGAGCTGGCAATTTATGTATTCCGAAGCTGTAGGGGGAACTTTATGGAGCAAAAAGCGAGAAAACAGTGAAGAAATGGCCCAAACTGCATAGCGCCCCTTTAATGTGACCTAACAACAATAACAAGTGTTTATTACATTTTATTTTACAGTGATGGCACATTTTTGGAATTTATTTGGACAGAAGTGAACAATTTTTTATTTTGTGTATAATCATTTTTTAAGGAGCTGTTAACATCGCAGTAAGCTGATGCTAAAACTCTCTATGCAGATGTGTAGATATGCACAAGCATCGTCTTCTTTAAAAACCTTTTCCATTTTTTCTCTGCTCCTATGTAATCTCTATCATGCATTGGTGGTGAAACAATGCTTTTGCTTCTCATGTTCCAGTCAGTGATTAAATGAATCATACTTGATCTTTATCTAGTTTGAAGGATGATGCCTGCTGGCCTCTATCCAGGTCCTGTAGGTTGTGAAATAAAGAAACGAACACGGTGAACTTATCAGAGACAATGGTTTGCATGGCCTCAAGTCTGAAGAAGAACGAAAAAAATAATGAGAAGGAAAGTTTTATTTAATCAAAAAAATATTGGATGTTAAAGCTACATTTCACCTCAAATTTACATCATTTACTGGGAGATAAAATAAATATTACATATTGTTATAACTATCAATAATCAAACATTGATATCTCTGACAAATATTATTTAGTGGTCGTTTGCTAAACCAGGCCACTGAACCAATAATGGCCGATCATAGCTTAGCAACAGTATCTAGGCACTATGTCCTGCTTATCATTGGATTTGGAGTTTGAAGTTTAAACTTCAGCAAACCACACTCATTATCCAAGTTAGTGTCACAAGCCACCAAACACATTTTTTAGTTGTCATTCCAAAAGTCTTTCCGCCTTTAAAGTTAGACTAAATCTAACCTTTGTCTTGCTTGTATGCAAGCTAAGCAAATTTGGATGAAATATGGAAGAATTGAAGAACCGACTCTTTTCAGACTTTAAATACCAAAGCTAACTAGCTACTGCAATACAAACACAGCTCCTCTCTTCAACATGGATCATCAATGTCAGCACTAGCCTCAGTCTTTAGCACAATATCATGTTTGTAGCAAAAAAGAGCATTTTTAAAGGTGCTTTCACACCAATAATTATATATAGTTATATATATAGTTATCAATAGGTAGATTCTGGGATGCAGTTGCAACATTGTTGCATTTTTCAAATGGTTCAGTTAGCATTTACACTGCACTTTGTCAAGCACACCAAACACTGTAAACAAATGTCATGTGGTCGAAATGGTCGCTCATCTATTTGACAGAATATCTGAGTAAAACTCAATGACATTTCCTGGTCCCAGAAATAATGGAGCAACACTACATTTAGAAGGTCTTGGGTTTTCTGGTTTTGGTTTAGTGTTTCTAATATTTTAGAAGAAAGCAAACAAGTTGACATGACAGCAAGTGAAGGAGAGGGCGGGCTCTGGTGAGAGAGAGAGATTATGATGTGTTGTTACACAGACGAGTGTTGTGATGAGTGTGGTCATAATAGGTTGTGGATTTGAAAGCGATCATCTGTTAAATCATATAAAAGTCTGTAAATTGCACTTGGTCAGTGTTCGAATGAACTTTCACACCACCTCAAACATGCCGGACTATCTGCTGAAATGCTCCAGAGTTCGGTTAAAACTGACTAAACTGCTCAGGTTGGAAAGCAACCTTAGACACATTTTAAAAGGCTCTCATTTTAGAACAAGTCAGCTAAAAACGTTTAAAAAGTGTAAAAGACAGTGTTTAAACCAGCTACTGTAGCTAATTTAAGCTTAATGAGGTAGCTAACTAAAGATAATAAAGTCTCCTCAGTTCAGCATGTAAAATCAGCATTTTGCTGCTTTTGTTTACCTGCTAATAACTAATTAGCTTTTGCCCAATTATTAAACGTACTGGATGTTAAAGGGATATTTCACCTAAAATGATATTATTTACTGTGATAAATAGTGATACATATTTAAAATTATCTTAATTATTGGCTGATATTCTAAATCTACATACATTTCTCGCTATTTGAAGTCTGAAGTACCATGTGAAAAGTTTATTGTTGTAAATAGCATCTAAATGTAGCAGCCATTTTAGAGCCACTTTATCATCATTAGCATACATCTATTCCAACATGTGTGTAAAAACCTCTCAGACAAAGGAAACTGTATGAGAGGACTGCTGAGAAAAAAGGACCATGGTAAACACATTGGTTGAGCAGATTACTTTTTTTGGAAGGCAGTTGAGTACAGAATACATTTATTTAACTCACCTTGGCCTCATATAGGGATACATCATCTCACTCTACAAGTGGATTCATGTGATGAGAAATGTAGGTGATTATTGTTTGCAGAAAAATGTGTTTCATAGTCAAATATCTATAAAATATGCTTGTATTATATCTGACAAATTATTATTGCAATTTTCCACTTAATGACCATCAGTGTTATTGTACAACGACTTAAATCAAACAATGTTTGGTGCACTGCACGCTCATCTTGTGCAGCACACTAATGTACTGTTTGTTTGATAAAGAGCCAGTAGACTCTTATTTTTCCTCAGTGTTGTGATCTTGTTAATCGCTACCTTTTCCTCTTTCCTGGTATTGAAGAGATGGAAGATTTGAAGAGATAGTTGTTAAATTTTGACTTATGACAGGTGAGGCTGCCTGTAGGTGGGCCTGAGTGCCTTAAAATGTAAATGCACACTTAGTACTGATGGTTTGGACCTCCATCAGCCTGAAAGGAGTATTATTGTTGCCCAATGGTAAGCGGGATAAAGAAAATAGTTTTACATCAGATCCCTTAAGAGATTGGAGGGTTAGAGTTTTAGCTATGCTACCTTGCAACAGGATGAGGATTTTCTCCTGGAGACAGACAGAGTTAAGCCAAGTACTGTTTTGGTCTCTGTCTTGGACATGACTACCCGCATGAATAAAATATGACCATTGGACATGCTGTTGAACACAACAAAATATATATACTGTACATATTATGCATTTGGGCTTTTTCCTTAATTGTGTTATATATGTTTTTTGTGTGCATGTTATAGGTTTACGTAAAAAGTAAAAAAGCCCAAATGTCCACCCCAAAGGGACTTACCATCTTCCAGAGAAAACACTGTTCACAAACAGCTTTTGGTCTGATCAAAAGAGGTGATCTTGGTCCGGACCAAACTGAACCCTGGTTCAGTTCGTTTGCAATATGAAAACTTTTTGGACTATGTACCATAGAAGAAGAAAAAAGGTCAAGAAAAAATTAGTCATGGAAGTATGTGGTGAGAGAAGGATATAGGTAATTTGATTTCAATTTGGTCAGACAAAATCATTGAAAGACATTTAGAGAAAACACTCACAAAATGCAGACATTTATTGCAGTTGGTGCTGACGTTGCTGCTGGTAGTAATACTAAAGTTCATTTGTTCATTCATTTTCATTCATACGGAAAAGACTACCTGCCAAAAAATGCCAAAATGCCAAAATGAAAACACGCCAAAGTCCAATGCACACCAGTCTACTCACCAATTAAAGGGAGACGCAAAACACGTACGTGGAGGCAACACGCCGTAGGTATGTCATGGAAAAGTTTTTTAGTGTGATAGCAAAATCACTATGTGAAACCAAAAAGAATGGAATCAAATGTATACAATGTAATTAAACATAAACGTTGGTTCGGACCTTGGTCCAGACTCTTAGGTGTGAAAACGCCCTTAGTATTTTAGTTCCATGAAAAAACATGCTATAACACATGGTATAATACTCACCTAGCTGCTAGCATGGCACGCTCTCATACTCTGCTTCTGACTGGCTAGTTGTCCTTACCTAGGGACTGCGCATGTGTGACTCCCAACAAAGACGGAACAGAAGTGAGATTCCTCACGCTGTAGCTAAAACAGAGAGCTCAACACACAGGGTGAAAAGAGGAGCTGCAGCAATGTGCTGTACAACAAAAAGTTGGTGTTTTTTGAAATTGAAACCATGTAAACCTATTCTGATACAACCTCTAAATACAATTATGAACCTGAAAATGAGCATAATATGAGCACTTTAAGAGTAAATTCACTTAGGCTGTGTGTCCTGGCCAGCCTCACCTCTTCTATCTTCCTCTTTTACAGAGACACACACACACACACACACACAGACTCACATTTTTAAGGGTGAGAGAGTGCTACATTGCCATTACCAGTGAACACAGAGGCTAGGGGGAGAGAGAAGAAAGGGAGGGGGGGATAAAATCCATCAGATTTGATGGCATGGTGATGTAGATAATGTTTTCGCTTTTCAGCTCAGCTCAGAGAAAAGAAGGCAGAACACAACCACTTTCACTCTCTCACTCTCTCTGTTATGAATGAAAGGGAGCACAATGTACAGGGTTTCTGCGTCTAACATGTCTCTTTGTGCACAAACACTGTTCCCTTTTACCTATCAGAATGATTGCCCCACCATTATGTGATTTAATGGTAAAACACACATACTTTTAATCCGGCTACAGCACTCTGGCAGAGAAGCTGGGTTTATAGTCAACGGGGGAAAAAAAGAACACAATTATCCAGTTTCTCATCTGTTTGCACAAATACGACAGAAAAACCCTCAAAAAGCGTTCAACGCTACGGTAATTTGCCGCACAGAAACATTGGAAAACAAATGTGTTTAGGAAATGTAGATGGGTTTTTAAGGTCTGAAAGCCACAGCTGCTTGGCAAGCAGAAGCTGGCTCCTTTTGTCTTTTATCTTCTTCTGTAATGTGCACAGGTGCTGCTTAATTCAATTGGAGAACGTTGCCATGGTTTTACATTAATATATTTCCATGTTACCATTACGACTGTTGTCATGGAGATGATAGGACCTATTTGAACTGAAAGCAGAGATGGTTTATGGGGGTATAGCTCTCTCTTTCTCTCTGTCTCTCTCTGTCTCTGTCTCTCTCTCTCTCTCTCTCTCTCTCTCTCTCTCTCTCTCTGTCTCTTTCATTCAGTTGATCCGTGTCAAGTCACATGGTATGAAGCCAGATTTAAGGCTTGACTTCACTGTTCATTTTCCCCCTTTTGTACTGGTTCTAACCTAACTCAGTATTGCTGGAACAGAAGATACATTTGAATTGTACCTGGCAACCAACACATTCAGCAATAAAACACAGTTCTTATTTACTCATAACTGGGCTTTCACAGTGTGCTTGATGCCCGCTCCTAACCCAGTATTGTGCAGAAGAATTATTCAAACGTGGCATTGAAAAGAATTTTCACTAATGTTCCCGTTGACTTTTCTCATTACCGTTGAACCCATGTTGACTGAAAGTCTTTTGAATCCCCAGAGAAAATGGTTACAGAAGAAAATGAACAGGCTAATCAGGTACAAAGGTCGGGCTGCACTGGAAATGGAATTTGCTCAAAATCAAAACAACTCTGTAAAATGCAGACATTTTTTTAAACATAGCCTACTACAAACATCTAATCGAGACAAGGTTATTCCAATTAAAGTAATTGCACACTTTCATAAAATCAATACCGCTCCCTGGTACCGTAATTGCTTCTTTCAATCAATTTGATGCATTTTCTAGAACAAAAGACAAAGCAGGGGTATTCAATTTACTCAAGCATACCAAAGTTGATGGAATGCTTGCATTGGCTATTAAGGCATTGGTTGTTTTCTTCTTCTAAAGAATGCCAGTGGAATATCTTCAGAGGCAAGTTCAAAGTCACCTTGTTATCTCTGGATTTTGTCTTCCATACCACTGTAACTCATTATATCTGCACGCACAAGAGAAGAGACATATAAGTATCCTGGTATCTTACTAATATGAGAATATGAGATGCAAAATGTATCACAATATGAAGTAACTTTCTGCTAATGAATCTCACCACACACACACACACACACGCACACACGCACGCACACACACACACACACACACACACCCACACACATTGGTTAAAGGTCCAAACTAATATGGAGAAGATCTAACAAAAGCACCCGTGAGAAACTGGGCTATTCTGACAGCTTTGATCCATCAGCAAACCATAATGCAATGCAAAGTCAAATGTGCCCTACTTTTCTTTGCATTAGCTGTGGTCGAGACATTCTCTAAATTTTAACACATGATGTATTTCAGGCAGCTCTCTCGTCAGTACTGTTGTAAAATGAAATAGTTTTGAATTAGAAATGGGTTGGAGTCTTTCTTCCTCTCACTCTATCTCAGACACACACATACACACAACACACACACACACACACACACACACACACGCACGCACGCACGCACGCACGCACACACAGCACAGATAGACAGACAAACCCATGTTTAAGCCAGCACAATTTTCTTTTTCTGCATTTGATTCCTTCTTTTTTCGGATAATGAAAATATGATATGAAACTCTGGACTTGCAGCGCAGCACCCAGTTTTCTCTACTATTCTTATACAAACACAAAGTGACAAGATGGTTACTCTCTCTGCACACTGACAGTTCATTCCGGACTAGGAAAAATGTCAAAAATGTTTAGTCATGGCTGAGTGGACTTAATTACCGTCCTCTAGGCTGCCTCAGAACTCAGTGCCACTAATGGTCTCGAGCTAAAGATAAAATTCCATTTACAAGAATGTTGCAGCTACAAGATGTGATTTAGCCAATATGAAATATTTACATTGATGTAATTAAAGTGGCAATGCTTCTCACCCATTCTGGCCCCAAAAAACAAACTGTTTAGGTAAATATGAAAACAATGATTAGATTAAGATGAGACGTAAATATAGCATTTGTTATGACTGGGGATAATTGGAATAGTGTTATAGTAAGTGCTGATTTTGAACCTTTATTAATATTTGCATACACAGACAAGGTTTCTTACAGCAGGTAAAGCAAACAACAGCTTCACAACCTTTTTTTGTTAGACATAAACTCCATAACTTGATTAAAATAATAAATTTTGTTTTACGTTTTAACCCTGTGAGATCATCCTCTAATTACAAGAAACATGATTATGAAACAGCGTTTACAGTTTAGTATGGCATCCACACATCCTTCTCAAAGGACAATCCGTAATCTCAATTCAAACAAAAGGATCATCCCCAAAGTGAAACCAGGATTGGTGTCACTGCTATCACTTCTAGTTGATTGACAGGACATTTATGCACAATAAAGACATTATCATCACATGCGTATACAGCATTCAATGATGTGAAAAAGACATAAATGTTTATTTAAAATGTACACATCAAACTCTTTGATACTATACGTAAATATAATTTTAATTTATATGGTCAAAAAAGTAGAGGATGAGCCTTTAACTTATGACCGTCCCACAACAATGTGTATTTTCTGGCATGAACTAAAAAAAAGCAGTTTGTAATATTACAACTGCAATCATTATGCCGATATAGAAGGACTACCTTGTCATTGACAGAAATAGTGTGGTTTGATTTATTCAAGGCAACAGAGAAACTCAATCAAACAACATCAAAGGTTTATGGAAGTCTAAGCAGAGCACTACTGAATGGCAGGTTCATTCATACACATGTAAATTTATACAGCGTTATGGTGCTATAGCAAAATAAGACATTTCTGTTGTAAGAAAGCATATACTTTAGATCAAGGTTTCACTTGTGGAAGCAGGCCTAATAACTGCTGAGCTACTCAAGTGTATGAAAATAGTCCTCAATACTGCTTTCATACCCAAAAAAATCTAATAAATGTTGCAGAGCTAAAATCAGGTTGCCTCTGAAAAAAATTGGTTCACCTAGTACAAAACCTATCCAGATTTCTACAGCGCTATCTAACCATGAAGATAGTTTTGGTTTAATTTGTTTTTGAGATATCTGTCTCTGAGACTTCTGCCATTACCCCCTGTACAATGTAGGTAAAGGGAATTGGCTCTAACATGGCTAAACACTCTTTCAAATATCTACAGTACATATTTGCATGCTGTGATGTCTCTTGGTAAAACAGACAGGAAGCTACTCTTTTGCCACTCATAGATGAGCTGTTGCATGGGCCATTGTACCTCTCTCCACCATTCACATCCATCATGTGAAAATGAGTTAATATGCATCACTACATAATGGTCTTAAGAGGCTGAGAGAGAGGCTCACCTAACATGCAGGATGGCACAATAAAGAAGAACCAACTGACATTAATGAAAATGTATACCATTTAAAACTAGCAGAAGTAATGGCTAAGAGGAAGACAGATCATTATTTATTAATAGTAAATGGCTAAGTGACTGGCTGTTGATGGCATGTGCTATTTTCTTACTGGCTCCAATACACTCGCTGTTCTTTCTTTGTTGCCAAGTATTTCATCAAGGAAGGTAACTAAATAATTGTGTTCTGTTGCTTATCGCCACTGTTGGCCCTGTATCCAGGACTATTGGATAATTACTGGCTTTTTCAGAAAGCGTTTAATGTGTGAAATTGACTATAGAATGCTGTTACATGAAGAAAAGTGTACGGCTAAAAATAATGAGTGGCTTTGATTACACAGATATTTTAGGATTGTTAATGTGAGTACCCAGCCCACATGAATGTTTAAAGGTTTAATGATATGGTGCTCTTTGGATGCTTTTATATAGGGCTAAGTGGTCACGTAATATTGTATCTGAAGTCTCTTTCCCAAAATTTAGCATTGGTGCAGAATTGCAGCCACTTGAGCCAGTCCCGCAATGAGCTTTCCTTAGCATGTGCCATTTCTGAGTCTGTAGCTTTTTAAAGAGGATGGGGAGGAGATGGGGGGAGATGCATATTAATGTTAAAAAAACTCGTAAAGTGACATTTTCAGGCCATGGGACCTTTAAGCCATAGTCAAGTGTAAAGTTATTTTTGGAAAGATTAATAACATTTAAATGAGGGTAAATAAAGGTTGGTAGGTACATAATTGTACTTGTGTGAGGCCTCTGCAAGAATTGATAAAAAACAACAACACAGCAACAAGTTAATTATTAAGTACAAATGTGCCAAATGGTGGTTATTTTTAATAATGGTAAATGTTGAAAAGGTGTAAAACTAGTAGCTGTGTAGTTATATTGATGTTATGTTGATGTTGCTTCACAACTGTGCCTATTCCTCCTCAATCCCAGTTTTACAAGTCCTGATTTACCTCAGTGAGATCCCCCTTTGCTGTGCATTGTCTTCATCCTCACGCTCCCTCCCTCTCTCCTCATCTCCCTCAGCCTGTAACCTGAATTCAGTAGCCAATCGATCACAGGGAGCCCTTTTTTTTTTTTCTTCCCAGCAATTTTCCTCTGAGGAAAGGGGGAATCATGTGAGCTAACAGTGTGGAAAATCAATGCTCCACTGGCATAGAATAACTTGGGAGTCTGGCTGGCAGAGAGCACTGGGCTCCATGAGGCCAGTTTGAGTGATAAAGCCACCCCATGTCCCGTCTCTCATCCTGCATGATATGCAGCTGCCCCTGGCGAGCCACATTCACTTTCAACAGTAGGTTAACAGTTTTATTCCCCAAATCCTGTGGATTTATAAGGTGTATGCTCGTGCTATGAGGCTTTATGTGCATAATGGCTGTGCGTGTGACTGTGTCTACTACATGCATGTTTGTGTATGTCAGTGTTGTATACATGTATGTATGTATATACTGCATGTATGCACCATCTGTATCTGTATGTATCATGTACATAATAACCTCTAACATGTAGACCACTTTGACTGTTCAATGGTGCAGTTAATACAAACAAAGTTTTATTTTACTACATTCTAGTAGAGAGCCCAAAGTTTCCAAATATGATAAATAGGTCAGGCTGAATTTTGAGGAAATGTGTATAAAATGATTCACAATGAATTTAGAATATGTTCATTTCATAGAATGCTTCACCCATGACATTTGATTTGGGGTTTGAATATGTGTCTTAGTATGCACATCATATAGATTAAATAAAGAATTAAAGAGTAGACAGTACTGCCAGACAGTGCTGAATAAGTTTTCTCAGTCCTAAATAAAAATACAAAAAGAAAAAGGAACTGGATGTTGAGGGAGGTGAAAAAAAAAAAAGATGCTTAATGCATCTAAGAAATGCCTTTGTAATCACCTCAGTACCCACCATCAAGATGCAGAGCAACACCTAGACACTCTACAAGTGAGCAACTAAGGGTGTGTATGTACAAAGTTTGGGCACATGCAACACGCCAGGAAAACAGTGCTTCAGGGTGCAAAATAGGTTTTATAATCAACAAGAAACTTTGACACACTGTCATCTTTCATAACAGTGCTGTCATAGGTACACCGCAAAGCGTGTGTGTGTGTGTGTGTGTGTGTGTGTGTGTGTGTGTGTGTGTGTGTGTGTGTGTGTGTGTGTGTGTGTGTCCTTTCAACAAAATGCCATCCCTTCTTCAACACCACCCACACTGACCCAGACTAAAATCTGCTGATGTTGTTTTCAGTAAGGTTTCGTCTTTCACATCCTGAAGATATAAGTATATGCAAAGCAAGAAAATAGACAGACAGACAGACAGACAGACAGACAGATAGACAGATAGATAGATAGATAGATAGATAGATAGATAGATAGATAGATAGATAGATAGATAGATAGATAGATAGATAGATAGATAGATAGATAGATAGATAGATAGATAGATAGATAGATAGATAGATAGATAGATAGATCAAAAACATCAGGTAAACTTCACTTAAGTTTTAAATTAGTTTACTTACACAGTGTTGGAAAGCTTATGCATATAATTTTATATTACAACGCAACATAATCAAGCAAGCTGCCGGTCTCTTAATTAAAAACTCCGTGTTGTAACAAAGCATGGATCCGCTTGGGAGACACCAGTCACATTTTGTCTTGCCAATTACACTTTGCATGATTCCTCCCCCAAATTAGGATGAGCCAAGATGGAAAATGATTCTTGGCATGTCGTGGGCCCTAATTATCCATTGAACCAATGGAAATATCATTGATGTTGTGTTCTTAATTCATCCGTAGATGGAGAGCAACAAAGCAATCTGACAGCTTCTTGGCTTGTGAGATATAATGCGAGAGCACCCAGTAGTTTGTTGTGAGGAGCAGCCTAAGAGCTTCAACACATACTTGGTCATTAAAAGTTTATTTGTGGCTGATGCAGATCTCTAACTCCATGATGTTTCTCTGACAGGATAACATAGTCTGTTACTGATGAATAAGATGACACAGACATCATGAACCCTAACGTCTTGGTGCCAGCGGAGTGACAAACACCATGACAAACAAACAACATTGTGTTGCAGGAAGTATTAAATTGTGTTGTTGTCTTTGAAGAGCAAATCTTGAATCATGAGAACATATTTAAAGTAACTACGTGAAAAACACAACCTCTCTAACGGATTGGAAGAAGAAAATATCACCCATCCAATTTCCAAGCATCACTTCCATTGCGAGACGCAAACAGATCTCAGCAGCTACCTCTAAACACTTTTGCTTGTTATTCACAAATGCACTCCACAATGAGACAAATATTATTTTAAAAGAAACTTTAGATATGTTGCGCATCTGCAAATGTGACGTTATAGGAATAGCAGTGAAATAACATTACCATAAGCTTGGTGCAATGCATGCATAATAGATTGTTGTTTTCACTCTGCATATGGTAGGAGCTGGATTCGCTTCAAAGTGCACCAAATTTGCATGATTCGATGTGAGGGATTCTGGGATTAGAGAACACCACTTCCTCCCCCCACCCCTCTTTCACTCAGCTATAGAAAGGTATCACATTCCCACAGATGGTGGGGAACATTGTGAAAATATTGCTGTTACGTTACAAAGAGTAGGCACATAACTGAGAAAATAAACACAGCAAGAATACTTTTCTCTAATTTAACTAATTCTGATACAGGCTTTAATGACATACATGTTACTTATATGAAATCAACTTTTTCTTTCATTCTGTCGCATTTAAATTGATTAAGATTGTGGTCAACAATTTTAAATGTCACTTCCGTCAAATATCACTTTCTGCCTCCATGTTTTCATTCTCGAGATTTTGTCATTGAGAGGAAAAGTGACAGCTTTAACACTCTCATGTACAGCTGCTTGTTGCTGACATCCCTCACCCTTGTGTTCTATCACTTAAAACTGACAGAAAACAGACAAAGAGAGGAGAAAGCCTGTTTGACTGCAGACAAGCCCCAGAGGCTGCTGTTGAACACTGTCTGCCAAACAAGAACAAACTGATACACAAAGTATTTATGAAAAAACAAATGTAACAAGAGGAGAGAACTGCTTCTCTACAATGCTTGTGAATATTTTTTTATTTTTTCCGCCTGATGTCTTGTCACTATGTAGTTTTGGCGCTGTGCATTCCTAGATAAAGTGAACTGAAGGCAATGGGGGTTTTCAGAGCAGTGTGTACTTTTATGCAAATTACATACCCATCAATGATGAGCTGTCCCTCTTCTCACTGGATAACCTGATTATAATTTAGATCGGGCTGTCCATCTGTTGGGTGAACACCCACGCGCCTTCGCCGTGCACATAGGATGAAAGAAACCGCCTTATGGTTTCCCCCCCATTTTTTACTGAGAAAAAATGTCATTGTAACCTGTCAAAGAGAAGGTGTTGTTTATGCACATCTCCTGCAGTGTTGTCTTCTATTTCTGTTCATTTGTGGCGTTTCGGCCCGATCTGAATGGATTAGCACTGAGACGACACAGGGTGAGAATAGCATAGGCCGGTCTCGGAGTGAGTGAACCTTAACAAGCCACGTGGTTCTGAAACCAACCTCTAGTTGTGGATTCTGGGAGATGAACACAGAACATTTCACTAAAGGCAACCATGCTATCAGCTCTATGAGGCTGTACTTCAGCATAGCCATGCTTTGAGCTAAATGCCAACATCAGCATGCTAAAATGCTTTCAATGACAGTGCTAACATGCTAATGTTAAGTAGGTATAATGTTTACCATGCTCACCATCTTTGTTTAACGTGTTAGTATGCTAACATTTGCTAGTGCAACACACATTTGGTCATAGACAAATTAAATGTTTAACTTGATGATGTTGCTAGATTAAAAAGTTAAGGGAACACCAAAGTTATTTTCATCCTGAAGATAACATGAATTTCTGTACCTGCAAGTGTCAAATTTATGGTGCCAGAGGAAAAGCTAGGGGATCACCACAATCAGGAGGACGCTGAAGACCATAACTTTCTGTACATGGTTTCATGACAAAGGCATCCAATAGTTGCCATATTATTTCAGTCTGGACCAAAGTGGACCGACTACAAGATCAACAGTTCAACATGGCCATCCCTAGAGCTACGGCCATACACTAGCATGGCTAATAAGCTGTTTGGCATGGCTTCATACATCACTTTAGTTTTATTTGGCCAGGTTTTGAAATTAAAGTCTCTTAAATGGTTGCCTCAACCCCAATTCAATCTAAAAACTTTATATTTTAAAAATTCAACAGCAACGTGCCTTTCCAGAAACAGTGACAGGACAGAAATTCTCCAAACCATCTCCATTTTTATCTGTACTTACATTTTGGATTAAAAATGTGTTTGATCAGCAAACCAAAGCTTTTTATAAATCCACAGGTGGCATATCTTCCATCAGTAGCAGGGATAATCTGGCTCACTGCAAAATCATTTTCTTCCTGCAGGTGAACCAGAGAATCTGACGTAGAAAGAGACAAGCTGTTGATGTGTGTCCTTCTGGCAGGTGGTGGAGGATCAGGTCTTGTGATGTTTCTGACCTAATATGGTCAGGTCTGGAACATCAGCTGAGAATCAGGTGCTTGCTAAATATTTAAAAGGATGAAGACTTCATGCTGGGCAGAGGCACTCATCATAAGGTTCTGCTCAGGACTTCTTCTTTTTCTTACAGTAGCAGAATATGACTAAGTAAATTTACTCAAGTATCTGCATGCCCTTGTACTTACTACACTACTACTAAGGAAAATCTTTACAATAAATTTCAGTATTTAGTAGCAGTTACTTTTCAGATAAAGACTTTCCATGTAAAACACATCATTATTTCAAAAAAATTTATTGTTTTTGATTAAACAGTAGACTGTAAGCGTGACCGTAGAGATGTGTTTATGTTGTGTTTTTTATGTTATTGTGTTGATTGTTTGAGCATGTGATAAAAGTAATTTTTTTCCTATATCTCTCTCTCTTACTCATCTTTACAGCATTGAATGTTTCTTACATGTAAATCCATCATCAAAAAGAATCAATAATGTATATAACACTCTGAATAGTGCCATTTTGCGAAACAAGTACTTTTACTTATGATACAGTATATTTTGCTGGTGATACTCTTCTTACTTTTGGTTAAGTAATATTTTTTTCAATTGAGGACTTTTACTTGTATTTGAGTTTTGTTATACTGTGTTATTGCTTATCTTATGTAATACTTTTTCCACTACTGGCATCTTACTGCATTTTATAGTCTGTATCTCACTTCTTTTGTCTTTCCTCATTTTCACTCATGCTTGCTCTCTACCTTCTTTGTGTCTTTGTATTTTGCCACTGTCCTCTTTTCTGCAAATGATCGCAGTATGTACAGTACAGTATGTAGGCATCCGAGAGATTCTGTGTTGGAAGAAAGTATTTCATGTGGGAAGAAATGTTATTGTTTTTTTTAAACAAAAGGGTTTCAGTTCTCCGAAAGGATTTCAAGTGCCTTGTCAACACTTTAAAATATTAGTGCTGAGATGTATGTTGTTTTTTGGTATCGGTAATTTGTGTTAAATCGGTAAAAAAGTGTTTATTACACAGTTGTTTGTCCAGTTACTGAGCTGATGGCTTTGACCTGCATGTACAACATTTTAAAAAATTGCATTTAGTGGTATGAACGTAATTAAACACCAACATATTGTTAATTTTGAATTAAATTAACCCTAACTATGAGACTGATAAAATCCTCTCTTACTTTAGTTGAACATATTCTGCTGTCTGTTTTCCTTTAACACAGTGTGTTGTTGAATCCCTGCTGATTGAATTCCACCATAAATGATTATACTTAATGAAATGCAAGCAATTAAACTAAAAGCCTGATCAAATGGTGGCTGACAGTCAGTCAAATATGCTGACATGTAATTGAAAATGTCCCCTTTCTCTTGCTCTCCACTGTCCCTGTAATATTAATCCATTTCAAGAAAGATCAGGTTTCCGGCAGCAACAGTGGAGTAGATGATACTTAATCAACTAATTGACACAACAAAGACCTTTTCAAATGTGTGTTCAATAACATCTGGCCCCTCTCATGTTTAATACTAAATTATTTACCAGGATGACTTTTTGTTTTATCCAACTAGCTGTAACTTGTTTCAGCGGCTGATGAACGTGTCTGGCAGCAAAGGTCAAAGGTTAAACTCAAGAAAAAGTAATTCAAAGTAAACTTGACCTAACTTTCTGGCAATAAAGCAAGTGTAAATCACAATTTATCTTTGTGAATATGATTATAAACAAGCTGGCTCCTTCTGACAAACCATCTCATCGGACATAAAAACCATGGAGCCTCAGTTTCATTGATCAGCTATAGCATTAAATGTTATTACACGTCAGGCTCTCTGGATCAAAGACAATTATTCATAATTCTTCTTTTCCAAAATCCTATGGTGCCGCTCTGTACTACAAAAGCAACAGAGAGCATTGAGAACAATTTAATGGATTACCATTTTTCCTTGTGCCTTATGACACAATGACACAATTACCTTAAAGCTTATTTTTGAGGCGGGAAAAAAGGATTGGGTGACAGAAAAATAAGGCGACTAATATGCTATCTTGTATTTAGCTTTGACAAACGTACACGCTCAAGGCGTAACTGTTTCCTAGTACTTTCCTTTATGCTTCTGAGAGTGGGAAGGGTACTGTATACTGTAGCTACAGGTCATTGTTGCCGTGCAGATGAACTAAGTGACAATAATTGAGTTAAGAGGAAACAAATGATGTCATGAGTGCATGAAGTGGAAAGAGTCGACTGATTTATTTTCCAAAACAATACATGCCAGAGTAAATCAGTTTTATTAGGACGTAGGGTAGCTTTAGTTCACTAGGCTTCACGGCAGTCATCATGGAGAGTGACTGTGCTGCACTAAAATATCCACAAAAAGACATAACAAGACATAAGAATATGTTTAATCTGTGATTAGTGATAGAACAACAAGCGAAAAGTCAGGAAGTGATCGAGAAAGTGCATTTTTAAGTATTATGCAAAGCCCCTTCCAGAGATCAATTTGTATATTATATCATTGTATTACTTTTGTTTTCTGATTCCTTAACATGTAAGCAGCATTTTTATTGTTGCTGGTCAAGGTGGATCTAATTTGTTTATGATTTAATTGTAGCTACAAAGTAGGGTAGTTTAAAATATAACAATGTGTCATATTTTCTGAGATGATCTATATGTTGTGTACGTAAAATCTTAATATACAAAGGTATTGCAGTTGTCAAATAAATATAGTGGAACAAATTAAAACTGTCCTTAAATTCAATACTTGAGTTAGTACTTTGTTACATTGTACCACAGAGGTCAGTGGATTTGTAGATTTGATTAGAAAAGCTTTCATGAAACAGATATGGCCCAAAGTTATATGATAAGTAGTCTAGCTTTGCCAGACCATCCACACGCTGTGGAGCGGAGGTGGGTCTGGCTAGTCCACACAGCATTCTGGGATGGGAAAAAAACATGCTGTGGTTTATTGGCATTTCTTTAAACCAATCACAATCGTCATGGGTGGTGCTAAGCTCTGCATGGAGCAGCTGCAAAATAGTCTTACGAGAGAAAACACAGATTGAACATATAGTCTAGCCAGCTGTCTCAATTAACGTGTAGAAACTTGAGGAGCAGTTAACCATAATCTTCATAAATCCACCAAATTTAAAATTACAACATAAAGGAAGCGGAAGGAAATGGACATACATGCATCCGGCGGAATCTCCTGCGACACCTGAGCAATCCAGGAAGTGGAAGGATATAGACTAAATGATATGTAACACCACCACATGTAACACTGTCAGTCACACTTATGAAAACAAAACAAGAAAAGAATTTATGAAAAAACCAGGTGTGTTTGTGAAACAACAAAAACATGGGCCGTAAACCACAGTATATTGTGTTACATTTGTGTCATTCAGCCAATAAACAACCAAAGTATCAATAAGAAAAAAAATGATTAGATTAGATAGACTTTATTTGTCTTTGGTTTCTCCCATTGAAGTTACATAAGATATGATAAAGCATACAAATATATAGTACACAATTTACTGTGCAAATGGGCAGGTAGCAGCAAATACATTATATAATAAAAGACAGCACATTAAAAAAAGGTCCTCTGATGCAGTCATTCTGTGTTCAATGCCTGTATGGCAAAGGGAATAATAGACTGGCCCTTGGGATCTTATTTGACAGCAAGACATCTTAACTTATCATTATCTATTTTCTATGTGACTGCAAAGAAAACAAATTCTCTCAGTGTCCAAATGTCTGGTTTTAAATACATGGTTGTGCTACTTTATGACTAAACAAATACATTAATAAGGGTCTGTACTTTAAAATCATTGATTATTCTATCATTTTATAGATACAACTATTTTCTAAGCAACAGGCTTGTGAAGACTTGTACAGTATACATCATGTATCTATAACAACTAATTCTAATTCCACTTAACTGAATGTTAATAATCAATAATCTTAAAGCATTTTGTGTTGAAATGAAGCTGCTGTCTCAAGCAGGATCTGTGTTGGAAAGAACACAAACATAGTACACACACTGCTTCAACACGTACAGCATCAACTGTAGGGAACTCATTTTTCCCAGTGTGGAAAAAAAACAAACAGAAATAGTGGCAAAGGTTCTCTCTGCTCTTGTCTGTTATCTGACTGACGACACCACAGAAGACAGACTAATTACGCAGGGGATGAAAGTTGCCACAATTATTTCCCTACAATGATGTAGATGCTACCATTTCAAAGACAGTTTGCAACTTCAGATGAGGTTTACTTTATTGAGCATGTGTACAGGTTCTTTATCCCTGCGTGTTTATAATTGAGATTGTGCATTTGGGATTATGGATGCAACAATTTACATTTAATGAAGTTATATAGTGCCTATAAGAACAATTCCATTCAAGCTATTCCATCTACAGTATATTTGTATCTTGAAGTCAGACCTAGCAGTTTTAAATGCAGTACAAAAAAATACAAAATTCAATTTTAAAAGCAATTCAAAGTTCGAAAGGTCAAAGGTTTCCTGTTAGTCACCGTTTCCTTGCTACTGTGGAGATTGTTTACCCTCTAGTTCAAATGTCAGTTTGAACTTGATCTAATCATCACATCTGTTGAACGTTTGGGCTGCACAACAAAAAAGAAGTAGTTTAGTAGTTGACAGTCACGGGCATGCTGAGGTGGTAACTTTAGTCTGTGAAAAGTCTGTAGGTGTGTTGTAAAGCTGTGACTCTTGTTGTATTGAGGTAGAACATGACTTACAATCCCAGATGAATCATGTGGTGCGTTGAACTCACACTGAGGTTCTCAAAATAAACTGATTTCCATGCTGATGCAGGACAGGTACCGTATTGACAACGTTGGAGCTTCCACTTTTTGTTCCACTCTTTAACTCTTGTGCTGAGAAGAGGAGAGTGGGAGTTCCTACACTGCGCTCAAAGACGGGTTTATCTCTGAATACCTTGATATGAATAACTGTGTAAAAGAAACTAGAAAGTCTGTTAAATAAGCACTTAACTTCAACAAGAAATACACTTGGTGAAACTAGCTTAAAGGGATATGGTAGCTTTAGATATCACAGCAAATGATGCACTGTGAACACAGTCCTTGCCTCGGGGCAACACGGTGACAAATGCATTTAGCTGCGATTAAACAGCCTATATATTTAATGTGAAAAGGGAGAGCATCAAACTTGTGTTGGCAGAGAACATACTTACAGAAAATTATTTTTGCAGATCCTAGCTAAAAAGAATGTGTTTTAGTTTATTCAATAGCTCATTTAAATAGAGAATTTTCATGTTTTTTTCTGTACACAGCAGTGCATTGTGGGAAAAGGACGACTCACTAATTTTCTGTTTACTTGTTATTGTGGGCTAAGCTTTTTCCATTGTTCATCACAATCCAATCAGTAGAACAAAAGGATGCCTACTAAAAGGTTTGAGCTCAAGAAAATTTATGGACACAAGGAAACGTACCATTAATGTGTTCTCGGCAATTTTGGTTCTCCAAGTAAGAGTTTGTGAACTTGTCTGTTAGAGACAGCGGACAAACAATTACAGGGTTTGAAACAGGTTTAATATCCTGTGTGTCTGTCGCAGATGCTATGCACCTGTAACACGGGCCAGGAAAGGGTTAACAGAAACCTAGTTTTGGCCAATCGGAGGAGGTTGTGCTACCTTTGGCTGAGTCTCTATCTAATCTGTCAAAGGGAGAGCAGGAGACGGTTGTGAATTTTAATGTTGATAGTCACCAGAGAAGAAGAAGTTGGTTATTTCATGGCGCAGATTAGAATCCAAATTAAAACGTAAGCAACTAAAATTGCAAAATGTTAGATTATTGTGTCAAATTGGTCATTATCACTGTGACTTATAAAGTGTCAGATTTAGTTCCAGCATAGTGTTAATAATGTCAAAAAACATTAGCTGAAGCTGTTGTTCAGTAGAGATATATCTGTTTCCGTGTCACGTTCTCATTAGGTGCTGAGCCCCCCTAAAGGTCTGATCCTAGAATCGGCCCTGGTGCTCAGTCTGTCTTTGACAGACAAAAGCTCGCACACACACACACACACACACACACACACACAAATAAATAAATATCACTGCATACTGTGTGCCTTTGCACTTTTCAAATACCACTGGGAAAATGCAAGTTTCTGGGTCATAGTATGGGGAAAAGCCGCAGAGAAATGAATTTAATACATTTGACTTTCCAGTACTGCATGGACACATGTATACTGCCTTACATAAAAACAGCATCACATGTGGTCTTTAATCTAAATTTGCATCACATCTCAGAGTAAAAAATTGTGTATTTTGCCATGAAACATCCAATCACACTACAGATCCCTTTAATACGTACCATACAGTGCATCTGCATTATATTTAAGGGAATGTTATAGTGTTTTATTTAAACATAAGACATCTGTGTGGAGAAAAAGTGTCATAATCCCATGTAGACAAACAGAAACAACATCAGATCCCAGTGTTAACTTTGGATTCATATATTGAGGTTTGCTGGCAACATGTACAGGACGGACACAGACCAAGTTAACGCTATACTTGAAGGACCTCATTCCCTCTGTATTTTCAGGTCAGTGGCTTTCATCAGATGTAATGGGTGGAGGAGGGGGGGGGGGTAAATTATGAATGAAGAACCACTCTGTGGACGATGAGGATGATGCAGATTATTCATCCCTGCTTCTAAACCACTTCTCAGTAGAGGGATTTCACACCATAGGGATGAGGACTGCATTTCTCCCAAGTGTAAAGTAAGTAGATTACAGGCCACAGCCGGCTACTGCTATCACCATCTGGATTATGGTCTGGATCAGAGATTCCCAAACTTTTTAATGTCAAAGACTTCCACATCAATATATATATTCAGCCACAGGCTCTTGTATGATAAGATTTGATCTGAAGTAGCTTAGGAGATTTCTTTTGCAGTAGGGATTGTTGTTGTATCACTGATTCTTTATATGCCATTTCAATTTAAACTTTATTTACCTACAGTCTCTGAGATCTGAATCCTGGCCAAATTGATAGTGCAGTTTACACAAAAAAAAATAATAATAATGATATTATTAGAAAAAAAGCAAATAAGTACACTGTGTGGCTTAAAAAAAACAAATGGCAAAGGGACAAAATGAATTGACAGATAATGAGAAGCAAATAATGTCAATGACAGCATTGTTAAGGAACTCAGAGAAAGTCATTTTCTTTACTAAATTAAGAAATTCCTCATTCTTTCGAGGCCTTGCTGAGATTTTGTGTTAAATTCAGATCATAGTAAAATATCACTGTCACTATCTTTTATTTTTAAATATTCCACTTAACCTTTATTTTACCAGAATAGTCTCTTGACATTAGAATATATTGAGAGCATCCTGGCAGAGTAGACAGTAAATACAAAAATTGTTTAATAGAAACATCTAATTATACAGTGTGGATTGACACAGTATGGATTGACAAAAACAATAAATGTCCAAAGGAGGTAACATGGATCCTTGGAGCTTAGAAAAAGATGGTGATGATGATACAGATCACGTGTAGGTGGGGGAGCAGAAACAGCGAGAAAAAAATAATGACGGAGATAATGATAAAATGGTCAGAGCGCCCGGAACTTCGTCCTGTCCTCACTTCGTCCTGTCCTCACTTCCTCCATTTGTAATCACTACAAGCGGGCTATTTAGCAGCAGAATAAATGTTTTTGATTCACTTTTGAAACACATTTGTGTCTGATTTGTGGTTTGTGGGCCCCAATATAAAAAAACATCAGCTACATGGCAGGGAAGAATAATTGCTGCTGATCATGCAGTGTGCCAGCAGCTGATGACTTTATCAGAACAGATCAATTTATTGATGATTAATTTAGACAGCGAATCAATGCATGACGCTGGCTTCATTAGGGCCTCACTGACCTCAGAGGCCTTCATTAGGTGGGGTAAAGCGACATATGTAAAAGGTTTTCCCTGCTTTTGAAATGGTTGAATATCTCGCCTGTGTTTTTCCCAATTCCTATCTCATGATTATAAAAATGTGTCAGTGAGCAGCTGCCTGAGCGAGACCTGGATAATAAACACTGATACAGTAGATCTTCAGCCCTGAAAGCTCAAGCCTCATACTGTACAGTTTCCTCTCTGCTGTCTGATGGAGGTGTAGGAGGAGGAGAAAGCAGGAGGAAGAGGAGAAAAAGAGGGAGGGGCAAGGAAAGGAGAAATTAGGTTGAGCGCTGATGAGGATGAATAGTGAAGAGAGGAAGAGGAAAAACAGGAGGATAGTGGTGTAAAAAGGAATGGGGGTAGGGACTGAGAGGTGAGGAGAAAGGGGGAACAGAGGGGAGAAGAAGGAGAGATGGGGAGGGAGCAAAAGGGTGCTGAGAGGGGTCTACCTCTAGCATAAAAGTAAATTCAAATGCATTATTCATGGCTCTCTGTGTCAAAATATCATTTACGTGTGCTGTGTTGACTCATGGCTCGTAAAATGAGAAGGACATGAAAAGAAAGAATGAAGAGAGGAAATAAACAACTCAGGAGGTTTTCTCTATTCTCGGCCCGAAAAAGGACGCCATAGCGCACTCTCCCTCAACTTATTAGGCATCAATTATTTATTGCACTCTGTTTACTATTCTTTATCTGTGTAATAAGCCACCACCTTGTCAGAGAAAGTCTCAAATCCATCTTCAAAGTTAGCAGGGACCGAAGCAGATTCTATTGTATTTCACAATGCAGAAGTAGCCTAAAGGAAAAAAAATCACCTCTTGTTACTGACCTTGAGTATACACACCATGAGTATATAAGGGTGACAATTTTCCAAACAACACCAATTCCACCGCCAATAAATCTCTGAGTCTTCAGTTGCCTGCTTTAAATCTGGGCCGAGATAACCAGCTGTTTTTTCCATTTTAATTTCTTTGGATTTTCTGTATAATGAGTGCTGCCACTACTGTACCATCAGCGAGCCCCCTGTCTCTCTGTTTGGGACCATTGGCTTCATACAGTAAGTACACTGACACCACAGCAGCCCCTACAGGTGGAAAGCTGTACTACCACTGCCATCATCTTTAATCGTGTTTAAAATACAGTGGTTTACAAAAATGGGGGTCAAGACTGCCAAAGGGGTCCCTTAGATGAAATCTGAGGGGTCATGATATGATTAACGGGTAGAAATGCTGAAAATCTTTGCTGAAAACTTAAAACTGCACAAAATGATATTAATTATTTTAGATTTTATTCTAATCTTTGTTTTTTTTTGTGAATGAATGGATTATTTTAACTCAAAATGCACATTGTGGTTGACCTTTATAACCTATAGAACCATACAATCGCTGCAATTATTAATTTCAACAAGTTAGAAGGTAAAAAGGTCAGCAAAATACCTATTTTCTGAACTGCAAAAAACAGCTGTACATTTTTGAAAGTCAGGATAGCCTACTAGTATGCTGTTAAAATCTGAGGTATCAGTTAGAAATTTGACCATAACTGGGCCAAATTTTGTTTGCACAAAGAATTAACACATTTGTTTACAGGTTATATAATATAAAGAAATGGCCGATATGCATGCAAATATATAAAAAGGTGAATTACTGGCAGCAACAAGAACTGCGTTTTGCCAAGATTGACCATGTTATATTTGCTTCAAATAGATGGTATACAGGTCTACACTCTCATATGCATGCATATGTGTATTTGTAGGCCTATGTGTGTATCCAGTGAAGGTGGGGGCACATATGACCTGCTCCACTTTATTTTGATTTATAAGGCTGGTGGAGAGCATCATCACAGAATCGCTTCATCTTCTCTCCTTTATTACACCACATTTGTTTTCATTTTACTCCCAAGGCCTGGCTGAATACATTTCAGATTTCCCATGGGGCCCTTGAGGCCAGTACCTCTGCCATGGGAGACAATGGGATGACGGGGAGGGATTTCTGAGCATTCGTCATCATTAGAGACATTAGCATTATTTTGACTTCAAAACATTATTACGGGATTATCATTATTCTCTGTATTAACGGGATAAGTAGACACATTTGTGGGAGCATCAGTCAGGCATATTGGTCGTAACAATAATTGCTCAAGCCAAGAAGTGATAATTAGAGACATAGAAAAAGGCGTTAGGTGACAGTGTTTTTTTGAGAGAGTAACATTTAAAAAAACAAATCCATTATTTCTAATGGGAAAATAATAATAATGCTGGTGTCTTAGACCCCAATCTGAAACTCTCCTTTCCAGGATGCAGCAAAAAAAAGTCCTCTCCCATATTTACTGAAGCAGCATCTACCTCAGATCCTAATTCTGGTTTAGACGAGACAACACCTTTCAAATCCCTCCATAGTGCCAAGCAGTGATTTGAGACATATTTTGTTATGCCTGACGCAAAATCTGATTCAGTCCAAGGAAGATGACTAAGAGTAGAACATTACAGTGAAGATAATATGGCAATTGAATTTAGCATACAGAGGTCAATGGCAGGTTAATGCACCATGTAATACATGGTTGACTGTGGGAGCCCAGTGGGGAGGGGAGTTGAGGTCAAGGGGTGGCGTTCAGACTTGTTTTGGGTCAGTCTGGAAACAATATGAGCACAAGATGGAGAATTACGCCCATTTATCATGTTTGTCATATGACTTTGGCACGGAATATTTCTGTTGTAACTGCACAGGAATCCCACACAATACATAATTTGTTTCCAAAACACTATATCAATTTTTTTAAACTGACTTTTTACATTTATTAAATATTCTCTCAAATATATTTTACATTTTGCTATATCCTCGGAAGAATAATTTGCCTTAATATTTGCTGTTAGTTCTTTAATGTGTCTCACAAGAAGTAGACATTGAATCTTAGAGTCAGTCATGCTAAAAAAACAGTAACTATTAATTCTTGCTGACACATGTTCATTTACCTCTTGTCAGCCATATTTTCCCTTTCCGTTGTTCCGTTATGCAAGCATATCAATTTGCTATTGTTCATCTCCATCTTCCATCTACGAGCCTGCCTTTGGTGAGGCATAAAGAGGCCATAAAAATAGACATATTTCCCACAACTCTTGTCGTCACCATACCTGCTCCAACTTTCACTTACAGTCATACGGAACCATCTTTTTTCTCCACCTCATTCACATGTTCAGCATTCACAGCCAGCAGTGAAACTGATAGCATCTACATCATTTCAAGGGCATACAATAACAGCCACTAGCCAAGCCTTGTTACATGAATACATAGAGGAAAGGTTTCCAGCAGCATTATTCCATGATTGAATTCCCAAGGACAAGAGCGAAAAAAGGGGGAAATGGAAAAGGAGTGAGCAAACAAGGTGTTTCTAAGGTGTGAGATTGATATAGATATATACAGTATATACTGTATATATATATATATATATATATATATATATATATGAAAAAACACCAAATTATGAAAATACTATCACCTTGTTTGTGTTTACAAAAACAGACACCCTTGCATGTGTCAAATACTGTACGCCAGAAAGTAACTAGGGATAACAACAGACTTAAAAAAAAAAAAAAAAAAAAACTTCACAGCTAAGATCCTATTGGCTACTGAGCTTGCTCTAAGCAATGCGTCGAACATGTAAATTGCATGACCTCTCCACTCCTGGGGGTAAAATTACTCCCCACCCTGTATTATAACCCTCTGGATTCTCCATGTTTCCCCTTTCAGGGTTCGGGAGCTACCTGTCAATCAAATCAAAGCCAGACAGAATACATTTACATAGTTACACTACATTACAACATCTGAGAGACACTGAAGACATATCTCACAAAAAGGATCAGATTTTGACCACAGATACGGAAAATGCTCAGACTTTATAATTTTGACTTAAACATACATAAAATTACACTGATGCTGAACCATGTCTATTTTAGAGAGTGATTTCTGCTCAGCTCTAATCATGTTACTTATTTGACTTGAGTAACAATGTAGAAATTGCTGGAATATTACAGTTTTTCTCAATGGTTTACACACTAATTCTGGTACGTGAGACACAATGACCACAATCTGTAACTAATGTTCTCTGAATCCATTCTGCTAAAATACAAGCACATTTCTTGCTTTACAGTCAGATTACAGTTCTAAACCTGACTTTCTTCAAAACACTACTCAGATTTCTCTACACTTGGCATGATCTTCTTAAATAAAATCTATTGTGTTTACATGCAACACACTGCCATTGAAAATGCTCAACTTAAATTTCCTACAATCTATTCTGACTCCTTACATGGACAAACACATATTGCACAATTGTTTCAATTAGCAATCAGAGCTTTAGCAATCAAAAGGCCACAGGTAAGCTCTTCTGTTTTAGCCATCATACTGTAGGAGAGCGAGGCAAGAGGAGTGTGAGTACAATAAAAGAAGGAGAATGAGGAAGAAGAAGAGAAACAACAAGATGAGACATAATTTCTGATAAGATTCAGGCTGCTTTGGTGCAACAATAAGGGAGGCAAGGCAGAGTACAACCAAACTTGCAGGGCTGAATTGGCCATGCTACGTGAAACTTCCCCAGTTGTTTGAGCAGGGAGAACAATGCCTGCAATGTTGATAAGGTGCTGTGGCCAGATCAACACAGAAAACAGGATGCAGACTAATTTTTTTCTCTCTTTCCATTTTTTTTTTTTTCTGTATACGGTATATTTTTCAATTACTAGGCTATTTGTTCTTTAGAACATTTTACACATTCATCTTTATGTTTCATTGGATGTAAACAATATTTTTGGTGGAAAATAAACCTTTCATATTACATTATATTTGTGTTTTAAATGAGAGTTAACCAACATTATGCAAAAATATTTTAAAACTTTACATATTTTTTATTTATGGACGATGTAGGAGTAACACAAAACATGCAAAAGCCTTTGACTTTTGGTCTCCTGATAACAAATAGTGTTTCCATACCTATTAGTGTTTTACAATAAGCACATCAGTGTTCAATTGGTGTGTGTGTGTGTGTGTGTGTGTGTGTGTGTGTGTGTGTGTGTCATTTGAACACAAATGACATTTTGCGAAGACTTAACATTGTTTTTAAGGCTTCATTTTGAGATTTGAGAGTTTTTTTCTTTTGTGCATGTGTTTCTGGAGTTCTGAGAATTCAAGGTATGCTTTCAGAAAGTGGGTGGTAAGTAAACAACAGAGAAAAACTGTAAAAAAACAAAACAAAAAAACAAACAGGCTGAGATCTTCAAGTGGAGACACCCACCCAGAGGTTGAAAATAGTACTGCACCTTGACGAACACTTACCATATAGTACCAACCTATAATGACACTATGAATAAAGAAATACATGTATGATGCATACACACATCACACCATGTAGCCTACATGCCCAAACCAATATATTCCTTTTTTATAAACAGTTTGCAGCCTGTGCATACAACTGATTATCGATAACACAACCAGAAAAGAGGACACAGCTCACACAATTAAACAAAAAAAAGAGATATTATGCTATATAAATGCTAAGCTAATACGGCAACAAGCCTTATTTGTTTTTATTGATTGCTTATGTAAACCATGTAAACACTTTTTTGTTTTTAAATTATGCCTCCTTTTCTCAAAACCCATATATTTTCACCCAATTCCTTAAACTTGCTATTTTCAGGTCAAAATCAAGCTCTCCACTTAAAACTATTTAATGACACACACATACACACACACACACACACACACACACACACACACACACACACACACACACACACTTCAATATAGTTAAATATGACAAAAAACGGTGTTAAGTAATGTTGGTTGTGTTTCCCCCGCAAAATATGATGAAAACAACAAAAGACACAACAATACTTTTGCACATGTTTTAGTCCTTAATGTACTTTACAGTACAATACAGCAAACAACAAAAAAGAGGTCAAGCTGTACAATTTTAAATGCTAGTGCTTTCTTAATGACCACACGGTGTAGGCAATGAGAAATGAAGGGATTTGTGTTTTGAGTTTTGCAGTTCAACAAATGTGAATCATGTGTCAAAACAGGGGAATAATGTTTATAGTTTAGAGAAATGGGTATGCTTTTTGATAAATGGCGTTACGGTTTTGAAATTTTTGTTGTGTTTAAGCAATCGATAAAAACTGTAAGCCACATATATTTAATAACATGACAGTTCTATAGAATCAACAGCAGAAAACATCACTAAAGCGGCAACACAGAGATGTACGATAAAAATAGAGTGTCTTTTTTTAAATGTGTAATCATCTCCCTCCCTTTAAAATGGTCAGCGTACTATATTTTAATTTCACCTGGAAAGCTACAGTTTAATTGCACATTAACCTTAATGATGAGTAGTCTGCATATCTCTTCCCTAAAAACCTGTCTTGTCAAGTGTGATGCAATAAAAGAACAAAATTGTCAGTGAGAATGACTAAACCACCTTCCATTTAACAGCTTACATGCAATTCCTCATTATGCCAATAGATAGAAACACAGCGTCAGACTGAAAACGCTCCATGCTTTGTCAGATACATAACATTCTTAGTAGGGGGTGATCTTTGATTGTTACATAGTGTAGTTTAAGTGACATTTTGCATAAAAAGGACTACTAAAGCCACAGCACAAAACAGAAATAACATTATAAATATGAAAAGTTAAATGTAACAGCACAAAGTTATAATCCCAAAAGGACATCAATAGCAGCACTTAGTGCAAACACATGGTCAATAACAGCTACAGCTGACCATTTATTCATAACATTGTCATCATTACGTAGCACAAGTTGCTCAACAATACAATCAATGTCATCCTATCATGTTCCTGAATTGAAGAAAACCAACCTCCAGCACTCACAGAAAAGTAGTCTTCTTATTTAATGTGGGAAAAAGAAGAAGACCTGAGTGACAGTGAGTGCCGGAGTTTTATTTTCTTTGATCCGTGCAACTGTTATGCAGCCAATACACGGTTCAAGATTTGGATCTGTGCGGGCTACTTTACATGACGTGAATTTTCTCCACAACCCTTAAAAAGTGAGGCAATAGTTAAACTTTACAACTTTCAAAAACTAACTATGACATAAACATCATGTCATTTACCAAAAAAACACTCTCCATCATTAAGTCCTAAACAAACTCACATGAAACTAAACCAACTTGAGTATTGTAAATATGAGTGCAGGCACACATAATGTATAAATAAGCATGTAAAGACTAAAGTGAGACCTATTAGTGGCCTCACTGGGAAGCAGCTGATTGGGAAAAGTATGTCTTCTGTCACATCCCATCAAATGGATCAGGACCCCTCAAGTGCAGAGATGGGAATGTAACTCTACAGGCACACGGACCCAGCATCCTCTGGCTGGGCTGCTCAGCCTGAAGGTTGTGTACTGGGATATTTGTCCAAACAGGAGTACATTCTTGTGAAAAAGAAGTTAACATGGAGCAACGCTGGTCGGCAGTTTGTGCAATGATTTTAGCAATCGGTGCATCAGTGCACTTTGACATAGTTTTTGCTGCAGAAGCTGATGGCAATTTAACAGGTACGTGTTTTGACTCAGATAGTAATATGTGTTTAATGTATGTTATTCTGAAAAAGATTGACTGTTTGTGTGTTCCATTCCACATGTTTTTTGGCAACCACCTTTATTAATGTCATCCCAGTTTCCACAGCTGATCTTTCTTCTGTTCTGCTTCACTGCTTCTTTCTCTCAGTGATTCTTCCAAAACCTGGCCACTGCCCACGTCGCCTTAATGTTGTCCCATCACATAAAGGGTGTGTGTGTGATGACGACTGTCCTGCTGACCACAAATGCTGTGTCTTTGACTGTGGAGCTGTCTGTGTACCTCCTGCTTTCAGTACGAGCCACAATGTTGTACTTTTTCTCAAGTGGGCAGCAGCTGTTAAATCTTCTAAGTGACTGAACTGATGTGGGAATGAAGCATGGGCAGTACTTTACATTTCAGTTTCAGGTCTTGATGTCTCTTTTCCCTTTAGCTAAACCAGGAGTGTGCCCTCGCAGGCACTGGGGCTCAGGACTGTGTGCTGAATTTTGCTCCAATGACAGTGACTGCCCCAAGGATGAGAAGTGCTGCCACAATGGATGTGGGCATGAGTGCATTGCACCATACACAGGTTAGATGTGAGCAACAGTGGTAAAAGTTCCTAGTGTGTGATCACATGAATGTGTTGACAGTAGGTATGTTTTTTGTCTCGTCAGTGAAGCCGGGTCGCTGCGCCCTTCCCCAGGGAACCCCCATGTGTGCTGAGTACTGCTACCATGATGGTCAGTGTCCAGGAGAGCAGAAATGCTGCAAGACAACCTGCGGCCACGCCTGTAGTGAGCCCTGCTGATTGGACAGCTCAGTGACACTTCTTTCATCTTTCAGAAAAAGTATCATGTTCATTTTTCCCCTACTTTTTCAACTCCATAGTAGCACACTTTGGTACAATACTTGAGCATTAGCTTGCTCAAAGTAGGATTGATTCTTTATAGGGAACAAAGTGAATTGTTTTCCTTCTATATAAATAAGATAGCATTTTATGTGCCTGTTCTAAGTATATACCAAAATCAAGTAGTATTCTACACATCATTTGGAAAAGCAAGAACTATAGAATAACCTGCAGGAGGGAAATAGTTGGTAGGGTGCCGTAAGTCTTCCAAAGACCTACAGTATGTTTGTATTTTAACTTGATTAGTTATTACTTAAGTAATCTTACTTGTCAATTCACATTGTTTTCACTGTTTTTGAGTATTGATATTGTTTCATCTAGTATATTCTAAATGGATGAATGAATGTTGAAAAATGTACTGTACTTATATACAGTATCAGTTGCTTGTAGAGGTTAAAGGTATGGAGCAATTTTCCTTACTTAGTATTATAACCAATAAACATGTTTCCAGAACCTAAAAAAAGTTTTATTTACGTGACACCTTGCTGGTTCTACGTCTTGAGTTTCACAGGTCTCTTTTATGGGCTTATTAGGCGAGAGCTTGGCTGAAAAAACAAATGACGAAAAATGCCGAGAGTGGAAAGTGCTTACTGGCAGAAAACAAGACTATTTCAAAGAGGTGGCCAAGAAGGTCTGTTGCTCAAAGGTTTCAACACTGTTGCACCACAACCTCAAATGGAATTTTATGTAAACATATTTTTTCAATTTATTTAAATTACTTAAAAGTGTACTTGTCTAGCTATTCACAAACATACGTGCTACATAAAGTGAAGGTTCTGTCGCTGTGACAAGCCACTTATCATTGAAGACTACTGGGACTGAGCCAGCAGAGCTGTGTTTTCCAGCGGTGTATATCTACTTGCTTAGAGAGATAACATAGTTCACAGCTGACCACATGAATATCACTTATGTGGTTTGCTGTTTTTGTTCCACGCTGTTGCCAAACGTGCAAGGGTGAAAATTGCTGACTGGCCAAACACAGAGACGTCTTTGTTCTCTCAGAGACTGCCAGAAGTGAGGCCAAGTTTGTTTACACAAAAATGTGGCCACTCAGTGGTAAGTAATACAGATTCTAGGCAGACAAACAGAGGATTGTTAGTGGTAAAAAAGTTTAATAAACAAACACATGGTTGTATTTAATGGTAGGGAGTGTGTGTGTGTGTGTGTGTGTGTGTGTGTATATTTATATAACAAATTGAACTGATGAGTGAATGAGTCAAAAACCCAGCAAACTAAAGGCAATTCATTATAAAAAAAAAAGACCTGCTGACAATTGCATTTAGCATTCAAGCATGCATCCAACATCCAAGTGCAAAATAAATGTTTGGTAAGAGGGCTGTTCCTTTTTTATAGGGCAAGAAGGAGTTCCAGACAAGTAATGTTAGTGCTTGGAACACATTAAAAAAAACTATGGTTTTGGTAACTTTTTAGTATTTTTGTGGGCATGCCTTTTTTCCTCAAACATTAAAACTACTTAAAACATGTGTCAGGTAACACAAATGAATCGGGAATTATTAAATAAAGAGGAAATACTTCTGGGAGATCCCATAGTTAGACTCTGATGCTGTGTTCATTTCTGGTTGGACATGGAAAGATGTATCCTGTCAAAGGAAATATGACATTATGAAATTTATTTCTTTCCTAGCAGGGATATTGCAATCAAAAGGTCAGGAAAGCAGTATTTGTCCTTTTATCTGAGCTCCGAGTCTTTTAATGCTGCATTTGTAAACATAATTTTACCACCCATAGTAACAAAATGTCTCAGATGGCTATATTATGAGTTACATAGCCATTATGAGTTATGGCTTCAAACACCCAGAAACAAAAACAGTCTAACCAAAACCATCTGATGCAGTTACCATAGCAGCATAGTACACAGCTTTGGTTTCTTGTTAAACTATAACAAAGCTCTTACTTTCCACCTAAGTAGAGAAATGTCTATATTTTCTTTTCCCTAGCCCGCAGGAAATGATCCTGAATAAATATGTTCAAAATTTCATTTCCACTTCCATTCGAAAACAAATACTTCAAGTTGACCGTTTTCAAAACATTCATACCAGTGCTTGACTCTGTTCTTCCCTGAATATCACGTTAGCCAGTGGTTTCACCAAAAGGAAATCATCCTTTCTAAAAGAAGAGCCAGTTGGCTTTCGTGTCCAGCCTCAGAGTGGCGGCACACCCCTCATCTTTCGGATAATGTTGGCTATCCGCTTGGCCAATCCCGGGCTGGGCTCTTCTATCTGGAAGCTCCGGGTCAGTAGGTTGTAGAGGGAGCCGTAGCCCACGGCCACCACAGTGCAGGTCAGGCAGATGACATTATAAGGCATGCTAAAGTCAGGAGTTGGCAGGTTGACCAGCAGAGGCTCTGTATAGACTCGCACAAAGTAGCTGGACTCCTCTTTGCAGGGGAAACTGGAAGGAGATGTGAAATTTGATCATTTGACCTTCCCCAACAAATGTGTTTCTCTATAGAAACTTAAACAACACATTAATGAGCAGCAACAACAGACATATTCCTCAGAAAAAACAACTCTTTACTTACAAGCTGCTGAAAAGTGGCGTTTCCCGAGTGCTGTTTACATCCATGGCAACGATACTTGGCACAAGAGAGCTGATTACTGAAGACCTAAATGTTTAACAGAAACATTAATACAAAGCTTTCACAGATGTTTCAAACCACCCACTCTTACATCCCTCAAAACCATACAACACCTACAACGTTTGAAGGGACACAAGAAGCAACATGTGTATCTGCATTTTTTTTTTTTTTACCAGCCTTTGGAGGGAAAAAGGAAAACAAAAGAAAACAGTTTTGAGAACAACTCCACATGCTCCATACCCAACATAGAAGCCATGGTTGGGATCAGGAGTGTATTCAGTCCACTTGAGCAGAGCCCTCTCAAACTGCATGGTGACCTCGGTGACGGAGTTAGGAGGAAGCTGGACCAGCATCTCCAGCAGGTGGGGCCTCACACGGTCCTTAGACGGCTGGTAGTGGATGTAGCCTGGTGATGGAAAAAAAAAAATCATTAGTGACCATTACAGTTCTTCTCAATTGCTAAAATAGTAAAACCCATTGGCGGAACAAAGTTCTCAGTTGCCTGAACTCATTTAGCTAATTGTGCAGTTTGTCAATCCCATTTCACATTGTAAAACACAATTTGCAGATCTCACTTAGACTTTTCAGCAAAACTCAAAACACATTCTCAAAACACATTACAGTGGGGCTCAAAAATGTGGGCAACCCAGGTAAAAATTTTGTATTAATGTGCATAAAGAAGAACAGAAGGAAAAATCTCCAAAAAGGCATCAAATTACATATTATACATTCATATAATATGCCACAAAAAGTTAGATTTTATTTCCCTCATTTATTCAAAATAACAGAAAACAAAAAAGGACCTCTGAAAAAGTTTAGGCACCCTGCAGAGTTAATACCTTGTTCTGCCCCCTTTGGCAAGTATCACAGCTTGGAAACGCTTCCTGTAGCCAACCAAGAGTCTTTCAATTCTTGTTTGAGGTATCTTTGCCCATTCTTCCTTACAAAAGTACAAAAATTTCTTTGAGATTTCTGGGCTGTCTGTCACGCACTGCTCTTTTAAGGTCTAGCCATAGATTTTCAATTATGTTGAGGTCAGGAAATTGTGAAGGCCATGGCAAAACCTTCAGTTTACACCTCTTGATGTAATCCACCATGGATGTTCCGGTGTGTTTAGGATCATTATCTATTTATAGAAGCCATCTTCTCTTTAACTTCAGCTTTTTCACAGATGGCATCAAGTTAGCGTCCAAAATTTGCTGAAATTTTATTGTATCCATTTTTCCTTCTACTCGTGAAACACTGATTTTCTTCTGATGACTCTTCTATGAAGACCATGTTTGTACAAATATCTCTTTATAGTGGAATGGTGTACCACAACTCCAGTGTCTGCCAGGTCTTTCTGGAGGGATCGTGCAGTCAAACGTGGGTTTTGACTTGCTTTTCTCACAATCCTGCAAGCTTTTCTGATATTTTTCTTGGTCTTCCAGATCTTGCTTTAACTTCCACTGTTCCTGATGACTGCCATTTCTTAATTACATTCCGAACAGAGGATATTGGCATCTGAAAACGCTTTGCTATCTTCTTATAGCCTTCTCCTGCTTTGTGAGCGTCATCTAGTTTCAGTTTTCTAGACAACTGCTTAGAAGAAGCCATGGTGCTGATTGTTGGGGCAAGGTCAGATGAGTCTGGGCATTTGAAACCTTAAGACTGACATCACCAGACGATGATTGAGAACAATCCATGACACTGTCAGGTCTCAGCTTTCCAAAGGGGGCGGTGCATGCTAGAAACTCTGCAGGGTGCCCAAACCTTTGCAGACGCCATTTTTTTGTTTTCTGTTATTTTGAAAGTGTAAATGATGGAAATAAAATCTAACTTGTTGTGACATATTATACGAATGTCTAATCTGTCATTTGATGCCTTTTGGAGATTTTTTCCATCTTTTCTTGGCTTTTTTATGCACATTAATACAAATTTTTATCTGGGGTGCCCAAACTTTTGAGCCCCACTGTATGCACATGTCATCAATACTGGTAAACACAAGTGGCAACAATCAAATACAAATAGAGAACACATGTCATCAATTGAACACAACCACTCAAAATTGATTTCACTCGTTTCAAATGATGTGACACAACCAATATAAGCCAATTCAGAGAGCAAACAGGGGCCTGCTGCACGAAAGTAGAATAAAGATATCCAGTATAAGTGAAAAAGCGCAGCTTGACTCATCGCGGCTTAATCAGTTGCACGTTTGCCGAGCCAGGATGAACAGGTGAAGCTATGTCAAGCCAGATGTAGATAGCTGGGATAAGTGCACGTTCACGGCTTTCTTAAATAGACCACGGTATTGATCACAGATTTAAACATTAAACATTGTGCTTTCCATTTGTTAAAAGCACTGTTCAATAGATTTTGACTGGTTGCAGGTTTATATCAACGAACAACAAGAATTACAGTTTCACGGAGCCAAAGGACAAGTTTGTGAGATGCGCAGGGTACAGTACTGTAAACATAGTGGTACAAGGAGGAGGAAGAACAAAAAAATTCTAAAGAGTAGAGCAGCGTGGTAATTTCTGATAGACATAGGGAACTTTCCATAAGATCATCTCTCAATGAAAATCAAATCAGCTATTAAGCTGACTGAAATAACACCATGCCAATCTCTATGTATGGTGAAGGGTATGTGATGATGGGGGGGTTACTTTAATTCCAAAGGCCAAGGAAACTTTATCAGGATGCATAGTGTCCTGGATCGATGAAATAACTGGCTTTTAAAAATAAAAATGTGCCTGCCTCTTTGGGAATTTAACATAGGGGTGTGTATCCTTATGCCCCCTGTATTTTCAGTAAGAACATTTATTTACATTATTATTATTATTATTATTATTATACATTATTCATTCACAAAGAAAATTAGTATCCTTAAAAGGTTGGATTTTCCTACATTTTTAGAATTAATGCATTAAGATAATTTCCAAAATATGTTTTTTTTTTTAATTCCTCTTTTTAATCAACTTTAGCATGGCTGTGTAAACTGTTTTGAACAATGTGTTGTCTATTTTTTGGTGCATTGCTTTTTCTGACTGCTTGATAGTGTGTATCTTTTTGATCCCTTTGTTTATGATTTGAGACCAGTGTTTGATTTTGAACACAGGTAAAACTGTTTTGAGGCGGAGCTTTAATTTTGCGAGAGGAGTCAGAGGTTTTGTAAACAGTGCTTGAAGATGAGGTTTTGTGTTTGTTTTTTTCAGAAAATGGAGTAAGGTTTCACAAATTGTGTTTTAGCAACTGAGAAAAACTGTAATACGCTATTCTAATGTTTATCCATAGCCCTTTGAGATTTGATATGATACAATGTGACAAAACTCTAAACATTTATATAATTTTTTTATAATAATAATAATAATAATAATAATAATAATAATAACAACCTTTATTTATATAGCGCCTTTCATGAAACCCAAGGACACTTCACAGAATTACAGTGGCTGTACTAAGGAAGGCCACTGTAGTAAAGGAGGTTATAATGTATATATAGTGTTTGAGCAAGAAGCACCAAGCACCAAGATAGGTATCTTAGGTGGACCAAAATGTAAGTCTTCAGCTTTCAGCAAAATATGACTCATGTTCTCCTCCCTCTGGTGAAATGATGCATCTGCATGGAACTACACAAAACAATTCCTCTAAAGGAAACTAAGAAGGTACAGTATGTGTTAATTCATGTAGTTAGTACAATACTTTTTTCCAGTGTACAGTTAATATTTTTTAAAGTAAAAAACCCTACAGTACTATGGATTCTCATAAAAATGAAAGCATAGTAATCAATAAGTTGGCTGTCTTAGAAGAAGTACATTATGTAAACCATTACTTTTATTTCCACATCATCTCCACTTACCACAAAGTAGTGAAGGTAAACACTAGTTAATCAGACTCTTCTTGTGTTTACAATAGCATTTACTAAAAATCATGGAATTGATGACCCTTAAAAATGTTAAAATCTTGGGCAGAAACAGCCGTTTCTGTAATCTACGGTCACGGCAATGTAACCAACTTGTGTGAGTGATATTTGAAAAGACATTTTCCCTGATTATAGTTTTTCAGGTAGTGTCTAAACCTAGCTTTTTAGGTCACATAACCACTGGTTACCTAAAAATACATTTACACAGAAATGTTACATTGGCTCATTTCAGGTAAGGCTAATCTAATTTTTATAATGTCAAAAAGTAACCAGTTGTGAGCAACTTTTATTGATTTATCAATCAGACAAATTGTTCCAGCACTTGGCACATTTGTGATTGTTAATTCTCACACCCTGGTTGCAATTTTGTGTACACATGCATCCTACTTGGCTTTCTAAAGTCACTCACTGGGCTTGTTGTCCTTTCCCTTGCTGGTCACAGTGAGGGTGTGAATGTAGAGACGAAGGTACCAAGGCACAGACTCCAGCAGCAGCACAGGGAAGGACCTGTAGGGGTGGTTGTTGTACATCAGCGTGTGAATCTCTCCTGTCTGCAGCCCGTAACCAGCCACATAACGCTCACCGTGGAGCAAGGGACGCAGCATGTCTCCTGCATGCAGGGATTATGAGACAAGGAGGTTTAATGGTCGACCATGTGGGAAACCTTGCAGCAGAGACAAGAAAATGCTGCATATGCTCAAATTTAAAAACTAGAGTTAGAGAATATGATTTATGACTGTTATTTTGAAAACCAGGATTCCAGTCTGTTGCTCTGGCTGACTTTTGTCAAAAACATCTGGTAATAAACAAGTTTCAACCTAATGTTTGAAAAATTAAAGGTAACACATAAGTATGGTGTTGCTTTGATACAAAACACAACAATCTCGGACACAAGTTGTGTTTTCGTATTTGCTTTTTTGTCTCGAAATGTTTTTTTTTAAAAGTGGACACAACTTGCAATCTGAAAGTCACTTCAGCTGCTGCTTGTTGAGGACTTTCTATCCGAAAACAGAGAACTAATTGCAGATACAATGGTGATTGCAATGCAAACCTAGAGAATAGAAGAACAATAGTTATCATGTAACCAAGAGAGATATGACAAACAGCCAGAAGATGACATATTTTTGTAAACATGATGGTAGACATCTCTGTCCACCATCTCCTGGATTACAGACTTCCATCTTTATACTCCCACTCGACCTCATTGCATTTTTTTTAAATATATATTTTAGTAGTAGTAGTTTAGTATATGTATATTCTTTATATTCTGTATTCTATAGATAAATCAAATATTTAAAGTGTATGCAAAGGTTTTTCTTGTAATCTGTATTGAGCTATTTAAATCTATCTATCTATCTATCTATCTATCTATCTATCTATCTATCTATCTATCTATCTATCTATCTATCTATCTATCTATCTATCTATCTATCTATCTATCTATCTATCTATCTATCTATCTATCTATCTATCTATCTATCTATCTATCTATCTATCTATCTATCTATCTATCTATCTATCTATCTATCATTTTCCTTGTTTTTGCATTGAATTATTACCGACTACTGCATGTCCAGTCTCTCACACAAAGCTGTGTTTCATGCCCTGCTGTTCTCACTCACCCTCACTAGATTTCCAGCGGATCAACAGATTGAGGGAGCGCACAGTGCCAAAGGTGATTTGTTGAGTCAGATCGTACACAGAGAAGGTTCGTCTGTCCCCCAGCACCATTGCCTGGCTCAGCAGGGGAGTGGCTGGGCTCACCTCAAACTGCTCCCCCTGCAAAATGACAATTCATTTCTCTTCTATTGCACATCATACATACCGTGCACAGATTATACCTTCTACACCTTGCTACATATGTTTCAAATCATCTTAAATGGTACGTTTACATTAAGTTTAACACGTGTATCCCTGAGCCCTAACAAATTTGTGTGGTGCATTCCACTTTGCAAAGCTTTAAGCCTGCATTAAGTCCATGTTTGCTTGCAATCTTCTTTTTAGCTTCTTTTATTGGCGCATTGCAGCACATCTTAGCCAACTCATGAATAAATGCTACAAGGGGTCAAAAACTCCAAAGGGAACCTTTGAATATCTGCACCTTCATACTGCTTTGACAGTAAAATTAATCCTCTGTCGGTGACGTTTGCATTAAGGGAAATAACTAATCTTTTTGAGTGCATGATAGCATATTATATGGGAGTCAAACCTGAGGGTTGTCTGTGATGTCGATATAGATTTTACTAGAGGAGGCCAGTGGACAAGCTTCGGTCAGGGTCCGAGAGAACATCTTAAACAGAGACCACTCTGATGGAACAAACAGCTTTAGTAAACTAAGGCCAAAGAGACGTAATCATGTTTTTTTTCCTACTACCATACACAACAAACCTCATGAACTCTAAATGAATGTAGGAAGAATGTGATTTTGCTCACCCCGTTTGCCCTGTCCAGGGGTGTGCAGGTCAAAGACCACATTCAGTGTCTGTCTCAGCTCCCAGGATGTGGTTTTGCACTGCCAGTCCCGGCACACGGGTCTGATGTGCACTGCCTGGGAATGAAAACTGCTGTGGAAGAGTTTCTCTGACTTTAACAGGACAGCGAGACCAGCCTGCAAGTGCAACATGACCACATAAAGAAAGACAAAAAAAAAACTAAGTTAACTGCAGTCACCAACATTTGACACACTGAAAGGGTGTTTTGAAAATATGATCTTGAGAATTTTGCCTCAAATGAGGCGCTTCAGACAAAAGCTCATGATGTCACTATGTGCATCATCATACAAAGCGAGCACACAAGGCATTTAAGTACTGCTTTGGGTCTGTGTTTTTTCTTTTTTAGAAAATCATAAATGAAGAGACACACACACTAGACACCCACCTTGGATCCACATGGCAAGAGTTTCTTCCAGGGTGTCAAATTCTCAGTGCAAACAATCTCTCGTGGTAGGGTGGCATAGCGAAGAAAGCTGTGGTCCGTCACTTCAAGTTTAAACACAAAAAAACAAAGTCTGTAAGTAATGAAATGCTTCTTGGGCAGTATCTGTAGCACCTGCATGCTGCAAGAGTTTAAGGTGTCTAATCACACCATACGCTTTTATTCAGGCTCATCACTCAAGTGCTCTACAAAATGCAAAGGAAGATTGACAAAGCCTCTCTGTACCGTTGCCTATGCCCAGTGGTTTGAAGGATGCACTGGGCTGAACAGTGTTGGTGGAGTCAATGAAGTTCAGTGAAGCGCAGAAGATCCCTGACAAAACATTTGTCAGCTCCTTCCAGGTGCCATCGACACTAAAAAGGGTAGAAAATGGTACGAAAATACTAAGATTTGGGAAAATAGTGCTTGTTTATAGACTTGGTAAACCCTGCCCACTCTGCCGGCAATTTGATTTTGCCCTGCAGCAATCTCAAATCTATTGAGCTTGGCTTTTTTCTCCTTTTTCTCATAAATCCACAAATACAGAACATTTATTTCACCTCCACCAGAGGGCCGTACTCACTCTGTCACAGAGTCCTGGAACCAGACCCAGAGTTCAGCCCCAGGAGGAGACGGTAGAAAAGGCTGCCCCCATTGCATGGTTCTCCAGTAGCCCTGCGTGAAGGAGATGTGCAGCTCTCGCACTGAGAACTTGGAGATGACCTGGCCCAGGGACTTGGGAAAGAGCCGATAGTGGGACACTGAGAAATACAATATAATACAAAGAATAGAAAATAAAGCTACATTCATGACATGAGTGCACCAAGGAACCTGGAACGTAATTACGTATTACTGAACGTAAAACAAACACAACTATACTACTGATATAATCGTCATTACTTACATGAAGGGTATGAATATGCCCATATGCATTCTATTAACAACAATAACACTTTATGTCTGACTAAAAATGAATGGCATGTTAAATCACTGCTAACAGTTAGCTTACCTTTGTTTCCTCTCATGAAATCAGCCTCCCAAAGGGTGCGGAACTGGAAGCTGGCGTAAATATCTCCCGAGTGCAGCGGTCTGATAACTAGTTCCTCCTGAAAATCGTCTTTAGGCTGTGGTACCAAGGGGACAGCGGTTTCGGGAGTAGAAGTGTCCTGTTTGTCGGTGTCAACATCATCCGGAGTCGCCTCTTCAACCTCTGTTGCTTCCCACAGCCTATCCTCCTGCGCAGGCTGCTCGGCCGTTTGTCCCGCTGTTTCTGTATTATCGACCGCAGTGGCATGGTTATCGCCGGCTAGTGTCGTTTCATGGCTGTCGGCGACAATAAACATGGACAAACTACAAATAATAAGGAGCAAAGCCGAATAGCTGCACCTGTGAGCGGCCATCTTTCTCCTACGGTGGTGGTTCACTTCCGCATTAACGCGTCATTCGTGCAACAAGCCAATGGGATGCTTCATATGTATTCCTTTGGCACTGATGTGAATCTTCTTTGTTTTAAGCAAAATAGTGTCATTTTATGATATTTGCAAGTAAATACTAATATGGAAGGGTCGTATCCTTATTTTAAGCACTTATTCTAAACATAACAGTATTGTAATAGAGTGTAGAAGTTATTTTAGATGCGGAAGCGGTAACGTAGCCTTTAATCATGCTTTTCATGCAATTTCTGTATTTTAGAGTTGGCGTTTTTATATAGCCTATTGTGCTTTGTTAGATTTAACTAACTACGTGTTCGTTGGATCTCTGAAGAAGGAAGGCTGGGGTCCAATGGAAGGTTAACACAAAGATTTATTTAACAAAAGTGATAAAGCAAAACAAACAATTACGCTGCAGCGGACAAGAAACAGTTGTGTCACCCGTAAGTTTTACATCTATTTCTGCCCCGAAATCCCGTCTCCCTCCCCTCTATATTCCCTTGGCTCCAGGGGCGGTTCTTTTCCCCCTTGTGAGTAATGTCCCTCCTTATTGGCTCCTTGTTGCCATGGTCACATGTAGGACGAGTTTTGTTGGTTTCTTCGCTGTCCAATTAGATTGGACATGCTCTACTCCCCCCCCTCTTGGGGTCGTTTTTGCACACAGATAAAAAGTAATTATCATGTAAGTGAGAAGTTGTTACAGAATACATAAAATCAGCATTCCAGTGTCTTAGCTTAGTCTAGTGTGGGAAATTATACTCAGGTACTGTGCACATATCCAGATACTGTGAATAATCTTATGCACAAGTAAATGGAAAGAAGCCCTGGTCAAGACACTGAGTGAAAAAGGGGCATGGGCGAAACCCGTCCTTTTGGTGTGTAAATAAGGACAACACTCCTGTGTCGGGTGTAGAGCAACAAACCCCACATTGCAGGAAACCAACAGGAGATCAAAGGCCAGGAGATTACACTGATTACATCAACAGTTGTATATAACATAATCAAAGCTAGAGTGAGCAGACAGTGTCTTCTCATATGTTAATAGTTCTTTATTTTAAACCATATGTCAGAGGCAGGAAGGAATAACGGGGGCAGGTGAGAAAACAAAAGGGAACCGTCTTGATCTTCCTTTCTTGAGACAAACAATGGTAATTACACAGCATATGGCGTCTACACCACTGTAATTAGAACATGTCTTTTTCAACCAAAACCACAGCATACATCTCAATTATTAAAACATGCATAATTACATAGTAATTAAACATTTGAACTTTATTAGATTCAACAGTCCCTCCTTTTTCACACCTTACTTGGTGTGAAAACACCGTAGACAAAATAAAGTTTGTACAAAAACATAAAAACTATTAATAGAAAAAATGTAAACAATAATAACAAATGTAAAGAATACTTCATGGTAGATGGCCAACTCAGGATGTATACATTTATACAAGTGATTCATCTCCTTCTTCGACCTCGTTATCTGACTCCTCATCTTCTAACCAAGGTGCTATAGGTGCTTTTCTTAGCAGAAACTGTCCCTCCTTTTCCTTAGTTAAGGCTGTGGTTATGAGCCGATTTGCTAAAGTTCTAATGCAGGGAATGCAACAACATCCACACATAACTAAAATGGCAACAAACACAGCAATTGAAATCATGAGGGACATCACCAGATCTTTCCATTTGCCAAACATGTTAGATATCCAATCTGAAAAGGGATTATCAACACCTGATGCCTCATGCATCTCCCTAGATAGAGCCTTCAGTTGATTCAGTGCCCTGGTGACTTTCCCGTCCGGAGCAGTGTTATTGGGTATGATGGTGCAGCACATCTCTCCAAACATCGCACAGACGCCCCCCTTTTCAGCCAGTATCATGTCCAGCGCCATCCGATTCTGCAGAGCCATAAGAGAAGAGGGCCATCTGCTCGGCCAACCCGTCTATAGCGTCCCTAGTGGCGTTTGACAAGCGTAAAACATTATAATGTACAAAATTAATCCTATCCACGTTCTTGTTGGGAGTGATTGGGAAAAGTGCCGAAATAATGGGAATGCTTTCAAAGCCCGCGGATATTTGGTCTGCTAGCTTGTACTCGTTTGGGACGCCACGAGGCACACCTATAGCGTCTATGTACGTGGGGGTGCCTACGAAGGGTCAAATGCAAGCGTTGACCTCTTCATAATGTGACGGCGCCTTTGGGTGAGTCTCTGGGGTATGGTTGGCGTTGTTTTTACACGGTTTCCGACTATGGAGATGGGCATGGCTAGTCTAACCATGGCACACAGGCCCGCGGTCTTATCTGGCAACTTAATCTGGGCGTACAACTTTAGCCTTCCACAATAATAAAACAGTCCTAATCTTGAGACGTTCCCTATATAATCATCTCCACCCTTATTACCGGCTACTGTTCTATTGCACCATTCTGTTGGGATAGATCCTAGCCTAATAACTCCTGGTCCTGAGCTTGTGAAATTAAAACACTGGTATCGTGCTCCTTCTCCTTTTATGGCCGTAAAATACCCTGGCTTCTCTAAACCTGGTGGGTAGACTGCTGATAAGGTGGTGCAATTTGGAGGGTTTTACTTCGAGTTAAGTTCAACATGCAATGATACCCTATTTTATCACTTTCTGGGTAAAGGGGCCGGTTCAGTGTACATAGCCGGTCGGGCTGCCGCACAGGCCACGCAGCCCTCCATTTTCTGATCTTGGGCGTTTTGCACTAACCATTTTACCCATAAGTTGTCGCTACCTGCCCCTGTGGTCAGTTCCAGTATGTCTTGGGGTTTCATTTTAGAAAAGTCTTGTACTATCACGTCTTTATTTGTTAAAGGTGCTGGGTCTTGCTCTTCTGGTTCTACAATAGTGTTAGTGATAGGTGGCGGTATAGGGTTTTTAATATTTATCTGTATTTGTCCCATTGGGTCTGCCCGCTGACTTCCACCCCTAGGACCATCCAAATTCTATTTTGATTAGTGGGGCTTTTATAAATCTTGTCTAGGGATAGAGTGATGGGGTTTTGTGTCGGACTATAATCTCTCTGCAGACTAATTTTTTTCCAATCATAAGTTCTATATTGTGGTGGCCTAGAGGGCTGCCAACGGCCTGTATATTCCACTACGTCCGACCAATCCCTACACCAGTCACATCTCTTACTCCACCCTGATCTCTCACATTGTGCAGCCTTGCATGAGTAGCACAGATACACGTCGTAGCTTCTATATGAGGAGTTGTACCCCCCACAATCAATTACGGAGCATAGGTCGAATGTGAACGAGGTAGTGGCTCCCTTTGTGTAATTTAAGACTATTCGGGCGTTACAATTTAGATCAATTTGGGGTCTCGAGTTGGGACTCCTTTTACGGCGGGTCATTTGAGGGGCTATTATCTCAGTATCATTGGTTGGAGGGAGTACAGGAGCTTTTTCTAGAGATTCTATTCCCCACATTATCAGTCCCGCCCCTATTCCCAGCATGACACAAGTTAACACTACTACTTTTCTTCTGAGCCCCATTTCTTTTAGGCTTGGTGCTCTCTGTCCAGACTGAGGGCTGTCTGGACTTCCTAGGCAGCGCTTAAGTAGCCGCTGCATATTTTTTTTTTTTTTTTTTTCTATCAGAGTTTTTCTGGTTTTGCTGTTTCTATTCCAAATTCGTCATTATTTCAATTAAAAAATCTACTTTTAATTCACAGCGTGGCCAAATCAGTTCTAACCTCCTCTAGTGGTCGGGAGGGGGCCTGAGCGGGTGTACAGTGTGTAAGGTGGTGCCAATTAGCTCCTGTTTTACCTCTAACTTTCAGGGCATGGGTTGAGCGTTCAATCACTTCCCACGGACCTGTCCACCTTGGTTCGGCCCACTTTCGCTTGTGAACTCGCAACCTCACCCAGTCTCCAGGCCCTACAGGAGGCTCCGTATCGCTCTGTGGTGCCTCGGTGGCTGCTTGGACCTGTGAAGACAAAACTCGAGTGAGATTAGTGAGAGCCCTCATATAATCGTCTGCTTCTATCTGCCACAAATCCAAAACTGGGCCTATACCGCCATCTCTGGGTGGTCCTGGCATTGGCCTGCCTGTCAACAACTCATGGGGAGACAGATGAGTTTTATTACTCTGTGAAGACCTCATAGACATTAGTGCCAGGGGCAGTGCATCTACCCAGTTCATTTTGGTGTTATGACAAGCCTTAGCAATTTTTCTTTTCAAAGTTTGGTTAGCTCGCTCCACCAGCCCTTGTGAAGAGGGGTGATACACTGAGCCAAACTTGTGTGCAATGCCAAAATATTTTTCTACTTCACTCAACTTCTGGCTGGTGAAGTGAGTTCCATTATCTGATCTAATGCATCTGGGGACCCCATATCTTGGTATAAGTTCATTTTTAGCCATTTTACCACTGAGTTTGCATCCTCTTTCTTACATGGAATGGCTTCAATCCATTTGGTATAACGGTCTACCATAACCAAAATGTATCTGTGTCCCCTCACTACATTATCTGCTCCCATGTCTGTGTAGTCTATACAAATCTCTTTGAATGGAGCATCTGGAACTGGAAAACGTCCCATTGGGCATTTGTAGGGTCTTTTATCATTGTGAGCATTGCATTTTTCGCAGTCGTTTATTGCGTTTTCCACCATTTCTTTCATGTATGGATGCCACCAGTGGGTTTCCACTTCTTTGGTGGTTCTTGCTCTGCCAACATGGGTAGGTCCATGGGCTTCTTTAATTAACAAATGACAGAGTTTTGCGGGTGCCACCAAGCGACCATCATGTGATCTCCAAAGACCTTTGTCTGACTTCTTTGCACCTTTTAAAAGCCACTGGTTTTGTTCATAGACACCTGCATGTTCCTGCATTCTCTCTATGTATTCTTCAGTTAGTTCTGGGGTGTTTTCTGTCTGCAGGCATACCAATTGTCTGCTGTAACCTCCTGCCTTTTTAGCTGCTTTGTCTGCAGCATCATTACCTTTAGCTACAGCTGAGGTTGAATTTTGGTGTCCTTTACACTTCATTACTGCTATCTGTGTAGGGAGCAGGATGGCTCTGAGAAGGTTTTGGAGTGCACTGGCATGTTTAACTGGGGTTTTGAACTAGTCAGGAATCCCCTTCTTAGCCATTGTGGGCCGTCTATGTGTACTGCGCCATGCGCATATGCTGAGTCTGTGTAAATGTTTACTCTTCTGTCTTTCCCTATTTCTAGAGCTTTGGTTAATGCTATTACTTCAGCTAATTGGGCAGAAGCTGGTTGGGGGATGATAGCAGAATCTAAGGTTTCAATTTGCTGTCCCTGTTGTTGTACTACTGCATATGAGGCTACATTTCCCTGATCTCCTCTATAACAGCAGCCATCACAGTACAATGTCATTTCTGGATTTTCTAGCGGCTCTGCTTGTAGATTTTCTCTGAGCTTCAAGTCTTTTTGTGCTACAAATTCACAGTCATGTGGTTCGTGTTCTTCTGAATTCAGCCCATTGGCCATGTTTATTCTTTCAGTTTCATAACTGATGTGTGGTTGCTTTAGGATGTCAGAAATCTTGATTTTTCTTACTGGGGAGAAGGTGAATGCATTTGAGCTCAGGAATGCAATTACTCCATGTGACGTGTTGATTTTTAGGGGGTGGCACATGACCACATGTGATGTTTTGTCTATAGCTCTAGTTAAAGCTGCTAGATGTCTGGCACATCCTGTTTGTCCTTGTTCAATATTGTCCAATTTGGAACTGTGATACATCAGTACTCTCCTTTCTCCCTCCTTTTTCTGAAACAGGACAGCATTCACAATGCTTCCTGTTTCTGAAACATCAAGATGGAACGGCTGGGTGTAGTCTGGGGAGCAGAGATGTGCTGCTTGTCCTAGTGCTTGTTTAGTGTGGGTAAACGCTTCTTCTCCTTCTTGTGTCCAAATAAGGGTAGCAGTGAGATTTCTGTTTCCAGCCACTGATAGCATTTCTCTAAGTGGTTGTGTGAGGGATACATAATCTGGCACATGGCTTCTAGAGTATCCTGTGAGTCCAAGAAAAGCAAGCATCTGTTGGACAGTTTTTGGTTTTCCATGTGAGAGTATGGATGTTCTTTGTGATGATGTCAGAGTGAGGCTGTTTGCAGAGATTAGTCTTCCCAGGAATGTAACTGTCCGTCTGCATATCTGTGTTTTTTCTTTTTTGACTTTGTAGCCTGCGTTGGCGAGTAGTATCAGTAAATCTGTTGTACTTTTCAGACATGCTTGTGGTGTTGGGCTTGCCAACAATAAGTCATCAACATACTGAATCAGGACAGTTCCTTGTGGCAGTTGGAGATGTTTCAAATCTTCCCTCAATGCTTGGTTGAAAAGACCTGGGCTGTCTTTGTATCCTTGCGGCATGCGGTTGTAGGTATACTGCTGTCCTTTGTAGGTGAAAGCAAATATATCTTGCACGTCTGAGGCGAGTGGCAGGCAGAAGAATGCATTTGCTAGATCAATGACAGTGAAATGGGTGTGGGTGGGGTTCAGATTCTGTAAAGCAACATAGGGATCTGGGACGGGAATGTTTTCAGTAGTGGTAGCTAGATTGATTTGTCGTAGGTCATGTACCATCCTCCATCCTTTATTTTCAGCTTTTGGGACTGGCAGTATGGGTGTGTTCCATGGAGATTTGGTTGGTCTTAATACCCCTGCTGTGAGTAATCCGTGTATGGTTTCATCAATCCCTTCGATCTGTTCTTGTTTGAGTCTGTATTGGGGTCGCCAGCATGGCATTTGGTGTGCTTTCAGTCGGACAGTGACCTGGTGGGCGGAGACGCACCCTACATCATAGGGGTCTGTGGTCCACAATTTTTCTGGGACTAGTGAGAGACATGTGTCAGTGTCTGGGTGGTTTGTGTGTTCCCTTCCATGATCTCTGTCCAACTCTTGTCTTTCCAGTATTCCTGAATTCATTCCAGTATGCTTGATTTTCCACATGGTCCCATCTGATGAGCGGAACACTTTTGGGACAGAGGTTTGCTGCCAGTCTTTAGTTAGTGCGGTCTTCATCATGGGTCCTAGTGATCTTGCTTCCCATCCGACGCCTACAGCAAGGGTTACGTGTGGTACATTTTCTTGTCCCAGGGCATACCAGGTTTTTGTTCGGGAGTTAGTTCACAGTATGCAGCGACGCCTTGTGCTCCCACATAGATGTCAGTGATGGATAGTTGTTCAGTCATTTCTTCTTTATCTTCTTCCCATGCTTGCTGGTACTCATCATCTGGTCTGCGGAGGTAGTTGTAGGTACAGTGTGGGGGATCCGAAGGAGGTCCATATGGTCCCAGGGTGTTGATCCATGGTTTCCATTCCATGTAGTGACGCTGTATTTCTGGTGTATCCACTGAGGTGCTGCACAGTCTGCTCCAGTAGACCTGTGTGGTTTCTGGTGGTGTGTTTTTTCCATTTCTGGCCCCATCATGAGTATTCTGTGTCCGTGCTGTAATACAGTAGGTGTTATTTTTGTCCTGGGAGATGTACAATGAGTCCATCTGCAGTACATAGGATAATGGCTCCTATTTTTACTAGCAGGTCTCTTCCGAGTAGGGGTATAGGGCATTTTGGAGCATATATGAATGCATGGCGTAGGGTTTGGACTCCAACTGTTATGACCAATGGCTTTGTGTATCTTTGTTCTTCTGCTTTTCGAGTATCCAACTGTGCGTAGAGTTCTTGAGGAGAGAGGGGAATTCCTCCTTTGAGTTTGATGAGGCATGAAGCGGATGCTCCACTGTCAACCATCATGTCAATTGTGTCAGACTCTATTGTGCAGGTGACCATTGGTTCAATGTGAGGTGGGGTGGGAACACCTGCAGTTGGATCCTCTGGGCCCCTTCATTGCTCCTCCTCCCATGCAGTCATTGGCATCTGGGTGTAATTGGGTGGCATGCTTCTCCCTCTTCCTCCTCCTGCATTCAATGGTCCTCTTCTGTTGAATGATCCTCTTCCTCTCTGTGAGCCATAAGGCATGAATGCTGGTGAACCCGCAGAAGGGCAGTCTTGGGCCCAGTGTGTTAGTTCTCCACACTTGAAGCATCCATTGAATCGTGGTCTGCTTCTATGCTGTCCTCTTAGGGGTGGTCCCTGGTATTGTATGGGGTATTGTTGTGGCACGGCTTCTACTGGGGGTGTCTTTAAGGCTGCAGCTACAGCCTTCGCGACTGCATCCTGTATGTCTCCTTCAACTGATCCCATTATCATTTGTTTTCCAAGTTTATTTTTCTTTGCTTGGTTTATGGTGTCTTCTTTTTCTGCCACTTGCATTCTTAGCAGACGTTTGTTGAGGGTCTTGAGTTCTTCATCACAATCCCCTTCTGTTTTTTGGTACCTGCTGTGATGATGTGTCAGCTGAAGTCGCCAGGTTTCCTCATCCATGATGCTGAGTCCTGCAATATCATTCAATTTGGCTTGAACGGCTAATGGGAGGGCTTTTATCACTCTGTCTCTGTACAGCATGCGATTGGAAGTGGAGTGATCATATCGCTCACCAGTGCTCTCTAACCATTCTTCTTCACACCTTCTCAGGAAAACATGTAGTTCTTCACTAGACCCTATTTTAAGGCTATCCAATCCAGTGAGGGATCTCTGGGTAGGGAATTTATCTCTTACTGCTCCCCAGTAGTCAGGTCTGTATCTGTTGAAAGGTGTGTCATCTGCATCATCAGAGCATCCAGCTATGGCATCCAATTCCCGGACTCTGATATTTCCTTCTATGCGTCTTATGAGGGCTCTTATATCTCCCAAACAAAGCTGGTCTGTGGCTGTGAACTTCTCACAATCAAGGATCCATCTTTGACCTCCTTTTGTAATGGTGGCAGTTTGGTCACTAGTGCTTCCATGTCTCTATGCTTCCATGGCTGGTAGACTGTTTCCCCTCCCCCGATAGCTACCAGGGGGTATTGTCCTGGGATTGCATTTCCTATGTGGGATCGGGTGTGTCTTGAAATGGGGCTGGATTGGGCTGCACCTTCAGATGTGGCAGGGGGCAGAGCAACCTTTACTTTTCCTGTTAGTCTAACTGTGCATGTTTTGTGGTCATCTTCCTCTGAATCAGAATAATCACTAAAAGTGCATTCTCTTTCTTCCCTCGTTGTCACATCTCTTCCACTTTCTTCTTCTTCGGTGTCATAGCCAGTCCTGTACTTTTGAGTTTCTTCCTCCCTTTCTCTCCTTCCTTTTGCTTTGGTCTCAGTGTCTGTTTTTTATTTGCATGCATAATGGCCTCCTCCCTCAGTCTGCATGCTTCATCTTTGGTGTACTCATGTTCTCTGCTTGTTTGTCCTTTATCAGGGGTGGAGGTGGAAGGCTGCACAGACCCTGTCTCTAGTGCTCCTGTGTCTTCATGTCCTGTCCTACTTGTCTGCAACATGTTCTGGGTCTGGTTCAGCATTTGCTGTGCATTTTGGGCCACAGCCAGGACATCTTTTATCACTTCATTTAGCTTTTGGGTTGTCACAGGGACTTCATCAACTTCTAAAACTCCTCCTGTTACCTGCATTACTGGGGCCTGTACTGAAGGATAGAGGGAGTGAGTGGGTTTGGAGTTAGATGACATGTAAGGAGGGGGGGCAGTGGGAAGAGTTAACTCATAGACAGTTAAATCTTCGTTAGTGGTGTCTGAGCCTGGCTCTTTTCCTGGGCTAACTCCAATGAGTCCACCTGGGGTGACTTGCTTCATGTGCAACAACAGTTTTGAGACTTGTGCCATGCGTTTCTGAGCGTTTTGAAAGACCCTATTTGTTGATCCAAACTTAGGCTCTCCTTTCTTCGTCCAATCCTTTTGTGCCTTGAATGCTTCCCCTTTTTCATGCACTATTATCCGTGCTCTGTATGTTCCAGTGGGACATGGGTCTGCATCTTCTGGTATGAGTCTCCTGTCTTGCCAATCTTTCCAAATTTTTCTAATTTCTTTTTAGTTTTCTGTCTGTACTTTGGTTCTGTGCTGGCTTCAACTTGTTCAAAGATCTTATTCTTCCAGTCCTCTGTATTTTTGTATGGGGATGGCTGTAGGGGCTGTCTGTCTATCATTTTGCTCATAGTCTGTCCCTGATTTTATTTAAAAATATAAAAAATAAAAATTACAAATCTAAGAATGAAGAGGTGAAAATGAATGAAAACAGAATTAAATTATTATTGTTTCAAATAATATTTGCTTAAAGGAAATAAAAATCTAACCTAAATATGGGTGTTAAAAAATAGTACTAAGTGGAAAAAATGAAATGAATGAAAACCCAGGAATTTTAACAAATAGCTGTCCTGATCATTAAAAAAGGGCACTAATTTATGCAAGTCTGAACTTGGTGACACTTGCCTCTGTAATTTTTCAATTTCAATTTCAATTTGATTTGCTAATGCTCACAAGGATGAAAACTAAATGTAGAAATTCAAATCAAGGTGATTTACTTAGGCACTTTCCTTCTCCACTTACACAATATCAAAATGTAACTGATACAAAGTATTTTCCCCTTCTGTTTGCCACAGAGTAAAACTCAAATTTCTGTTTGTTTCCAACTTAATTCACCTCTTATGGAGCCAAGCTTCTACCATCTCTGGCGGACACTCATAAGTGGTGAATGTTTTTTCTCAACCAGAAATTTCTGTTAAGTTTTTTCAGTTAAAAATAAAAATCCTCCCCACATTCCCCAGTCACTACAGGATAGGCGTCAATGAACGCTTTTTCCTGTTTAAAACCACACTGCACAAATATTCACGAGTTATTTACATTCACAATCGACACAGCTGGAGTTACCTTTAAACTTCCAAACTCAACCAACCTTTGCACCAGGCTACGTTTTATCACAAAACACTCAAATTACACCACTTAAATGTATTTACATTAGGCGCCTCTGTACAGTTCCTAAGTGTATTTTTACACAATTCGACTATATTTATCAAATTATTTCCTATTCTGACTATGGTCACGAGGAAACAACTGATGAACCCTGTTCTGGGTCTTACTTCCGCCGTCGCCGCAAAGAAAGCTCACCAGGCCTGATCCCTCACAGTCATTCGACTGGCTTCTAGAGACTTTGTTCTTCCTCCGTGCCCCACAGAGACTAAAACTCTGTCGCCGTCCCTTCGGTCTTTTTATTTAAAATTTATCACGGTTCTTACCTGGTCAACTTTTTCATGAACATTTTACAAATTTTTCTTGTGACCCGGTCGACTTTCACGATCACTTCGAATCTTAAATTTAACAGGTTAAACTAGGTCGGCTTAATACGATCACGTAAATCAAACATTTACACAAGTTCACCAGGTCGACTATCACGATCACTTTAAATTTAAGATTCAACAGGCTTCACTGGCCGACTCAAACGGACTTTCTAAAACAGTGCACGCGACTCAAACGCTTAGATCCTCGAGACCCTTTTTCAGGCTTTTTAGCTTACTCACTACTTGACAAACAGTCACACACACAATCGCTTTGATTTATCACTTTCAATACTTTCAATTGAGTATTACTTTTAAATTATTTTTCCAATTTCAAAAGACTTACGAGCTGATGGCTGCTGGGTCTCTCATGCCTAATATTTCCTACATAAGCTATGCCAAGTTATGATGAAACAGGTCTGGCTTACCTTTTAATTTCATGGGCCCGCATGAGAGATTCAGCACCACCGGCTCCGGTCTTTTTAAGTTTTCTCCGTCCCTTTCCTCAGAGAATCCACGTCCGGGGTCACCAACTGTTAGATTTAACTAACTACGTGTTCGTTGGATCTCTGAAGAAGGAAGGCTGGGGTCCAATGGAAGGTTAACACAAAGATTTATTTAACAAAAGTGATAAAGCAAAACAAACAATTACGCTGCAGCGGACAAGAAACAGTTGTGTCACCCGTAAGTTTTACATCTATTTCTGCCCCGAAATCCCGTCTCCCTCCCCTCTATATTCCCTTGGCTCCAGGGGCGGTTCTTTTCCCCCTTGTGAGTAATGTCCCTCCTTATTGGCTCCTTGTTGCCATGGTCACATGTAGGACGAGTTTTGTTGGTTTCTTCGCTGTCCAATTAGATTGGACATGCTCTACTCCCCCCCCTCTTGGGGTCGTTTTTGCACACAGATAAAAAGTAATTATCATGTAAGTGAGAAGTTGTTACAGAATACATAAAATCAGCATTCCAGTGTCTTAGCTTAGTCTAGTGTGGGAAATTATACTCAGGTACTGTGCACATATCCAGATACTGTGAATAATCTTATGCACAAGTAAATGGAAAGAAGCCCTGGTCAAGACACTGAGTGAAAAAAGGGGCATGGGCGAAACCCGTCCTTTTGGTGTGTAAATAAGGACAACACTCCTGTGTCGGGTGTAGAGCAACAAACCCCACATTGCAGGAAACCAACAGGAGATCAAAGGCCAGGAGATTACACTGATTACATCAACAGTTGTATATAACATAATCAAAGCTAGAGTGAGCAGACAGTGTCTTCTCATATGTTAATAGTTCTTTATTTTAAACCATATGTCAGAGGCAGGAAGGAATAACGGGGGCAGGTGAGAAAACAAAAGGGAACCGTCTTGATCTTCCTTTCTTGAGACAAACAATGGTAATTACACAGCATATGGCGTCTACACCACTGTAATTAGAACATGTCTTTTTCAACCAAAACCACAGCATACATCTCAATTATTAAAACATGCATAATTACATAGTAATTAAACATTTGAACTTTATTAGATTCAACAGCTTCTAACGATACGCCTGCCACATTTGCTATTTACTACCGTTGTATCATAGTTTACAAAATAACTAAACAGATTTGTACATTCTTCTTATGCTTTGTGGAGCAAGGAAAATATAGACAATACGGAAATTACTTGCATACTGTGCTATAGCCTACAGTAGATACGTGTCCCTGATCAATGCACCTTTTTATTTCTGTAAGCTATAGGCAATATAAGAGTAGGCAGCACACATACATCATCTGTCCGTTGGTGCATTCTAACCTGCTTTATACAGTATGATTCTAACAAATTAACCAATTACAGCCAATGTCATTAATTATCACCCTATAACAATGCTTGCTCGACTTAAGATGGCATTTTATAGCGTTACCGGGGCTGCTTAAACAACCTATAGTGTGTGTGTGTGTGTGTGTGTGTGTGTGTGTGTGTGGGGGTGGGGGTGGGGGTTATAAAATTATAGGCTACTGTGTTGCCAATATGTCACCATAAAAATATAAATATTCAGTAAACGCTCCAAATGTAGGCTATCAATGTGTGTCGGATATTTTGTCGTGTTGGTGGACAGGGACGGGCATCATCGGGGGCACATCATCCCTCCCACATCCACACATCATCCTGCATACAGCCCAGACACACACACACACACACACATACACACACACACACACACACACACACACACGGAATTTCTGCTCAGCCATGGCTCCCTGGTAGATGCTCAAAGCGGCTGTTGTCAGAGCGAATTAAATCTGCACTTACTGCTTTCCTCCTGACCTTGCCTGCCTCTGGTTGGGTTTTCAATATTTTATTCAGGATTCCTGTGCTGTCTCCCCATGGCTACATCGGATGGACTAGACGGCTGTCTGCAACGAGGCAGATCTCAAAGTGACCCGAACATACTCACCGAACCGGGCATCGATTTGGCTCATGGCACAGGTAAGATAGACGCGACATTTTCTGGATATTTATTTGCTAGCCCATATGCAAGTGTTTTTTATGTTTCCGCTTCTTTGGCGATGTAGCGATCTCCAAAAGGCATCATTGCTTGCCCAACGGGGTACGAAACACCGAGGGATAATTAGCGCATATGCTTTCAACCTTGGACGTAAAATACAAGCTGTAATATGATATTAACGCGTTGAGCATTTACAGTACTACCTTTCATTCTGCATGATGCCAACCTCCCAATTGACTCTCTGAGCGCGTATATTTATCGTCACAAAATCCGCATGCATGGTTCATGATGTTGGTCTGAACGTTGTTGTCTTATCTGCCAGCATTATATAGCCTGGTTATTCAGAAGACACATGGGTTTTGGCTTTAGGTTTTTGTGTGTTGCATTTTTAAAAGGCACAAGCACATCTTGTTTGTGTTATAGCCTAAGCTCTGACCCCGCATATTGACAGCTACCCCTCCACACACACACACACACACACACACACACACACACACACACACACACACACACACACACACACACACACACATACCCTTCCGCTTTCCCATACTGAAATGATCACTGCTGTTGATCAATGACCAGCTATCCACGTGAAGTATAGGCTATGGATGGAAATACCCTTAATTCAGCACAGCCATGCACTCGCAAGCGATCATTCACCAATTCATGCATCTTGCAGGTGTGCTTTCCAACATGGAGCCCTTGTTTATCTCTCTGTGGTCTGTTAGTCATCCCCCTGCATATGGAATAATGAATTGATCTTTCATTAATAAGAGGAGAACACCAGGGAGCAGTCATGTTCTGCACTTCTCTGATGATTTCCTGCAAATAGACTTCATGTGGTTCTTGTGTTTGCTGTCAATTCTTCTCACTCTTGAATTACCAATTTATCTTCAGTGCAAATATGTTTGATTTTTTACGTAAGTAAGGCTATTTATGGACATATTGTGTGGGCTTGGAAAGAGTCATTGGCTTTACTCCTACGCATGGTGAGTTTTACACACACGAAGAATACTTGACTGAATGATTCACAAAAAAATTCACCTTTCATCTGTTCATTAATGTGGTCCTTTATTCTTCCAAATCTCTCAAATCACACCTGCCTGCAATCATCAACTGCTCATAGCACATTTTTAATGAACCCTTACTGGATCCAACCCTTTTATGGATGATTGATTCATACATAGGAGGATGTGATAATGTCACACTGGGTTTATTGACACACCTGAAAAAACAACTCATCAGCTTGGCAGATCTTTTGCTAGTGATGAGAGCTAAAGCTATTAGGGAACACTGAACGTCAGCCTCTGTTGCTGGAATATGCACAACTGCATTACTGTCAAAGATGTATACACAGTTGTCAATACACTGCAAGGACAATGTCAGTGTCTGGTGACCCAAAGTACAAAACATCACCCACCCTCTCTCTGTGTGGATCATCACTGCACTAGCGTCTGGGACACCAGTCTTTGCCAAGAGATTACTTTGGCAAAGACTGCCTTTTTCCTCCAACACAGTGGCCCTTGCAGCTGCAGAGGCTGACACTGTATTCATCCACTTACTCAACACTGGGGAGAGGAGTCAATAGAAACAGCAGTCTCAGTTGCCCATCACAGACAAACACAGAGAATCCTAGCAATGTTTTCTTTTGAATGAAGGTGCAGTAGGGATACAGCAGGACAAGTCAGTCCAACAATCCAATTCTTTTTCAAAGTGCTTACTTAGGCTTGACTAACGTTACTAACAACTTAACATTTTAATCTTTTATTCTGAAAGGAAACTGAATGGAGACATCCTCCTTGAGCTGCTGATTTATGTTTCACAGATATTTAGGAACATACAGTAAGTCTGGTAACAGGAGCAGCAGTATAACAACTTGTTTAGTCAGTTTGTTCAGACAAAGACCTTTTAGATTCTTCTGCTAATAAAATGTCACTTTCACTCAAACTTCCACTTAGTCATTGCAGAGTGTTGACCAAGGTAATGGTGTAGAGAGGACACCTTGAAGCTTTACGAACAGAGAAGCAGGGCTGTCCCTGTGCCTTCTTTCCATCAAGTAATTCCTCTGTCCTATAGAAGGATGTACACAGAGAAGCACTGGTGAGGAAAATACAGGCAGGAAGTTTGAATAGAGTTACATATCAGGAGTGAGTGGGAATATAAAAAATAATTCAGTATAGGCCTCTATATATATATATATATATATATATATATATATATATATATATATATATATATATATATATATATATATATATATGTGTGTGTGTGTATATATGTGTGTGTGTGTATGTGCAGATATGGCTGCAGCTAATGATTTTTACTCTATAGAATGTCATAAAAGAGTAATACATGCTTATCAGAATTTCTCAGAGCCAAAGAGAATTTCTTCAGATTGCTTGTTTTGTTGAACAAACACTACAAAACCCCAAAGTATTCAATACACAATGATACAGAGAGAAGCAGCATATCCTTGGGAACTAACAAATGTTTTTCCTTCTTGCTCCCTAAATTACGAAATTAAGAAATAAATTATCACACACTTGAACAGTTTTGTTTGTCAGTTATTTGATTAGTCAACTGATCGTTTTAGCAGTACTGTAGGTGCAAATGACCATCTACTTCTTTTTTTGAAAATCCAGCGTAACAAGGAATGCTGTAATGGAGAACATCGCTTTTTACTTGCCCTCCCATTTGAGAAGTCAGAGTGCAGGTTAAATGAAAGAACAATGTCCCTCACAGGAATTTGTCATCTTGCTCAAGGCAACTTCAACATGTTGGATCTCAGCTTGCATGGCAGCCTAAACCCACAAACAGTCAGACCCAATTTATTCGGTTATAGGACAATTTCTCATACCACCAGGCCCGCTGATCAGGGATATTTTAGGTCACATCCTCCTTCGTCAGTCCAACTGATACCTGGTTAATCCTCTAAAATCTCACATCAGAATAATCTCTGAAGATTGCAGGTATAAATGGAGCCCCTCATGAACAAGGAGGTATATCAAACCCTGTGAAAGCTGATATTGAGGTGTAACAATGACTCACCCCAAACCAGAGCAGTGTCTTGTACATAGTACCTTCCTTTATGCTCAGGACAGGCCTTGACAAGTAAATATGGGAAAGTCAGCAGGTCTTATACACTCACCTAAAGGATTATAAGGAACACCTGTTCAATTTCTCATTAATGCAATTATCTAATCAACCAATCACATGGCAGTTGCTTCAATGCATTTAGGGGTGTGGTCCTGGTCAAGACAATCTCCTGAACTCCAAACTGAATGTCAGAATGGGAAAGAAAGGTGATTTAAGCAATTTTGAGCGTGGCATGGTTGTTGGTGGCAGACAGGCCGGTCTGAGTATTTCACAATCTGCTCAGTTACTGGGATTTTCACGCACAACCATTTCTAGGGTTTACAAAGAATGGTGTGAAAAGGAAAAACATCCAGTATGCGGCAGAAAATGCCTTGTTGATGCTAGAGGAGGAGAATGGGCCGACTGATTCAAGCTGATAGAAGAGCAACTTTGACTGAAATAACCACTCATTACAACCGAGGTATGCAGCAAAGCATTTGTGAAGCCACAACACGCACAACCTTGAGGCGGATGGGCTACAACAGCAGAAGACCCCACCGGGTACCACTCATCTCCACTACAATTAGGAAAAAGAGGCTACAATTTGCAAGAGCTCACCAAAATTGGACAGTTGAAGACTGGAAAAATGTTGCCTGGTCTGATGAGTCTCAATTTCTGTTGAGACATTCAGATGGTAGAGTCAGAATTTGGCGTAAACAGAATGAGAACATGGATCATCATGCCTTGTTACCACTGTGCAGGCTGGTGGTGGTGGTGTAATGGTGTGGGGGATGTTTTCTTGGCACACTTTAGGCCCCTTAGTGCCAACTGGGCATCGTTTAAATGCCACGGCCTACCTGAGCATTGTTTCTGACCATGTCCATCCCTTTATGGCCACCATGTACCCATCCTCTGATGGCTACTTCCAGCAGGATAATGCACCATGTCACAAAGCTTGAATCATTTCAAATTGGTTTCTTGAACATGACAATGAGTTCACTGTACTAAAATGGCCCCCACAGTCACCAGATCTCAACCCAATAGAGCATCTTTGGGATGTGGTGGAACGGGAGCTTTGTGCCCTGGATGTGCATCCCACAAATCTCCATCAACTGCAAGATGCTATCCTATCAATATGGGCCAACATTTCTAAAGAATGCTTTCAGCACCTTGTTGAATCAATGCCACGTAGAATTAAGGCAGTTCTGAAGGAGAAAGGGGGTCAAACACAGTATTAGTATGGTGTTCCTAATAATCCTATAGGTGAGTGTATAATGTGCCACTCATTTAACATGGCTTTGTTAAAATTTTGTAGTAATAATGGAAGAAAAATTGTATTAGAGCCACAGGAAGTAATTACATGATAGTAATGTGTAAAAAAGCAAGCCAGTTTTAGGGTTTGAATGAGTTGCTGTAGCATGAAACGAAAATATAGACCTACACATTTGAGCATTCATACATTAAAACAAAACTGAACTGTATGCACACATGAACTCTATAAACCATTCTATCTGATGATAAACATCTATCTGTCTATCTATCTATCTATCTATCTATCTATCTATCTATCTATCTATCTATCTATCTATCTATCTATCTATCTATCTATCTATCTATCTATCTATCTATCTATCTATCTATCTATCTATCTATCTATCTACTTGTTTTCTTACATTGGACTACTTATCTATCACCTGTAGATCTGGTTGTGATTTGCTGTCCTGCCCAAAGACAATTCAGAGAACCTTGTGAAGATTCACCCCACTCTCATGTCTGTATGCTAAATATGAAGGAACCACCAGGAGATGGTTATCTTAGCTTAGCATAAAACATGGAAACAGGGGAAACAGCTAGCCTGGCTCAGTCCAAAGTTAACAAACTCCACCTACCAGCACCAAAAACAACAAGTTAAAATTTTACAGGGCTATGTGTCAGACTATTTCTTGAAAGTTACCTGCCAGCTGGTCCCAAGGCAGGCTAGATGTTTCCCCCTGTTTCCAGGCTTTGTGCTAAGCTAAGTGAGCCGGTTGGTGGCTTTAGCTTCATATTAACTGTAAAGTAAAGTGTGGTACCAATGTTATTATCTAGAGTAGTCTAACAAGAAAGCAAGAAAGCCAGTTAGCGTATTTCTCAAAATAACTTTTTCTGTTTTATCTGTTATTCTGAATTAATTTTAACCTCCAGAGTCAAGAAACAGGGCGTGAACTTGTTGCATTCAGCTGTGGATTATACGTGTTACTAAGTGGATGCAACAGCGAGAGCAACAGTGACTGAGAGGTTTTCAGTCTAATATAAATGGGAAGAAGTGGGAATCTGACACTAGAAAAGTCGTTAGGTGCAGCCCTAATTGTCACAGTGAATTTCTGGACTTCCAATTTGTGCTCACTGGCCATGTGATACGAGTAACAGGTACATTTCAATCTTGCGAATTTGTGTCTTTTTGTTGTTGAATTGTTCTTCAGCTGTCGTCAAGGAGAACACAATATGCAGTAGCACACAAAGAGATGATAGACACACAGAGCTTACAGTATCAGGATATACTGTAGCTAGATTTGGTCCTCAGAAGAACCACCTGCACCTACAGGAAGTCCAGCCTCATTAAGCTCTTATTTCGTATTTTCAGTTGTGGAGCTGTAATTCACACCAGTGTCACTGCTTGTTCATCAGGGTCAGCATTCAGGGACTGTGAGTCAGTCAAGGCCACCTGTTCGTAGTAGCCACTGAAGATTTATTTGTTTCCTCCATTATGCTGTAAAGGTCCCCACAGAGGCCAAGGAGAAACACTCAGCCATCTAGAGTCTGAGAGTACCTTCCTGGTTGCCTAACAAAATATCTGCTCTCACCATCATAAAATGTTATTATTAATTGATGTAGTTGGGACTGTGGGAAGTAAAGGATTGTATGATTCAAAGCTGGAATTTTAATATATGAAACATATCTTTCAGCCCACGGATACATGCACTAGCTCGTAAGTAATTTTATAGTTTATTGTCCTTGGTAAGGCTGGGCGGTATTAATAAAAATGTTCCATAACATTATTGATTTTTTTATACCATCACCTATATACCAATCTGAATAAATTATTTTAAAAACATACTTCTATACAGGGTATGAGCAGTACCTAAATTGTTTAATTAAAAGTATGCTGTATTCTTCATATGATGTGGCCTTCACAGTCATCAGACCTTTTGGAGTGACAGTTAAATTCTTGGAGAATCAATTTCAAGAAGAATTGAAGCTGTTCCTACTTTTACATGTTAGTTTTCCTCTAAATTTGTCACCAGCTTATTGATATGGTTAGGTCAATTCTATCAGAAAATGAATAATGTTCATTAAATACTTACTCGATGATTTGCTAAACACATCCCACAATAGCCTAATTCTATAACATTCTGTAAAATGTCAGAGAATTGTGGGAACATAATTTAGTCACAAGAACAATTTCATTACAAAATAGCTGTCAAATGTCTTGTTTTGTCAACAAAAAAAAACGGTCCAAAAAGGATATTCAATTTACAAGCGCAGCTAATACGTATATTTCAGAAGCTAGAGTCATTAGATGTTTGGCATTTTTGCTTTGTTTTGGTCTTTCTTTCTCCTCTCTGTCTGTAACATAACTGCATGTTGTACCAACTGTACTGACACAATAGGGTTAAGCTGCATCTTGACGCCTTGCTGAGATCTGTTCTCTGTGGACGCCTTTACTGTCTTTCAGCCAACCATGAAAAAGGAGCACAAAAATGATGACAACAACCAAAAGCTCTACATCATGCCTGCTCTCTGTGGATGCGGGAGCAGATTAGGCATTTGACAGTGTCTGAGCCATGTATGGCTGTGCCTGTTGTATGCTAGAATGAGACAGACAGGCAACTGACAGCCCTTGGAGATCAGAGAATGAAGACCCAAGCAGCCCTTAACACCTGTCAGAGACCCCAGGTTAAAGGCAGTATGTAATGGAGCTATTTAGCCTAAGGCTGAGGTTAAATGGAATTCAGGAAGTTGCATGCACTATGCTGTGAAGGTTAAAGAGCTAAATGATGAAACTCCTCTGGGTATTGAGTCAGTAGAACAGTGGAGACATTTTTGGGAAGGAAAGGAGAAGAAAAGGACAGGAGACCTAATCAGTGAGGGAGAGAGGAAATGGAGGAGAGGGAAACAGAGCAAGGAGAGAAACAGATGAGGAGGTGGCCTTTGTTGAAAAAAAGCCAAGAACTTGTCCCTATTGCTAACTGGCCACGTTGGGATGATGGATAGCCTAGTCCACAGGAGACCATTAACAAAGAGACGGCGACTGTGTGGGTCTGATTTGGAAAGCCTCTGCATACTGGAACATTTTCTGTGGGTCCTATAAAGTGATTCCACTAATAATGCTGAATTCCTCTTTGTACCTTAATCTATATTATTTTCTCTTCAGCGATATTTTTCATACACTCACCTTAGCTTTGGCTGTATCATACAGTACATCCAAGCAGCCTTTAATGACTTGAAACCTTGAGCTCTATCAGTCATAATGGTGAATATTTGGTTGTATTTATCAAGTTCAGTTATTGTTGTGAACAATTTTGGCAACGCTTACTTCTTGGTGCGTTCAATAAAGCTCTGACATCAGAGATTTACACAATTTACTAATCTGCTGAAAAACAGGACAACCTTAAGACATTTTGTTAGAAAATTTAACCTGATGAAATACAAACAGATATCTCTATAATAACTATTATTTTTTAATCAATTGATCAGTTATTTAGATAATACAATATCTACAATATCTTACAGTAATCAAGAAAATGCTAAAACCATAATTTACGTCCTTGATACCAGGAAAGCCACATTCTTGTTTTCACATTATGCATAACAATTTTCCTCAATTTAGCCTACCTAATTTCTCTCCCCTGCAAATCCTACTATAGCTACTATATAGTTTTTTTTTGGCCATTTGGGGCCAAATATTCACTCCAAATATTGGAGCTCTGTTTTTGGTGTCCACCAACTCCTGAAAATAAATCTGCCGCTGTAAAAGCTAAATGCTCCACTATGTTCACTGGCTAGTTGCTAATGTCTGTCCGTTGTTTGGTGCTGGGCAGGTAGCATACAGAGGGTAAGGGTTTTCAGAGTTTTTTTGTTGAAAAGAGCTGCCTTTTGCTGCCAAAAACAACTAAAGACGAAAGCAATGAGAGCGGTGAGAGTGAACCAGAACAGTAAAATGGTGAGTTCTGAAACCAAAACAGGACTTAGGACTGAAAGACGCGAGGGGAACTGCAGTGTGTTGGTTCATCATTGCATACAATTCTTCTCTCATTCAAGTAGTCATGTGATTTACCGTTAATATAAAAATATTACAGCTGTTTATGTAAGGCAGGTATAATACAAAAGCAAAAAGAGTCCTATTTACCTTCTTGCTCCCACCTCTTCCAGAGCAGCACTCCTGGTATCTCTCTATCTCACTCTTTTACTCTCACACACAGAAGATCAATGTATTTCATCCTCACACCTGTTCATGGCCGCTGTGTCCCTTTCTCCTAACGAACCTGCCAGATTCAGTTAGAGATAGATAAAGAGGGCAGAGGGGAGTCCCGGGCCCCATCACCAATAAACACTCCTGTCTGGGACAGAGAAACATAGGGGACCAGAAGGAAGGAGGAATAAATTAAGGATGGAAAGAGAAAGAAAGAAGACAAACCCAAAGCAGGTAAAGCTTCAAGTAAGGGAGGGTTGATGAGGCAGACTGACAGACTTTAAACCACCGCAGATATGAAAGAAAGTGGTGTGAGTCCTTCTATAGAGTGACTGTTTGATAGGCACTTACACTACAGTATTATTAAACATCCTTGCAAGGGCCTCTCAGGAGATGGTAAATTAAATACATTATCAGATCAGATAACTGTACTAGAAGTAATACAGTCATAAAAGGGAAATTAATAGAAGCTTTTTATTTTGTTTTTGGACTTACTGTATCTTAGGTAAAAAGAGCAGCCGGTAGGGAAGTGAGTGAAGGGTTAGAGAGAATTTGGCTGTGTTTAAAAGCACTCTGCTTTTCACTCATTCAATATCCCCCACATAATAAATACTCAATATTTGACTCTATATTTTAAAATGGGCGAATGCTTCTAGTGGGTATTGAGAAGTGACAATTGCAGACATAGCCTTTCGTTTTCAAAATTATTGTAGCAGAGGGAGTTTCAGCACCACGGACAGCATCAGCCTTTGCATTGCAGCAGGCTGCTGAACCAAGCAGGGCCGTGATCAGTGTGCCGGGAAAGCAAGCAACCCAAAAATATTTGTTTTTGACACATTAATGAGGAAAGCACATTGTGCAGATCCAGGCACAACTTCTATTTAATTTAATCATGCCATACGTCCATGTAAGCCAAAAGCTCAAATCTAATCTTATTAAAATGGCTATTAGAACTGTGGCCAAGCCTGTAGTTCAGAGTTTGTCATTACTGATGATTAGGCTTCTAGCAACTTCTCCATCAACACTGTTTCATCATATGGCCCACACCTGTTTGACTATACCAGATAATGTCTTTTTTTGTTACAGCAGCATCCGTCTGGCACTCAGCGACTGCAGGGAAGCTTTTGTGGTCACACAAGTAAATGTGGCCACTGGACAGTTATCCTGTCTACCATCAGTCCCAGACAGCTCTAACAACAAATTCTACTGTACAACTGACAAATTTTTGCTCTAGACCAAAACAAATGTTCAAAACAGCAACAATTTCTTTCTGTTAAAATCATTTCAGGCAAGAGATACATAATCTAGATCTGGATCTACTTGTAGGTGTTTATAATTGAGTTGGAGGCATAAAACCAACTCTAATATATATTACACACACATCACATTTCCTATCTCAGATCTCTAAACAGAACCAGCAGGCAGCATATTTGTTTGACACCATATCCTCCGTATGTTTTCCATTATGTGCATGAGATGGCTATTGACATGGTTATTACATGGTATAATGACAAATACAACCATGTATGTAACGCATGGCCTGATTAAGTTTATCTGGATGTCCCTGACAAATGAGGTTACTGGACAATTAGCAAACTGACTCATGTCTGTACTGTCTGGCAACACAAAATTAGCTAGTTGGCTACTATTCATCCTGGGCATGATCTATTTGAGATCCAGCACATTGGATAAACCTAGCTTTTTGGACGATAACATAATGAAAAATGGCTTCCTGCCTCTAGTCACTGCTCAGGCTGGTACATCAAGTTGTTTTTAATAGGCCCACACCGTCCCACACTTGCACACTTGAGGGAATACAATGTGAGTGGCATCCTTGCCGTGGTAACTTGTTTGAAGATTACAGTGCTAACAGTGGTGATTTGTACTGTCCCTTGTGCACCTCCCATTGTCTTTCCTGCCTGGAGACCGTGATCTGCTCTCCTCCCTGCAGAGCGATGGGAGCCCAGTGGAACTGAGCTATCAGCTTCTGTATCAAGTGTAGACACAAAAACATGTAGACACATTCATGTAGTCACACAAATTGTGGGTGCAATGAATATTGACCCCTGATTTCCACCAAGTGTGGAACACCTGCGGATCCACTCCGGAACGATGGTGGAGTCACTAGGTTTCCATTAAAGTCAATGTGTGTATTTTCACTGACTGCGTTTCACAGCTGCGTTTCACAACTACGTTCCGACTCCGTCATTGCTCCGGCGAGCCGCAGCCCTCCGGAGCAGATATGCAGAGCTTCTCTTTTTGCCGGATGCCGGAGAGCTCCGCAGCAATTCCGCACAGGGCACATTGTGCAGGACAGGAAGTCAAGCACAGAAACAAAATAAAACATCTGGTTAATTTTCATAATAAAATAAACCATGATCACGACAGATCATATTTCTCTGCACTACACCTTGAAAAGGTCATAATGGGCAGAGATAGACCTGAATTCAACAGGTCAGAGGTTTTGTGGTTCTGTTTATAGAAACTGCATCCTGTTATATTGCGCGATCATACGTGAATTTGCAAGATTGACTAACGCTGTCAGTCATGGCCACAACCGTTCCACACCAAATCCGGACCTGGTGGGTATTGAAGGATGGCGATCCGCAGTTGGTGGAAATCAGGGGTGACTCTCCTGTGCTCTCCCTCTCTGTCTCTTGCACACACTCTGTATGTTTTCTATAAATGTTTCAGGCACAGACTTAAATCAGTGGAAATAACAAGAACAAATTACACACCATTACTCACCCACCTGACTCTGACACTGGAGTCTATAACTAGCCTTGTTGACTGAACGCCTACGCCCCATTGAGGACCCATGGTGACCTCACCTGAGCATAAACTTTCAGAGTAGCGGTTGCTTCCAAGAAGCAATGACTGCCACATTTACATTTGCTGGTATCTTGAGGAATTAAAAAAGGGTATTGGACGCTTGAATATCCTTTTGATCAACACGTTGCAACATTGAAGCTGTGACCTTTTTGTTGTTGGGAAAGTCTTTGGAAACTCAAGGCCGGCCGCCACTTTTAGTAATCTGCGTATAAAAGCGCAACCTTCATAATTAAACCATCTCTGTGGAGAGGCAAATCTTTTACAAGCAGCACTTTTGAACATATAGAAGGAGCTGAATGAGTCAAAATGAAATCTTTGTTAGATTAATGTGATAGACTGCAGGAGCAGTCCAAGTTACAAAAATTGAACCAAAACTTCCATTACCTGATTGGAGTGAGCTTTTTGATTTAATAAGATGGGATCTCTTATAATGGGAACGTAGCCCAACACTTAACTATGGGCTAGATGTCTTTCTGGTCACATTCAGGAGTCTTCTTCTTCTAGTGGTTGTTGTTGGGTGAGCAGGTTGCAATGACATTTTCTGAGGCTCAACCTATTGTGTGGGTGACAGGAAAAGCACTTATCAGGAACATTTTCGGCCCACTGATGGCTGATGACAGTCTCTATTTGGTTGGAATGCAAAAGGTGTGTCTGTGTGTAAATGTGTCAAATAAGTCATCCAGATTCTGAGTTGTTCCTTATAAGCAGTGCTTTTATCCAGTCTGATTATGGTTCATATTATATTAAATATATTATTTCTTATTCTAACAGATAAGCTACTTAAAATTAAAAATTAAAAGACAATATAAACTGAAAAGTCCTGAACAGTTTTGGTTATTTCACTTAAAGGTGCTCTAAACGATGTTTGGTGACGGCACATCTTATTGTCGTTCAAAGTATTTTCAAACAAAACAAGGCTAGCACATCCCCTCCCCCTCCCTTCTATGCTTCCGTGCACTAACCTCCCAACCCCCACCCCCAAATCCTTCTTGTTGGTTATTGGCTGGAAAGCTGTTTGTTATGTTTGGTGGTGCCGGTTGGCACACATTGTTTTTGTTGCCGTTTGTAGACCCTGGGCTGTCTACAGAGACTGTGTTTTTTTACTGTGTTCTGGGGACAGACAGCTCGCGGATAGTGAGGAGATGACTGCTGTATGTGACAAAAAATATTGTAGCCTAAAAAATGCGTGACATCGCTTAGAGCACCTTTAAGGTTTGTGTCTGCGCTTTTCTCACTTGGTTTGAAGTGATGACAGTTAGTGTGTCGTTTTCATTCCACCCTCACCCAGTACTAATGAAGCAGATACATTTCTGACTGTTAAACTCTTGAGAAATAATAACTAAGGATAAAAAAAGTTTTTTTTGTGTGGAATTTTAACTTTGATTGTTGCTTATTTGTTAATGAATATAGTTATAATAATCTAAGATAATGTTTTAGAAAAATACTTTTAAAAAACTAAATGATTATTCAAGAACATTATACGATTCCATCAACATTTGAGATAATTTACTTTAAGTGGAATGAAGATGTTTTGCTTTAAAGAGGTAGGCCGTGAGTTTTGAGGGAACAGAGGGGGTGAGACAGCCTGACTGTAAGTCCAGAGTATAAGTCAAGCTCAAATAACATTTTTAAATGCCATGTCCCCAGCTTTCTAACAAAGGTTTCCAATTCAAAGTCTCGAAGCTAAACCCATGGAACCATGATGACATACTAGGTGTCATCATTATCAGACTTGACAAAGCTCATCAAAGCTACATAACACGTTATACAGTTTACAGGCGGAGTAATACTGGACTTCCATGACAAATAAACTGTACTTAATGTATAAACATGTAATGAAACGATTTTATTTTAAGGTACAAAAGAATCTTTGGTGTGGCTTTAATATGCACTTGCTGATAATTGATGAGGCTAATTCAATTTTGACAAAAGTCATAAGGAACATTCCTGTAATCCCCACCAAAATCTAATCAGGTAGATGTTGTGTACTCGTCCCAACATCTATCTGTCAACCATATTTCATGGACGACTGAAAACAGAGAAACAGCCTTTCATCAGAAACTGAGAAGGAAATGGATTCTTAGTTCTCCTTGTTGATGCTGCAGCAAAGGCTAACACACAAAGCCAGCCATCAGTCCTCATTCTCAACACCAACATATGGTAGCAAACAAGGGCCTTGGGAATTTTCAATTGGTTGCTGGCTTCACTGACATCATTTCACTCTGTTGATGCCAGTATCCCACACGCTGGAGTTTCACACTTGGGCTGTAATCACTTTGATGATCTGGAGGCTTGACCTTTGCAGACTCATGTAGCATTACACCATGCTACTCGGTTTTCCCAGAAACTAATTTAATTCCCTAACAAGTTACAATACGCAGATACATGTTTGGATTAGTCATCGGAACCCATTTACCTGAGAAGCACAGCTAGTTTTGGTATGTTTTGGCCAGAATGTATTTATTCATTAGGGTTAATATGGACAGCTTAGTAGAGTATACAAGGAGTTTTTATTACCCTTTATTTTTACAATTTAATTTAATTGTCATTGTAAAATGAGAATGTTGTACTCTAGATGGGACTTTCATTTGAGAAACAACTATTCTTTCCTCGCCTAGTGAAGAACATTGCAGTATATAGATGGAAAAAAACATACATAAAAAAAGAGAAAAACAAGGACATGACCTCTGCATCCTCAGTGGTGATTATGGCCATCTGCCTAATGAATATACAGTTGCAGAATTGTCAAAAATGCATTTTTATGATAAAACTGTCTTGAATAGAAGAAAGATATTTTACTCATTATTCATTTTTGTTTTTTACGTATTGTTGAAACACAGTTCGATGGGATGAATATTGATAATTGGATATGTAAATCTTTACATAGGAGGAATTTGTCTGGGACAAAATTCAGAGCAGTGACAAAAAAATCTTGAAGAATGCTTTATGCTACAAGGCTTTCAAAAGTAATTAAAGTCTGTGTTGGGTGGACTTTGCTCTTTTTAGAGGCTGAATAGTCATTTTGTGATATTCTCTCTGCTTTTCTTTTAACAAATTACTCTGCACTTGACTACCATTCTTGATCTCAGCCTTTGTCCCTCATTCATACTCTTCATTTTTTCATTGACTCAGCCCTGCTCTTCACTCTCTCCCTGTGAGTTGTTAACTGTGTGCCCTGACTGTGCCTGGGCCCCCGAGGCAGCGGAGCTACAAACAGATGGCAGCACAGTTGTAAAGCCAGGGGGGTAAAGTGAGGAGGTTAGCTGGCATGGCAGCGGTTAAGGAGGTGGTCTATTCAAGGGCACATTGTCAGTTGCCTGCGTGGAAGGAGCAGGGTGGCTTTAGTGAGGAACCAAGGCACTGTGTGGCCTGATAAAGATGATGGGAGTCAAGGGTCGATCTGATGTTATTTATAGCTTTGATGAGACCACGGAAGCACACACACAGGTTTGGTTCAGAGGGGCCTGTGGCAGGGACAGTATAGTAACAAGATTTGACAGCCATGCTGTATGAGTTGCTGTGATGCTATGTGAGGCTTTATTGAGACACAGCCCAGCTTTAAGCAAAATGCTAATGCTGGCATGGCAACATGCTTACAATGACAATGCTAAGAAGCTCATGTTTACCAAGTATATAGTTTAGTTTAGCATATGAGCATGCTAACATTTACTAATCAACACTAAATACAAGTAGAGCTTAGGCTGATGGGAATGTCATGACTTTTGTAGGTAGTTGGTCATAAACAGCGTTGCCAGATGGGAACTTTTAAACTGTCGTACCAAAGGCTTAAAACATTCCCATGTTGGACTCTGTGCTCATGTTGATTAATGTTTGTTGTCTCTTATAAATAAAGAACTCTAAAATAATGATCATATATTGAGAACAATTATTGTAGTCATAACCACAAGCAAGCTGACAAAGCTCTGATGTGTAGAAGAGGGTATGTGTGCATATTTTTTGTAATAGCCTACTCCCACAAATTTCAATTACAAGACAAGACAACTGAAAGGCCTGTTCATATTCTGCATGACAATGGTTTACTTACTGGTGCGTACCAACAACCCAACTTGAACACAGCTTACGACAAAGTTCAAGCCCCACCTCCAAATGGCCGTCTGTGGCTGCTACATCCTCTGCTGGTGTGCCAAATGCAGAGGTCAGATTACTGTGCATTATGGCACTTTTGGCATTATTGATGACCATTGTACAAAATTATCGTACAAATACGTAAATAATCAGAAATCTGGCAATGATGATTTACCTAATGATGGCGCTAGAGGAAAGTAAAAGGATCCCAAAAGTTTATAGTTCCAGTTCCAGTTCATCCTGAATTTAGCTGCCGACAAGTATAATAGTATTTTCTGAATCATTTGACAACCCTCCAGCATTCCTATTCCAGAGATTTGAGTGCTGATTGTGTATAAGAGGTTTAAACACCTGCTTGCAAAATAAGACGGTAAATACTTGCATGTTCAACGTACTTGTAATGCATTCAAAAAGTTATTTGAATGCAACATTATTGACTTAATTTGAGTCCCAGTAAACTACTAGATTAATACTTGCGTGTTGTTTTATGCTAATGTATCTTTTAATACTACAGAGAGAGCTTTAAAAACCCAAACCCACACATTAGATCAGTCTATCAGAGCAAGGCCTTGCCTAAAACAGCCTCACTGCTGAAACTATGCCATTGATATTATCCCATCTCTCCGTGTGAATCCCTTTAATTGCAAAATCTGAAAAGGCCACATACAAATTCAGGGTCGTATTCGTTGCTCACTAACAATCTGTCTTTGTGACTGTCAGTGTTTCAACAGTTTGCCCACCAGAGACACTTGGGAATGGGTTGTGCTCAATGTGTACATGTGGTAAGAGATCGTGTGCTCATGAATGGGCTGACAAGCTGGTTAAGTGGGGTGTGGTCCCTGGTGGCACACAAGCACACTCTGATGTAGCCTTCTTGCCAAGTCACATTATCAAATTGCCTACTTTATTCCACTCTTAAATCATTTTGGAAATCACAATGCACTAATGCAGAATAGAGTGTAGCATTCAAAGTTCATATTTGCCTGCACCCCTGAGCTTGTTTATGAATTTACATTTATTTTCTATTGGAAATTTAATCTTTTAACTTGTGTAAAGCCGCCATCACCTGATTGGAATTAGTGTGTGGAGACTTGCGTTGGAGAGGACTATGGGCATACAGCAAATGGCTATTGGTCTACTGCATCACGTGACACATGGATTTAATACATCCTATTTGCGTTAGCATATTAATTAGAATCGCACATCATCCACATGGTGAGTGTAGTTCATTCATGCTTATGTGACACACATTTGATACATGCTAATCCGACGGATGAAAGAAATCTCCTTGTGCATGCATGTGTTTTCACCTATTTCCTGTGTTCTTGTCATTTTATCTTAATAACCACCCCTTCTATGAAAAAGGAAGAGTTACTTGATATGCATCATAAATAGCTGCTTCATGATAGCTGCCTCATGATTGGACGAGCCCAGATTCTCCTTCAAGCTCTTCCGTATAGCAACAGCCCCCTCCTATCCCTCCTTCTCCTCTCTTCTCCCTGGAATCCCCTTTCTCTCCTCCTCCCCCCTCCTATCTCTTTTCCGTTTTCAAAAATGCAGACAGATCTCGTCCTCCATGTGGCTTCACCCCCTACCCACAATGCACAGGGTGCTGCCACTGGCTTTAGATGTGGCAGGCAGTTGTCTGTATAGGGGGCTCTTCTGCTCTCCTCTAAGCTACAGACTGACTTGCTCCTCCCGCTGGCTCCCACTGCTGCGGCAGCATCTGGATGTGCATGTGGTAGCTATGGCAACAACAGCGGGCCTGACCCCACCTCCTCTCCCTTTTTTTTTTCTCCACACACACTCTGCCTCTCAGACACAACGCCTCTACCCCTCCTGCTCCCCCTCTTCTTCTGTAAAGCTTTTTTCTCTGCACGACTGGGTGCATTTCCTTCAAGCTTGACCTGGATTCTGTGCGTGTGACAGTAGTGATGATGACACTGTGAGAGGGGTGAGCATGGTCAACTGACCTGTTTCAAGGAACTCTTAGGGTCAAATATTAACTTGAAATTAACTCCTTTCATCTCATATATTCTACTTTACTTCCCTTTCTGTTTTGTGACATTCCTTTTCCATTTCTTTATTTTTCCTTTGCTTTGATCTCCTCGTTTCTCCCACCCTTTTTCTTCTAGCCACTGCATTTGCTTTCCACTTCTCTCTTTTTTCTCATCTCCTCTCTTCTTTCTTGGATATCCTTTCCTTGTTTTAAACTTCCTTTTCTTATAGCCACAAGCATTCCTTTTCTTTTCTCCACTGTCCTTGTTTCTTCTCTCCTTTCCTCTTAATTACTGTTTTTTTCTCTCATTTCCTTGTTTCTGCTCTTCTGCTCTTCTCTTCTTCCCCAAGCACCACCACCATCCTCTTTCTGCTCCATACCCATGTGCTTCAGGGAAAAGGAAAGTAATGCAAAAAAGCATAAAAAGGAGTCAGCTGTATTCTCTCCTCCATCACTGTATACTCCACATCACACCCTGAGCCCCTCTACACCCCCCTCCCCAATTTCTTCCTCTCCCCAACCTCCCCCATCATAAATACTTGCCTCCTCCTCAGCTGAATATTTCAACAAAGATATCAGCCTTCTTAAGGCAAATACAGCTGCATTTGTGTCACATTGACGCATTTAGCTCCTACATACATGGAATGTATTGTACATTTCCTATTTCTTGGCTCTCATTGTGACTACAACCCAGCAGCAATGTTCACACATGGATCTGTAGACCCCCACTTTGCCTTATATAAGTCACAGCCTTCCTTTAATGAAATACTCATTTCCTTTAAAGAAAGAAATGGCTCTCTGTGAAGGGATGGCAGCACAGTAGATGGGGACATCTCATCTATAAATTAATATCATGGATGCATACAGTTGTTTTTTTGTTCAACGTTTCGATTGTTAAACGTTTCATTTGCAAAATCAGCTCACTTATATTCTGATGTTTACAGTATGTTGGGCCACTGCCTCCTGTGTGCTTTTAAGTTGCTGTAAATAATTATATGTGGACTAATGGAAGAGCAGCAAGCACTTTGGGAGCTAGGTGGGATTCCAAAAAAGAAAAAGAGAAAAAAAAGTACTTGCCTGAATGCAACACATAACATGAACATGACAACATGTGGTTCAGTCATCCTCAGACATAAGATCAGTGTAGACATAAACACACACATATTATCATGGTTTTGGGAGATGAAATTATAAAAATACACCGCATGCTGTTCATGATTCTGCCTGTTTTTTGGCATTATGGAACATATGGTTATTTGCAACTCTTGAGAACACTGGGGAGCTATGTCTTGTGAGAGCTAGGACAGAGAACATGTACGGAGTGGTATATTAGAAACAAAAAAGGTTGGCACAATAAAACAATAAAACAATTAGCCCTCTAATGCTGTTTCTGGGAAAGCACAATGCTCACACACCTGTTGTTTTACGGGGAAATGCATCTTTGGTAGCGTCATGAGGCTGTCTGTGTCTGTGTACTCCCATGTTCCTTCCAAATTTGGACTGTGAGAGATATTTATTTTGATATGTGACGTATGGCCCAGAGGGAGGGGATTTGTAATGGAGTGTGCCTTGATCAAATTATTCTTTCTAATTCAATCTGTTCACAATACTTCGAGTCCATCATGGTTTATTCAGTAAGGTGAGCATACTAATTGTACTCTGGTTTCTTTCCCTTCCTCTATCTCACCTACTTTCGCACTTTTTGTTTTCTTCATCCCTGTGTCCTGACCTCCATACTTCCTTTGTCCTTTGACCTCTCTTTGCCTTCACTCCCTGCTTTTGTTCCTTCTCCTCTACATACCCACTCCCATTCTTTCCTTACCATATTTCATCCCCTTGCATTTCTTGGACTTCTTTTCCAACTCCACTGTCACTGCAGTAGAGTTGATGGACCAGCAGATGGTGCTGAGAACTGGTTGTCTGGTGTCCGGGGTCCACACTCCACCCATCCGACGTAACAGTAAGCTGGCCACCCTGGGACGCATCTTCAAGCCCTGGAAGTGGAGGAAAAAGAAAAATGAAAAGCTAAAGCAGAGTTCCACAGGTACAGTGCTGAATGGGTGGGTGAAGTGATGGTAGACGGTGGCTGTAGATTCACACACATACACACACACACACACACACACACACACACACACACACACACACACACACAAATGAATGAGGTTAGGAAGAAATAATGAGAGGGTGCTGATAAAAAGGTGTGGCAAGTCATGTTCCAACTGTTTCAGTCCTCAATTTTGAATAACGCCAGTGAAGAATTTTATTTTTATTTTTATTTTTTTTTATTATTTTGACTTGTTTACTTGGTTATTGAGCACATTTAAAAGAAACAATCAAGAAAGAAGAAACAATCAAACTGTGTTTGTTGGCTTACTGACTTATCTGACATAGCCTAAGTGTGTGCCTGCCTATCAGAATCAGAATCAGCTTTATTTGCCAGGGATGAGGACACATACAAGGAATTTTGCTTTGGATAGTATTGCTCACAATACTTACTCATACAAAACAAACAACAAAAACAAAATATATATACACACTATAAACAGAAAAATAGAAAGGTTGAGACAATAGTGCAATGAAGAGTGAAAAGTATGCAGGAGTAAATTATAATTATGACTGTTATTATTATTTTATTTATGGAGCATAGTGCAAGGGTGCTGGAATAAATGGTAGTAATAGGAGTGTGTTATTATATAAGTATAATTTATTTATTATATAAGTATTATATTACAATATGAACAGTATGAACAGCTCTGAAATAGAAAATGAGAATGATGAATAAATAATAAGTGGAACCAGTAAACATAAAGTGTTGCTGGGTTATTGCACAGGAATTTATGTATTACCATTACATTTCAGTCCCAAGAGTTAAAGATGCAGTAGGTAAGACTTATAAAACTAACTGTCTGTGATATTTGCTGCAACTGACCCTATATTCCAGTGGATCTACATTAAGCATGTAATTAAAAAAGAAATCCAGCTCCTCTGGCACCACCTACAGCTGTAGTGCGATTTGCAAAAATCCACCGCTCCCTGTCCAGATGCACCAATCAAGGCTGGGGGGTTCTAACTGCATGTTAATCACTGCTCATTCACACGCATTCATTCTCCCTTGTGGGGGAGGGGCTTAGGAGACCATTTTTGGCTTTAGCAGAAAGGGGGGGAGGGAGTGAGACGTTGATGTTCAAATCTTTTGGCTAAGTCCTGGATCTTCACAATCCTACCTACAGCACCTTTAAGCATGCACTTTTTTTCTACTAAACGATTCAAAAGATTATAGACCTGTTTCCCAAGTTACGACTATTTCCAGTCCCACATATTCCATATGTCCTTGCTCATTATTTTGCTTGAAAATAAAGAAAGTAACATCAACATCTTAAACAACTTTCCAATGATTTAAAAAAAAAACATTTTTAATTTTTTCATCCTAATGATTAAAGCAGCCTGAGCAACCTTCATTTTTCAGATGTTGCCTGGTATCTATTTTTCAGAAAATTGTATGTTTGTTTTGTGACTCAAATATAATGGCAACACATAGGAGACACAAACTCAGGCTAATCTTCATTTACAGTTCTCTTCTAATCATTAATTTGGACTGAACTGATTTTTTTGTAAAATGATTGCACGATACAATCAGATTGTCGTGATACAATTCCCCTGAAAGTTGATATTTTTAGTCACCTTGTGTGCTTGCTTTTAAAAGCAGGCATAGCAGGTATCTAGAGTATGAACACGTGACTAAATGTGATGCTCTTGCTGTAATGGAGAATGCTATTGAATCAAGGTGACAGAAAGAGTGAATGTCATTTAAGGAAATGGTAGTCTCGCACTGCCAAACCTTCCTCCACAGTGCTGCAGAGGAGAGTCTGGCTAGTCCACTCAGCATTTCAGGATAAGAGAAAAACGTGCTCTGGTTTCTTTAAACCAATCACAATCATATTGGGCGGCACGAAGCACCGGACGCAAGTACGGTTTAGTCAACCAGTTTAGAGTGCAAACACAAAGAAAGTGGAAGGTGAGGGATATCCGGTGGAACCTCCAGCGTCACCGGAACAATCCCGTAAATGAAATGTCGTCAATATAGACTAAGGAAATGGTGACAGTTGGTCATATCCGAGGTCTGTTGCAGTGTTTCTTAGTCCGTCCCCCCCAGTAGCTGGACCTGCCTTCTCAACGACTAATATCCCCCTCAGATAATATACACTTATTTAACAAAAAAATATATATTTATTTTCAATCACATTATATCTATGTTTGGAAGTTGTTTTTTTAATTGTCCTTTCTATATCAATGGGCACAAGGTGAAAATAAATCCTTAAATCAACCTAATTATATTGGTTTAAACTAGGCCTGCACGATTAATCGTTATAAAATTGTGATCTTGATTCACCCTGTTCACAATTTAATTCTTAAATTTTACAAGCCAACTGCATCACAAACACTACTACTTGCTTCTGTGAGTTATAAACAGACTGCATAAAAGGTTTTAAAGCGCTCCAAAGCGCTGCAATGCTCTCCCTTCTCTTCATCGAAGCCTCTATGTTTACAGGCCTGTGGTGATGCACAATGACAATCTATGTTTGGTACTACCAATTTGTTTTGTTTTGTCACGGTCCATGTGTGCAATAAACATTACACTTTGTGAGAAAATGAATCGTGATATCAATTCTAAGCTAAAAAAAAGCTAAAAAATGGATTCATATTCATATTTTTCCCCGAATTGTGCAGGCCTAGTTTTAACTACACAATATAACAGGCAATACTCACATCAAGTAAGACGGTCTCAAAATGCTGTTTTATAGATCAGCCGTCTGAAAAGAGACAAGTAGAAATGGAAGAGATTAAGCAAAAGGAGGAATGCATTAATTAGTGCAGATGATTCATATGAATGTCACATAGTTTTGTTTTTCCATAACAGAAAAATCACAAAATTACATACTTCTCCCGTCATATCCTCTCACAGATGTAGCATTATCAAGCAATCTTCTATGCCACGACCCAAACTCCCCCACCCAGGGCTGCTGCTCAGATGGTGCAGTCCTGCTTGGAGGATTCGGGGGACCTTTGAACCCAAACTTCACAGTCAGCAGTGTGGAATACCTTGGTCCTGAAGAGGAGCTTCCCCCTCCAGGTAGGACAATCCCTCACAGTACTCAGAGTCAACTAATCACAGGACATTATTAATCTGCAAAAGCATCAGATGAGGGGAAATTGGTGTTTTTAAAGTGGCTGGGTGTAAATTTCCTCAGCTTTATTCTAGATTAATATAGGAGTGTGAAGTATAAGATTGCTGTGAAACCAATCTGAATGAAGGCAAGGAGAGATTTAGACTGTTTTCTTACAACAAAAGTGGTTGGTGTTGTGATATAATTTAATTAGTGCTATATGTATGTATTCTCAGTAAAGGTTTGACTTAATTTTGTTCCTTTTTTAATCCACAAAGCTATTGCTTGATGAAACTGAGACATTTGTGTCAGTTCTATCAGTGTGTCCCTACCCATGTACCTTTAGAGGGCAGCAAAGACTATTACATGACGCTCTTTGCCTCACTCTCATCTGCCATGAGGTCTACAATATGCGTATTTGTATGTACAAAACCAAAACAAAACAGTTTATTCCAGTATAGTTGGTCATTGTAGAAAATGCTATTAGTAGAGCCTATACAGCTCGGCAAAATGTTACAGCAAAACAAATTTTACCTGAATTTTTAATGTTTTTTCCCCCTTTATTAATATACTCCAGTAGCTGCCCCTCTTCAGGACTGTGAACAGGTGGAGGAGAATGTACTACTCCCGGAGGATGAGGGTGGTGAGGAAGTGCACCCTGCCGAGGATTTACCTGAGGGGCTACAGGGAGTGGGCGAACAGATGGAAGAAAGACCAGAGGAAGAGATTCCTTCAGGAACATCCCCACCACAAGTACCTTCAAAACTTTTGCCCCAGCTCAGTACTGGAGATGGTGAGTGCTGTAAGGAAATGTCATTATATCTCATATAACACGAAGCTGAGGGGTCCTGAGATGATCAATGCGAGGGGAACAAAAAACAAAACAAAATTCCAATACTAAAATTTGTACTTTTTGACTGAAACCACGGGCCGCTGCGTTAAGGACTGAGCCTTAGTTTATGGGGCGCACACTCAACCAGGTGAGCTACCAAAGTGCCTCACCTTTCTCCAAGCTTGGTTTTTTTGTGTGAAATATTGGACAATTTGACCTCTTTGGGCCTCAAACTGTTATATGATATATATGTTATATGAGACTGCAGATGACAAATTGGCAAAGTAGTTTTCTCTCTTTTTCATAGCAAGAAAACTTGTGAAGATGGTCTTCCTGTGTTCACATTTTACCTCCAGATGTTTTTACTCTCATATTTAACATATGCAAGTCAAGGGGGTTTCCAAGTAGAGATGTACATGTGTTTACCAAACTTCAGCTAAGTATAAGTAAGATAAACTCCAGCAAATGAAAGAAAAAAAGAGATTTTGTTAATTAACCTCCATTGTTTATCTGGTCATCCCTCCCTTTCAGAGTCAGGCCCTGTGTCGCTCCCCACTCACCTGCCCAACTCCTACCTCCCTAAGGAGCCTCCACCCAGGGCCACAGAAAGCATGGCTTCAATGACCCTGCCACTACGAGGGCCCATGGCCAACATCTCAGGGTCCCCACATATAGGCAATATGATGCACCCTCCCATGCCCCCTAGCTGCATTATGGAGGAACTGCAGAGAGCCTTTGCTTCCAAGAACAGACACGAGATGTGAGTCCTGAGGTTGACCCCATACATCTGTTTGTATTAGTGTCCTCACTCAGACATACTGGGACTGTGAATAACAATTGTTGCTTTGTTCAGTCCTACTGGTGTTAAATGCTGGCTTAGGTGACTTTAATAAGGTTTGCTAACAAATCTTGCATTTCTGACAATACAACTATTTGTTAAAATGTCTCCCTGAATAGATTAAGTCTTGTTTTGTAAAATGACACGCTTAAAATATTTAAATTAAAGATGTTATCCTTCCACTGCTATCAACATTCATCCTTCATTTCACCCTTCAGTGTCCATGAAGGGTATGAGCAGGCCTCACCCCCAAGGCTGTGGTGTTCAGACGGACGGCTCTCTCGCTCCTGCAGCTCTGAGAACCAACACACATCATCTTTCGGAGGCAGCTATATGGGAGGTGGAGGGTCCGACTGGCCCAAGAAGGAGGCAGAAGAGAATAAGGAGAATGTGCGACTGGACCAGTGCTTCTCAAACGCCTCAGGCCTGCCCACTGACTTGGAGGGCTGGAATGACTCTGTCATCTCTGGTGGGTTGAAGAGCTTTTTTTTTGACTCTGTACTGTACATATTGGATTTAAAATGAGATAATGACTATGAAGTTAGATGGGACGCTCACATTTATACTGGGAACACCCCATCCTTGTCTTACTGCACTGTTTTGTCACAAGACACACCAGTGATACTATCAGAGCTAAAATGATATAAATATTGGCCTTACATTGTCAGGTGGCTCAAAACACAACTCCAACTAAATGTTAATGTTGCTCTGTGGCTGCTGTGTGTGAACAGGCAACTGAGGCTTCAAATTTTACCCTAACATTATAAAGTGGCTAACAGGATCAATTAATGCTGATTTAACACATAAAGTCATTATTTTATTTCAGATACAATTTGGTGCAGTTTGGAACCGTCTGGACAAAGATGTGTTTTCTATTGTTTTTGCTCGGTACTGCAGCAATCACTTGGCGTGGATGTTTGGTGACATTAGGTGGTCATGGGCATTTTGGGGATGAGGGTTTGGAAGGCTTAATTCAATTACACTATGATTTTTTTCCATATAGTTAATATATGAACATTAAAACAATGTGATTCTTACAAAGAGTATACAAAGAAAGATAAGTTAGAGTTTCCTGTGTGTTAATGCGTATACGCATGGTTGCAGGCACACTTCCTCGCAGGCTAAGGAAGGAGTTGCTAACTGTCAAACTACGAAACAGACCCAGCAAGCAGGAGTTGGAAGACAGGAATATCTTCCCAGCCAGAAGCGACCAGGAGCGCCAGGAAATTCGCCAGCAGATTGAAATGAAACTTGCAAAGTAAGAAAGGAAACATTCTCTACATTGCTACCTGAGTATTAGTGTTATAATTATGAAATGTTTTAATTATAATAGTAACAGAATATTTTATTTGTTATGTCCTTGCTTAAATATCCTTTATTATTACTCTACAGTTAATAATTATCTGTTTATGCATTGTGCAACAACACATAACCGATCTGGGCAATCCTTTTTGCGGTCTAAAGCTGTATGCTTATGCTTCTTTGATAAAAAAAAAATCTGTAATACTATAATACAGGTAATAAGGTAATAACCTGACACCTACCAGGTAAGTCCTCTTTAACTTATGGTGTAACATCGTTGTATGAATCAGTACATATAAATACCTACTGGTTTCTACTGGTACTTAAATGTAGGTACAGCAGAACAAGGGAGTAACAACTGGGACTTTTAGAGTAAAGGAGAAACAACTTACTGTAAGTACTTTAGTAAATAGGCTACTGGGTACTGGGGGTACTTGTGGGTGTATTTTAGAAGAAATGAGAAATTACTTATTGCCTACTGTAGCCTTGAAGATATGAAACACTATAAATGAAAAGGCTCCTCGCTGCAGCAGGTGTGGATATTGACATGATATGTGTAGGTTATATCAATTTAAAGTAAACTTTACTGCACTTTATGAGTAAGCTCAGCTATTTCTCACTTGTTTTGCCCCCTGAGGGTTTTCCTCATAGTAACATTAGCAACACTTTCCAATTGCATAGATACATTTCTTGTGTCTTATGTAAAAAGAGTCATTTGTAAAGCTGCAACATAATGTACTATGAAGTAGTGTTTGGGAAATTACATCTGCAAACTAAAATTATTCATGGTTTTTTTTTTTTTATGGCCATAAGCAGAAAAGAGGAACAAAACTACCCCAAAAGACAGAAAAGAAATATTTAATGGTAATGAATTATAGTCATTAAGAAATGAACAAGCGTTTGATGTAGAGAATATAATAAAAACCATTTTTATTCCACCCCAAATGCCTTGTTAATTGTGTACTGTAAGTAAAAGCAACAATAGAAGAATTGCTTGTTGTTTGTGTAAATAAGTGTAGTACAGGTAGAGGAGCACAGTGGCTTCCTCATGATCTAGCCCACACTCTGGATTTTACAGGTTAAGACACGGTAAGTACAGGAGAACAGTGGATAATCAGAAACTAGAAGAAGACTTTGTTGAACTGTATTATTACTGAATTATGTTTATGTTTGGATGACAATAAGAGTCTTCCATAGCTGTGCACTAGAGAAAGGTGTTTTCTACTCCAGCTTCCAAATATTAGCTGCTGCAGTTCTGGGATAGCACGTCGGCTAGGACGTTATTTTCAAAAGTTCTCAGCTCATAATTTTTTTAAACGTAGTAGAGGACATATGTATAATAAATCCCTGTAGCATGGGTATAGCTTGCCTGCCGAAGACACACATGTAATGAATGATTGTCACAACTACTATGACAAGGGCAGAAAAAAACATTTTTACTATACTTTATCATTAGTGTATATATGTTTTGGTAGCACATCACAACTGTGAAATATGTTATACCATAATTATTTAAAAGGTACCCAGTACGTATGATAAAAGTAATTTCTCCTTTCCTCCAAAGTACCCCGTAAGTACCCAGTACTTACAAAATACAGTACAAGTCATTTCTCCTTTCCTCTAAAATACCCCTGAAGTACCCAGTACTTACTTAAGCTACTTACAATATGTCATTTCTCCTTTTGTTTAAAAGTCCGCAATTGTTAGTCCTTGTTCCGCTGTACTTACATTTACTGTAAGTACGGGTAGGAACTAGGATGAATGTATCTTAGACTGTAAAAATAATGAATAGCATCAGTGACATTACCTATTGGTTTGTGGACTGCCATTTTTAAAACTGGAGTTTGCATTTTGGCTGTCGCCATCTTGGTATTTTGAAGCCAGAAGTGAGTATATTTGGTCAAAGTGGTGAAGCTGGGAAGGATTGTGCTAAGCAACAGCTGCTGTAACACTGTAATTTTCCCCATCTATCTTTTATCTCTCTAAGCACATGTCATGTACGGTTTCAATGGCGCTGCGCTAAATGCTTAAGTCATCTAATTTCAACCGGCTGATGCGAGTCATCAAGCGGAGTTTTGCAGGCAAAGTATCCCTTAAGTTACCAGTTAACTCTAGCACTAGCTTAGGTTAACAAGGTGGTACAAAATGCTGACTAAGACATTTTTAGGTAACCAAAATGTTCCAATTAACTTTGATGAAAAGAAAACAAACAGTGAGAAAGTCAAAGTTTAAGATGAAAACACAGAGAACACCCAAGTTAACAAGTTAACGGGTATTTTAATGTACATAGTGCCAAGAATAAGCATTGCAAAGCCTCTGTCCTGATTGACAGGTTGACAAGTAGTCCCACCCTAAATCATGTACTGCTTTATTGTCTATTTTAAAATAACTGGGACCATAATTTACAAAATGAACATCATGCTGTATTGAATACTTAAAACTTGTGACTGAGACCATAAACTTGTCAGGAAAATGTTTACCGAGGTTCATCAAGTGAGAAGTAGGGGCATTTTCCCATTGACTTTTATGCAATTGGACTTTTTTTTAGCAAGTGAAGTAGCCCCCAGCTTAAAATTAGATAAAATGCAGGTTTAAGGTACTGTACTTCCCTTTGGCTTTACATTTCAGGCCCAGAACTTGCAGCTTAGGTACTGATTTATATGATGATATTACACCATAAGTGTACTCATTGCCAATCCTTGTACTGGGAAGCATGTTTATTATATTCTAGAACTGCACTTAACCACTAAAACTGAGAATATTCCAATGTGGGGAAATGGTATATCCATTCAAACTAGTAAGGTGGCCAAATGGAGTAAAGTCCTTTGTTGCAACAACTAGCTCTCAAAAGCAACAGCAGTCATTCTGTAGTGCAACGATGACAGACAGACCCTACTTCTAGGAAATCTCTCTGTACAAGACGCACTGCTGATGATATGCTCCCCTGCCGAACATGAATAGAACAACTGGCTTATCTCATACAACTGAGAAATTAATGTGCATAGACTGAGGGCAGCAGTCTCGTGTGTGAATGTGTCACAAGACCCAGGTTCTTTAACACCAGCGTATCAAACAGGGGCACGCCACAGAATTACATAACCTGCTGTGCAATAACTCGCAGCCAGGCACAGAGTGCCACCCACACTTTTCAGAGAACAAGATCTATCATCTGTCTGTGAGACAAGTAAGAATACTGCCGCCCTGATGTATTCTTAGATTCACTGGAGGAGCATATTTTATTGTTATTTGTGAAATGTATAGGTGTTCACAAGCAAACTTATAAAAAGGTGAGAATGGAGCATGACTGTAGCTTGCATAAGAGCCAGCCGGGTCTGTTTTTAAGACAGAGGTTCCACAGCTGCTTGTTACATAAAGACATAGTTCTATATAGCACCAGGTTCAATTGATCTTGAACCAATCCTTTTGATTTCAGGAGGCTCAACAAGGATTCTTAAGCTTTATTGGTGTGCTTTATGCTGAAAAACAGGATTTTAAAGGCTGTGTTAAATGTATGCACATGTAAAAGGCTTTTGGCATCTGTTCAAGTTTGTTGCTTTCTCTGGAGTTATTATCTGTAAAGGTTTAAAATAACTTCAAATAATTTATATTATTTCTTCACCTACAGTATCAAGCAAATACAAGAAAATGCCTTTTCATCCTACAGTACAGTATATGTGTACATTGAACATTGTACATTTTGGAAGGAAATCCTGGCTAAATATAGCTCAAAATGGTAGGAGGAAGAAAAGCTTATTTCCCCTGGGCATATATAATGAATGACAAAACAATCTATCCCACACTCCCACACTATCCCGCCATAGATTCAATCTGTTCTTTTCCCAGTCCTATCTGCAGCTCACAATGAAATCCTACTGTTACATTTGATGCTGATCAAGCAGAAAATGGATGACACCTTGTCTGTCCGTTATATATCAGTGATAAATTACCTTTATATCTTTAGAGACTCCCACCCTATCACTTGTGCTGTGGCCCTTTTTCTAATCTTAGCTCATGAAACTGTTCAATAATGCATCTCCATTTTCTCCACAAATGCGTTGTCGGGGAGTTACTGTATATCAGAAGAAATGAAGTAGACTTGCTACTGTACTTAAAGGGAGAATGCTGGGAATGGCCAAACGTATCTCCCTGCACAGTTGGCAGCTGATATTAAAGAACAGACTGAAAGCCTCTGCCACCCACTCATTGCTTTTGTATTCCTTAGTTTGGATTTTTCATTCTTCCCTTGGCTGGCATAGTTAGATTTTCTATTCTAACTCATTTTGTTTCAGAACATCCTGAGGGGGAAATGGAAACCCTCTTGCCCTCAGGCATTTATGAGTCATCATCGTATTCTCGGGATACCTTTCAAAATCTTATTTATGAAATCGTACCCTAAACCCAGATATAGAAAGCAGTGGGTGAGACACATCTTCTGTCAGCTGCGAGCAGTAGTGTAATAAGGTTTTGTGAGCCACGTGGCTCACAAAGAAGAATATCCAACATTTACTAAAATAGTGTTTAATATCGACAGCGATATCTGATTTATTCCTCCAACCAGCAAAGAAAGTGTCTGTGGCTAAAAATAGCCACAGACTCTTTGTAAAACACATACAGCTCTGTGTGCAACAGTGAAATCCCCCATTAGTGTGTTGCTAGGGAAAAGTGTTGTTGCTAAGCAACTCAGTAGCCAGGTCAATAATACAGTGGATGGTCATATTCGCTGGGGCTTTGGAAGTGATTTTCTGTTTCATCTGTTTAAAATGTAACACTGTAAGAGCTCTGGGAACACTCAGTTGTTTTATTGAAGAGTCGTGAAGCACAACATTTGTGTTGGGTTGTTCCCTACCGGATGAGATTCTAAGAAAGTACCTTAAAACATGCCTGATTTGATCAACAACTACACTTTGATAATAATTTTTTCTAGACCACGTTCTTGGTGTTTGTGTTCCATTTTTACTGATATTCCACATGTTATTCCAGGATGTCTAGTCATACATGTATTAACACTGACCTAATTGCTTGTGTGTACTCACTACTGTATAGATACCTACAAGTGTGATTTTGTCTGTGCAGCTGGCTTTGTTTCCTCTGCCAGTGTTTTAATGTAGAAAACAAATCTAGGACAAATGCTTGTTACATAATGCAGTTTATTACGTATGCCTTTCTGTTTTGATGGTGGCATCTGTTGACACACAAATTTGGTTTTAAGTTGGTGTAAGTCGCACTTTAAATATAAAAACAGGGTTTAGAAGTCCCCCACACACACATTGAGCCCCCTGATTTGTGGATGCCCAGGTCTCAGTCCATGTGACCTAACTTTGATCTTTTAAAGGACAGAACTATAAAGTGTCCAGTGTTATCTTGGGTCAGGGGGATAAAGAGAGTCCTGCTGCGTGGCGGCATTCTGCCCTCTCTGTCCTTTCAACCTTAGAAGGTGTGCCGTGGGGTGTGCCACATGCTGTCTGGGGCTGAGCCCATGTTGTGCATCTTGCATGTATTATTCATACAAAGTATCAATAGTTAACACACGCACAGGGGACTCCGGGACAATGTTGGATTTTGGAAACCTTTTGAATGCTTTGATAGTGGGAGAACGTGACAGCTTCAAATGAATGCACTACTGTAAATCTGAATGTTTAAACTTGGTTATTGGAGCAAAGAAGAGATTGGAATTGTATCACATCATAGAATAGAATAAAGTAATATTTACAATCTATCAAGTATTTTATTTCCTGTTTGAATTATATTTTTCTTGCTTTAAAAAAATGTGTTTACGTGACTGAAATGAATAACAACGTGGGTAAAATGAGTGTGCTAGTAGCCCAGTGTATCCTAGGAGGTTGGGGATGCCGTAAGTGGGAGCCTGTTAAGCTCCGCCTCCTTCTAATTATGTATGCAGTAACCGGGGAAACTAGGGGAGTCGCGCACCAGCAGCCCATCACGACTCAGTTCAAAAGCGCCTGTTGTCTGTGTCGGATAGTAGAGAGGAGTGCCCGAGCTGCTGCTGCTGCGGTGTAGAGTAAACGCAATACGACTGCTACACCTGAGATGCAGAATCTTGAAATCTTAAAATAATTCGGTGGTTAACTCTCAAACAAGAGATTTGCGTTTTTTTGACTATTCCAGATGTGGGGAGCGCCTCTGCAGAAGCATCACAGCCGGGGTTTGGATGCGAGATGGAGACATAGGGGATTCCTCTCAAGAACGCGCACAGTGAAAAAACTACAGCCGGTTTAAAGAGGATAGGACAAGGGAACAATTGAAGTCAAAATGGTTCAAAACGTGGTTTTGGTGTTTCTCCGCAGGAGGCTGAGCCAGAGACCGAATGTGGAGGAGCTGGAGAGTAGAAACATCTTGAAACGTAAGTTCAAACACTTCCATTTGTATCTCCAAACTACCGTGTCCTCACCTGAATACTAATGTTTACAATTTAAAATATATATGTAAATGTATATGTCCTTCTCAAAAACCAGGGCAAGATGATGCATTAGTGATCGCACGGATTTCCCAGTGTAGTATATTATTCAGGAGCAGAAGAATGCATGACTGCACATTTCTTCTCTTCACTGAGAACCCTGTTCAATAGTATAACAAACTTTATATAAATAGTTTTATATAGTTTTTTTTAACATCAATTTAATTACATTAAAGGTGATGAATCTATATGTAGTAATCATTTAATAAAAATAATACCCTAACTGATAGTGTTAATTTCTAATTTGTCTGTTTTCTTTTTCCCCAGAGAGAAACGACCAAACAGAGCAAGAGGAGAGGAGGGAGATCAAACAGCGACTAAACAGAAAGGTACAAAATTGTGTATTTTCCATATATTTTAAAGATGTATTTCCACTGTAGGCTATGCACGAAGCACATGGAGACTCTTGTAGGTCAGCTATCAATGTCTGCCAATTTATTTTGCGTTCCAGCTCAACCAGCGGCCTACAGTAGATGAACTACGAGACAGAAAGATTCTGATCCGCTTCAGTGACTATGTGGAGGTGGCCAAAGCTCAGGACTATGACAGGAGAGCAGACAAGCCCTGGACTCGGCTCTCAGCAGCAGACAAGGTGTGTATTTGTATGGAACACAGAGACAAATAATATTAGACAGTGAAGGAAAAACAGCTGTATATATGTCAACTTTTATAACCTGTCACAAATTCAACATTTATTACAAAATTCCAGAAGTTCTTTACCCTTTTGCTCATCAAGACTATTTGCAAGGCATGTTGTTGTGGTTATCGGCTTATCTCGCTGAATCCCCCATATTTTTAAATGTTTTTTTAGGCTAATTTTGTTTCCTCTTCCTGCTGTCACTTTGCTGTCAAGAGGTTACAGCACCACTGTGGCGCAGGATGTACTTAGGGATGCACTAATGTTGTTTTTTTCTCTTCACCACAGGCTGCAATCCGAAAAGAGCTCAACGAGTTCAAAAGTACCGAGATGGAAGTGCATGCCTCAAGCAAACATCTAACGAGGTTAGTATTCTGGATTGTATGTCTGTTAGTAGTGTGTTTGGGAATGCACGCATGTTCTATTCTAGGCTGCAGCGGTCTAAATTTAGCTCTCCTTGCTCATCCAGAGAGCTCCGAGGAGCTAAAGATAGATGGGAGTGCTTGTAAAGGGAAGGGAGGGGGTTGTCCTCTGCCAAGCAGAGAAATATTAAAATGCCATGGTGTCCTTGGCTAAGCTTGTTATGGAAGCCGGAGTCCTTGTTGTGACAACAGAACAGTGACACAATAGGGAAGACTGGATGCAAGTGTGACGGTTTGCATTTTTCCCCTTTACACACAGTTTCCCTGCATGTTTATCTCTCCAGGTTCCACCGGCCATGAAAGCAGGGAGTTTCTTCTGTGAAGAAATGCTGAGTTTGGACATTTTACGAAGCTGCTCAGCGGTGGAAAGTTTAAAGAGCCTGGAGCCTTTTTGTCTTCAGTGTCTTTAACATTCTTCCAGCACCCGCGACTATCATATCATCTGTATGAGGGCACAAGTGTGGGAGAGACGATGACGGTAATGTTTTTCGTCAGTGTGTCCTGGAGACTCCTGAATGTCGCCATACAGAAGCTGGCTGGTGGAAGCGGACTCTGGTGGATCCTCCGACTCTCTGGATGAGAGTGGAGGAAAAAAAACTCTTGTCATTCAGTCATTGTTTTGTTTTTTTGTACTATTTCATGAACTCCTTTGACAAGGCGGCGTGGATCCGTGTAGTGGGAAGAAGTTGTGCATGTGACCAGCTTCACCTTTTCTTAACTGATAATGTGTCACTTGGACTGTGTAAAGACTGTGCAGTCGGGGGGAGGTGGTATTGGGGATGAATTTGATAATAACTGTACATACAGTATGTCAATCTGAATGGGACTGTTAATGTCTTCACTGAAAAGAGAAATACCTTTGTAAGCACTACTTGTCTTCAAAATACAAGGTCTTTTTTAAGAATGGCTTGTTTTATTTTATCAACAATCCGGTAGAAATTTATTTTAAAAACGATAGATTTAACAATTTAAATGTTTAATTGGTCATTTTTCAGTACTCAACTAACCTTCATGAATAAATCAGGAATTTGTATTAAAAATATCAGTGGCAAAAATTACCTGTACTTTCTATCAAAAAACCCTAAAATTATTGAATTCGTAAATATCAAATATCAGAATAACATGACATTTCAGATAAAAAAACATTGAGAAACAACAAATCCGTGTCAGAATAAAACCAAACACATCCAACATACAATAAAAACAGAATTAGGAACAATCAACACTTCAGACATACACTTTCATATAAAACCAGCACAGCTGAAGTACACAGCGCAGGGTACATCATGTGGTAAAATGCACAACCTTGTTTATAGTGTAGAGACCCGTGGCAGGAGTTTGTTCAGGTCAAAACATGGCTCCATCAGGGGAAAAACAAAGCATGCAGGCCTCTCTTCACACTCTGGATCTCACCCTCTTGCTACAAAAGGCAAACAAGTACGAAGAAAAGATTTAGGAAATACACTTAATTTAAATTCTTACACAACATCATCTGAGTCATACATTCTCTCAAGACTGTTTAGTTATTTACAGGGTTTCAAATGAGCCTTGTTCTGCTGACAGAGTGAAGGACACAAAATGAAAAACAGCCTAATTGTTCTAGTCTAATTCACGCTGAAGGGCCACCTGGGTCCTGTCTGCTCACCATCTCGCTGAGGAGTCTGTCCTGAACTGACTTCATGTCTTTTTTTATCAGGCCCATCTGAGAACAGCAGGCAGATCAGCAGGATTTTGAATATGACACAGTCAGGACAAGCAGGGGAAGGGTTGACACATGAGACAATGAGATAAGCAAAATGTTATTTAGGCCACTCAGCAAAACATCATTGGACAGACAGGTTGACAGGCTAATGGTAGGTAACACCATAGGCATTTTTTGACGGCAGGGATCGCCCCGCTTCCCACCCTTGGATGCTTAACTAGCAGTTATCAACCTCTCTTCAATGACCACTGACAAACAAAGAAAAGCTACACCCGCCTATTACCACAATGGTTGCACCCAACTGGATGAGCGCTTCACTCGTGGGGTGTCTGCTCCCAGGTTTCAAACAGGACCACCATGGTGCCATGTTTTACAAAAGGTTTATCGCAATTGTTTCTGAAAGCATTTTAAGCAAGAAATACACAGTTGAATCTGAGTCTTCATCTTAAATCGACAACAGTCAGTTTAAAAGATTTTCGGAGACGCGGCAAGTTGAGCTGTATGCCCCTGATTTACATAAATATGCAAATGAGGACCAGGCAACTTGACGCCCCGCTTCTCAAAAGTCGACACAACACTACCAGAATATATACCCCGGCTGCTTACATAGACATGTACCATAAGGTGACATGCTCTATTTAAAAACTTTATTCCAAGCAACACAAGCACTGGATTTACTGGATTAAAAAGTGTAATGGTTGGGCAACTATATGGGTCACATTAGATGTCAGCTGTGAAGGTTAGGCCTGAGGATCACACCTGGGATGTGAATATTCTCTCCTCATACTCCAAGCTGTGACACACGTTGCTCTGAAGGGCTTTCTTTAGGTCCTCATTTCTAGAAGGAAGGAAGAAGACAGACAGTCACGCAACCAAATAAGGGAGAGCAGAAGAAGGTGGAAGAACACAAGCTCGAGGTAAAGGAAAAAGGCAAATATACTGTATGTTAAAGGGAAACACTGATAAACTAAATGCATTTCTTTCTGAAAAAGTGCACTCAGTGTGGAAAAGGATTTCTGATTGACACAGTAGTTATCTATTCATTAGTAATTTAAAATAGTTTGAAGATGTACTTGATTTGCTTTACATGTTTTTCATGTCTCAACAATTTGAAAGTCAAACCACTGGATGCTTTGATTGCATGTCGTTGATTCCGAATCAACCACGATAAATAAATTCTACAGTTTTAGGCATTTATGCGAGCAGCAGCTCACCCACCTAACACCAACACTACTCTAATGCATTTCATCAGAAGTAACTGAGACACTCAACTCATATACAGACAGAAGGAACAATTTTGGGGTTAATTAAAAAGAGCAAAGTCAGACAGAGGGGTTATTTGTTACTCTTGATTTTGTCAAATTGCTTCAGTGAATGCTTTATCTCAATCTGCTTTTGCTTCCAAAGGCTACTTGCAAGCAACCTGGATAAGGAATTGGGCTCCGGTTAGTTTTTTCCTCGTCCCAATGATAGGCACATTTAAGTGATGCCCTTGAATGGGAGTTAGCATGTTGGATGTCTTTCTATTCACATACCCCATAACAGTGGAGCGACGCAGACACCACTGCTGATCTGCAGGTCTTTCAGCCCCACCATTTTATTAGCACTCGCCATAATCTGACTGATTTGCACGCCAATCAGCTTGTTGTGCCAACGTTGCATGCTAACGTTAGCTTGTTAGTAGCAAGGTGTACCACGTTTTGTTTTCTTTCCTCACAACTCACTGGCTGATTTGCGAGACCTGTACTGTCTTCTAACAGCCAAGTCACACTAGAGTATATTGTAATGTCACACAAAGTACATTTATTTATGACGTAACAATATGCATTTAATCGTATGAAAGGACAAGAAAAATTTAACACCTTTGTGAAAATAAAGTCATATTTTGTAAACATACTTTAAAGGCCTTAGTTTTAACATATAAAATGTAATACTTTTAAGACATGGCAAGTACCCTGAAATAAACAAGTGTGTTATTTAATCTCTTATAAAGCATTTTGATTGTAGTGGCACAGAAACATCATCAAACTAACAATATGGTTCTTTCAGTGCTCACACAAACACACACAGAGGCCTAAATTTCACCTTGTGGTTGCCTGCTCCTGGTAGGAATGGAAAGCCACGGTCTGCTTTTTCCAGTACATCTGTGAGAAAACAGAGACCAAATACTGATCAGAAACTTGTCAAATCATTATAGTGACAATCTCATTTAACACAGTATTGTATTATTTTTTTATCTGAGGAGAGAGAGAGAGAAGCCACATCCACACGAATAGGTCACTACAATTACAAAATACGTCCACTCTGGCATTTTAGCTATTTAATGCTAATATTGTCAACATGAGCAGGAGGCAAGCAATATTCAAGCAATTTGCGACAATTCCCATGTCCAGTGCCATTACCAGCCTGGACGTGAATGGTCTGTGATATGCGTTGTTTAGGCATGTTAATAAGTTTTAAAACTGTGCTAAAACTAGTTAGGATGGAGATCCTTTTTGTCTTAAAACACTGTTTTAAAATTAAAACGTAGTACTGTGGATGAAGTCACGTGAATTTTGACATGGTGGGATGAATAAAGTATTATCTAATCTAAGAGAGACAGAGTGACATACAGTCATGTCTTTTTCCATGCTTTTCAGCACAGTGTCATCTTGCTCCAGTTTGTGGATCTCATCCAAGAGGACCTTCTGAACCTGTTCAAGCCTCTGAGTCCTGTAAAGAGAAGAGAGTTAACCAGTGAAGCGTACACCTAAAATGTAAAGCAGTAAACTGCGAATAGCTTTTAATGAATTAAACTATATCTTAAAAGGTAAAAATATAACATTTGCATATTAATTTTGTAATCTATAAGACTATATGGACAGTGGATGGAAAGCTTGTTAGTTTTACAACACTAACTTCACACTAACTGACCTGTATTTGGTAACTTGCGTGCTGAGGGAGGAGACATGTTGCTGGACGGTCTTCAAAGAATGCTTGTTGTAAATCTCCACCATATTAAAACGGTTCTGAATACAAACACATTTAATAGATAGTGGTTCAGTAAGGCCATCATTTAACAACATTTCAGTGGCTCAGGATTATGAGAATATATCAAGTCTAAACATCTGTCACAGCTTTCTCAAACCAACAGGGTCACCACTAGGGCCTGAAGTTAACTTTTCTGACAGGTGGGTTTAAAAATCCACTAGCCACAGTCACTTTTTACCATTTATGTGGCCTCATAAATGTGAGAAACAGGAATTGCTGTTTCTCCATGAAAACTAGATCCTTGATTATCCAGCATAAAGGCATCATTTCCAATCCTGGGCTGGGACACACAATCATACAGTTTGATAAAGTACTTATTGGACTTTAACTTATCATTGCTACAATAATTTAGCTATCCTCAATTTAGGTCGGAATCTCGTCGTAAACAATGGCGGATGGTGATGATCAGGGCACTGCAGCTATTGGATTCAAACTGCAGCCTCAATTAAAACCTGCAATCTACAGGACTGTTGATGGCCAGGTTATTGTTATAGGTTTATTAATTTTCCCGCAGTGAAAATTTAAATTATGACTCAGGATGAGCTTGTCCTTTTAGCCGCAAACACATTTGATTCAGTGTGGATCGAGACTTCCAAAAAAGCATTGTTTGAACTTTGTCCTGAAACCAAACAACGGTGCGTAATCTATAAAGGCAGCCAGAAGGATGCTAATAATATCAAAAGTTGCTTAAGAGTGTTAAACGAGTGTGGGGAAAACATTCCCCGTTTTGTCTCCCACTACCTGGACGAGTTACTACCTGGACAAGTTACCATCTGTGACGTTTAACAATCTGGATGTGTCTAACCTGCTGAGCAAGATGGAGCGCTTGTACAGTGAGGTCTGCACTCTGAGACATGCAGTTAAACTTCAGGCTGATATCCGCGGGGACTTGAGTTCTGTGACTGCAACCATAGACAGCAGAATTGCTGCATTGGAGCTGCGGCTGGAGCCGACTCGTGGCCTCGCTGTTACGAGTGCCGCTGGAGCTGCCTGCGGTAATGATAACGCGGCAGGGGGCAATGGTGAGGTGCTCGCTGTGGATGTGACAGCCGCCGGTCTCTCTGCACCTACATCAAGGGCTATAAGTGTCTGTGACAACCCTGTTGGAACTTTGGCAAAATTGCCAAAGTGGAGCCTTGTTGTTAAACAGGACTGAGCTCAGAGAAATAATGCTGAGGGTCAGTCTGCCTGGTCAAAACAGCGTGATAGAAGACCTGTCAGGAGGATGGTCAAGCCGATCGTCGGCACCGCTGCACAAGGGAATATAAAAGTGGTTTGAACAAAGTTGGTAAGTGTTTTTGCTACCAAATTCTCACCAGACCTTGATGCTGAGACATTATCTGGGTACTTATCTGAACAACTTGGCTGGGAGTTCAACTGTCAGCGTATTGTCACCATGAGCAACAGATACAGCTTGTTTAAAGTATGGGCTGAGTACAACGATGTTGCGGAGTTGTATAAACCAGAATTGTGGCCTGAAGGATCTGTGGTGAGGCGATATTATGAGCCACGCAAAGTGGGGGTGATGGGTGCTAGCACAGCTAGGTCTGTTTCTGGGATAAGTCCACAGAATGCGGATGCAACTGCACTGCCCAATTAAACTGTAGCCTATGCGGGTTGGTTCATATAACTGCCACGGCCTACGCTTGGGCAATAGTGCTGGAGACAGAAGCCGGCGTATCGTGGTGGATAACCTGCTGCAAGACTGTGACATGTTATGTTTACAAGAGACTTTTTTATCAAAACAGGATTTGGGGAAACTGAACTCTTTTTGATGAGGGTTTCCATGGGGCCGGTGAGTCCACTACAGACCTATCTATGGGAATAGACAGAGGACGGATAGCAGGCGGCGTGGATATCCTTTGGCACAAAAAGCTGGACTCTGTGATTAGTGTTATCAGGTTGGAAGTTGACTGGTGTATTGCTGTCCAGATATCTATTAACAATAAGGTGTTAACTATCCGGAATGTATATACACCATATGAGTTACATCAAAATGAAGATGAATACCTGAATAGACTGGCTTTCATTAACTCTTTTATTTCTGGTAACCATTCCTCAAGTGTTTATGTGGTGGGAGATATGAATGCTGATATTTCAGACAGGAGTTCGTTATTTGCGAGGCATTTGTTACAGTTCTGTGATGATAATAATTTTATACTATCCAGCCAAATGCTCTTAGCTGCAGATAGCTACTCTTATATAAGTGAGGCCTGGCACACCACTTTCATGGCTTGACCACTGCATCAGTACTCCTGATGCGCATTCTAGCTTAAGTTCAGTAGAGATTGTGTATGGGGAATCCATGTCTGATCACATTCCTTTTATTATGTCACTTGACATAGCTAGCCTTCCTGAGATATCTCAGGAGGTTAATGGGGCCTGTAAGGCTTAACTGGATTGGTCTAAGGTAACTAATGAACAACTGTGCTCATACTGCAGTAGATCTGATGTACTTTTGAGCAATATATCTCTGCCCAAGGATGCTATTTTGTGTTCTGATGTAAATTGTAACATTAGTTCTCACCGTGACGACTTTTGTACTATGTATGAACGTATTGTGGGATCTGTGTATGAGGCCAGCAGGTCATTATTTATTTATCCTTATGAAAGAAAGAGCATCAAGCCAGGGTGGAATAAATATGTGGCAGTTCATCATGCTGAAGCTAAGGTTGCATTTGAGGCCTGGGTTCAGGCAGGCAGGCCGAGAGAGGGGCCAGTCTTGGAACTCAAAAAGCGTACTAATGCAAGTTCTCCTGGTGTTCTGATACTGTTAAGATAAACCTCTTTAAAGCATATTGTACTGCTTTTTACATTGCCCCCTTGTGGGTCAAGTACAAAAAGCAAGCTTCAATAAGCTGCGGGTCACTTATAATGATTGTTTGCGCATTCTACTAGGGAAACCTAGGTGGTGTAGTGCAAGTGAATTGTTCTGTCAAGCAGGAGTTCCTACATTCTCTGCTTTACTGAAGAATTTGATGTATAAATGTATTGGTCGCCTGAATTCTTCTGGTAACTCTGTCATTTCACATCTGATTGGCCCGAGGTTCAGTGCTTTGAGATACCAGTCACCCTTATGGGATCACTGGTATAGCTGTCTTATTTAATTGGTGTCTGTCTTGTGTATCTGTATCTTTTTGTTGTTGTTTTTTATGGACCGTGAGTCTAATAACAAAAGGCTATCTATCTATCTATCTATCTATCTATCTATCTATCTATCTATCTATCTATCTTAGGTCATCCTGTACATCTCATCGGCGGTTTTTCCTGCATCCACCGTGTATGATTGTGTGTGTGCGCCTCAGTCACGGGGCGAACGGCACAGCAGCCCCCGCCCGCTGCAGTGAGGCGACAGGATTGAAACAGTAACAACTTTCAGCAGCTTTATTGTGAAAAAACGTTACAGCGTACCTTGATGTTAAAATGTATACATGTTGGCAGGACGGTCTGAAATGTTTTCCATGGTCTTTCACTGTTTGTTTTGTTGGTGAGATGTTTGAGTCACACACGTCTCGTCTTCATATCAGAAACACAGAAATTAATCTGACCTGTTCTCACTCCCGCTTGGTCAGTGGCTGCCCACATGGGACTGCTGGGATTGTCACAAGTAATGAAAATGCGATAGAGGGCCCCAGCTGTCAATCAAGGTCTTCAATTGATGCGGGCCCCTGATTGGTCCGGGCCCGTAAACAACTGCGTACCCTTACGCATAAATTTTTTATGTTCCATAAAAAAAACTGGAGCTACACACTGCTGCGTTGTCTTTCCCTGTTGACTATTTAAATGTCATGTAAAGTGTGTGTGTGTGTGTGTGTGTGTGTGTGTGTGTGTGTGTGTGTGTGTGTGTGTGCGCGTGCACGCATCTCAAACCTGGAACTTCTTCTTCAACTCAGAGCTGAATTGCTGGCACAGGTTACTCGGGTTTACAGCATTTTCTTGCAACTCGAGAACCTCATCCAGGTCCATGTCTCCATCCCCCACTTCAGCCCCCCAGTGACTGGAGCTCATTGTGTGGGAAGAAGACATCACGCGGCTCACCTCACCCTCAACAGACACCTCAGCGACTGAAAGTAACAGACAACCCACTGATCCATTAGCAAAGATACCATCCAAGAAAACCTATTAGTTACATAGAGTATATATGAAATTATTTAAATTACCGGTATACAGGTTGTACATAGTAAAAGCACACACAATACACAATCAAAATGACAAATGTATGAAAAATAAGACTACGTCGCCTCTGGAGCTTGTTTAATCTGTCACAGTGAGTCAGAACAATGCCAATAAATATGTCTCAAAAAAATTTGGGACGATAGTTGAAAGAAAAAAGCCTATATAATAAACGGCTTTAAATAGCACACAGTTCTTATTAAACCTGTGTTTATGTTGTTGCACGCACGCACGCACGCGCACACACGCACACACACACTAGCTAATGTTGAACTGTTTAATGTTAACAGTAACGTTACATTAAACACCAGCTAACGAGTCAACATTTGTATTTACAGTGAGTGAGCTGACAATAACCATATAACACATTACGTTAACTATACTGTAGTGGAAATGACGTGTGGTGGCCGCCTCCTATATAATTTCGGTAATTCTTGCTTTGTGCGTCTTCTACTTTGATCTTTTTTGGTGTCTGAGATGTGCTCCTTGACTCCCCCCTTGAACTGGATGGGGCCCACCGAGGCCCTGCCAGGAATCCTGCCCTATCATAGTGTGCTTTCACAGCTAAATCGAAAAAGAGAAAATGTTGCTGTGGGCAAAGGAGCACCACAATATTGAGTATTGGGGTCACGGCATAGAGAGAATGTGTAATCAATGTGTAACGTCAATCTCGTGGCTGCCTATGGCTACTCTGCTCACTTTTTTATTCTTCTTTTTTCCCTCTTCTCTAAGTTGACGTAAACTGTGGTTTGTTCCCTATGGGTCTTTTTGCACTGAGCCCCCTTTCTAAACTAATTGTTATTATTTCTTTAGAGTGTATGCTAATTTGGTATGTAGCTCATAAACGCAGTGCTGCCGCCTTTCAGTGAGTCTTAAGAGTTCCACCAGTCCTTTGCAGCTGACTTTTGTTACAAAAATAATTTGTGTGTTTGCCCTTCTAGGTGCATATTTACACCCATGTTTATCTCTTTTCGTAAATAAACATGGCTCAGGTTAGACTCCTTTTTGTTTTAAAACATTACCAGACTTGGCCAGTCAAATCAAAATTGGCCTGCAATTCAGTTTTTTCGCTTTCTTTTTTGCTTCTCTAGATAATTGACTAATAAGTCCTTGCTTTTCTTTGTCATATGATGCCTTTTCTGAAAATCAGGGGGTATAGTACACTGCCTAGGAAACCAGTTGTGTGTAATTTAGCCTGCAACTCACACTGTTCTAGAATGCAGTCTAGGAAACTACTTATTTTGTTATGTACTAAGAGATTTTTATTCTTTTGAGTTTGATGGTACTTTTCTTTATCCTGCTTCCCTCCTTTTTTCTTCATCAACATCTTAGATGTATCATATGCGACCTATGGTTAATCTAAATACCGTCCAGAGGGGTAAAGATGGGTCCTCTGTCAGGCTGTTGAGTTGGGATGTACGTGGTCATGGGGGCCCAGTAAAACTATCTTGACTCTTTTTCCACCTCAAGAGCCTTAACACTGATTCAGCCTTTCCTCAAGAGACCCACTAGTGTGCAAGTGATCATACTAGACTGCGTTAAACTTGGGTTGCAAATATTTAATTCAACTTTTAACAGCAAATCTAGGGGCGCTGCAACTTTAATTAAAAAACGCACCCAGTTCTCCCCCACTCAGATTACTTCTGAACCTGGGGGTCGTTATGTCATAGTTCACCAAGTCTATTCTCTGATTGACTATTTCTTTGTTGACAAGTCCCTTTTCTCTTCTGTTAATGCCCCACATATTTTAGACTTAACGCTCTTGCCCAATGCTAGGAGACAATGGAGGTTCAAAACGGGGCTGCTGGCGGATGATGAATTTTGTGATTTCATTTTAAACAAGATCAGTGTTTTTCTGGAGTTTAATAGGACATAGTCAACTTCCCCTTCTTAGCTATGGGAAATTTTAAAGGCCAATTCACATCAAGAGATTATTTCCTACAGCGATAATTTGGCCAGGAAAAATAGACAAAAACAGCAGGAGCTGACAGACGCAATTCTCAGAATAGACAGAGAGTATTCTAGCTGTCCCAGTCCAGACATTTATGCCAGGAGAATTAAATTACAATCTGCATTTGACTTGCTCTCAACTAGTAAAGCCGAATATCTCCATAGACAGACCAAAGAAATATACTATGAATATGGCGACAAGGCTAGCCATCTCTTAGCCCTTCAGCTTAAACATCAGGCAGCACTTCATACCTAAGATTTATGACCCCTCCCACTCACTAACTACCAAGCCAAATAAAATAAACAGTTTTTGCTTCCTTCTACTCAAATCTCTACCAATCTGAATCCCCAACGAGCAGGGACGCAATGAACAATCTCTTAGATGTTTTAAATACTCCTGCTATAGATCTTAACAGTAGAAAAAATTGAATGAACCTTTACAATAAGAGGAAATAACCAACTGTCTTAAATTGATTCATAATAACAAGGCACCTGGTCCCGACTCCATGTTTAACAACTCATTGCGTTCCGATTGGCCCATACTGGTTTTTGCTACCTAGGTATCAACATAGCCCACTCTCTTGCTTCCCTCCACAAAAGAAATTGTACAAAGTTAGTGCTGGAAATCGATGCTGACTTGATGTGGTGGAGCTCACTCCCCCTTTCTCTGATGGGCAGAATTGGTTCTATTAAACTGAATATCTTGCCCAGACTTTTGTTTCTTTTCCAGTCTCTTCCAATATTTCTGCCAAAATCTTTTTTTCTTGTGCTATATAAAAAAATGTCGACATTGATATGGGCTGGTAAGAACCCAAGAGCACCTAAAGTAATTCTGCAGGGAAACAAACGAACGGGGGGCTTGCTTTGCCTAACCTGTTATTTTATTATTGGGCGGCTAAATTTGGGCTTGGTGCAGTCCCTCTAAACCGGATTGGTGTGTCATGGAAGATAATTCTTCTCGTCCGTTTTCACTGACACCTCTTGTTAATGCCCCTTTGGCCTCCTGTTGTTTTTGTCATTTCTGTTTTGTTTTATTTGCTCTCTGGGTTTTGTGGTTGTTGCAAGGTGGTGTTATGTTCTACCACAGCACAAACAGTTAGGGGGAATACAAACAAAAAACAAAAACTGGAACCTGTATCTTTTCTGTGTATTTGTATTGGTGCATCTCTGGTTCTCAATAAAAATACATTAAAAAAAAACTATGAACAGTCAAAACTTCACAGCAACAGCTCAAAACATACTACTCTAACTACTGATAATGTAGAAAAACTAAGATTTTAAATTTGGGATTGCCCACCTTCATTTCGGGAGAGCTTAGATTATATATCAGGATGGTTCTGAAAGGATGGTGTGAAAAAGATGAAGGTGTGTTTGTCGGTGAGTATAAAGTAACAGTAAGGTAATAGCCGTGGAAGCAGCAGTGCAGTGTGTTTTCAGTTTATCTGTTGGTAAATAAAAGCTTCAACCATGGATGCATTAGGGCTACAACTCCTGAAGACCCAAGCCAACTTCCCATGTCTTGCTTGCTACCAGCTGGTTAAAGTGAAGGGGATTAGCCACAGAGCTAGTGACAACTTCAGCACAGACTCACTAACTTAAAGTGGGCTGACCTTTAAGGTGGAGCCAGCTTCTCTCATTTTAGTGAGAAGCCCCTCTTCCGGGTTTTGCTTTAGTAATCTCTGCTTTAGAGGCACTGCTTTCACAATAGATGTTGTTCTACCAAGACATTTGTAAATGTTATTTTGGACTGAATTGACAACTAATTTAATTCACAGGTATCTGGACTTACAGGACTTAAACAACTTCCTTGGTTTAATCCGAGGAGAATGCTGCCTTCTCATCTTGCTTTTCTTCCTCTCTTCTTTCTTATCTTCCTCTGAACTACTGGACGAGGTGTGGCGCTTACGACTGGGTCCTGTAACAAAAACCAGCAGTTATACATACATACAATACATTATCCAGTATACCACTGATTTCTTAACACAGGGTTTCCTCTGAAGCAGGTCAGTGATTTGACCGTGGAGCCCCATTTGGGGGAATTCATACTCTTGATGACTATTACATTAGATGTAATTTTATACTTCTTTATAACATTGTTTAGGTGTAGATGGGATCTAGCTGTGGCGTTAGACTGTAGCAACTGATAAATCTTTTGTACACCTGTTGACGACCAAGTTGAACACAAAAGGTCTTTTACCTGAGATAAGAAGCTGTTCAGCCTTTCGGTCTGAAGATGGTGTTTTCTGTCAGGATGGACAGTAGTGCATTAGTTGCTTGTTTGATTGGCTACAAATATTTAAAAATCACATTACATAACTCAGTGATTAGTGTCCTTTCAGTGCTCTCATCCCTCCATCCATCTATCAATCCAACTACAATCAATCATAAAATATAAAATGTGGTAAAGCCCTACCTCTGCTTTATTAGACACAGCCAGGGCAGCAGGGCTGTCCTTTACACTTCTAGTGAGTAATGATGACGTAGTGGATGACTGGCTCAGTGAAAGCCAGGATACTGAAGACACTTTACTAAAGCTATAATGGCTCCCGTGGTTGACGGTGTCTTCTGGGAATGGAGACTGAGGAGGAGAGGGCATTGAGGGCTTGTCCAGCTCGAGTAGTGTGGATGTCAACAGGGGCTGAGTGGACAGAGACAAAGGAGATTGAGGTGCTGAGGGTAGATGCTGCTGGACTGGACTTATCTGAAAACAAAAAAGAATGGAGAGGGACAGGAAGTGATGACAAAATAATGAATAAGAAATATGGCCACACATTTAGTGGTTATCTAATCACCATGTCTGTCATAGATTAGGGACAGTAAAATTATAAAGACATTATCAACAATAAATTAAGAGGCACAGATGAATTAATGCAGTTCTATTATATGCTCTGCCTGGAGTTAAATAGGTCATTTTTATCATATTACTAAATTATTTACATCATCATGTGCAGTTTCAACATATTCTATTTAATTAGATTCATTTATCTGGTATCTTCTAATTTATCCTCTAATGTTGTCCATTAGCAGCTTAGCAGTTGAGGGTTGGGCAGTTTGAGATTCAATGTAACCAATAAAAAACCTAAAAACTGAAGAATTATCATTTAAAGAGGGAAGTGTTACCTCTTTACTTTCTCTGCCCACATTTTCTCAGCTGGTCTGAGAATTTCAGCCAACGATGCTGAGGTCACAGACCCAATTCCTTAAATTCTAGGTAACAGTCTATGAACGCCTTAAGTCATCTAAAAATTCACACCTCCATTTATGTCACTCTAGTGACTCTCACATGACTGTCAAGTGAAGTCAATGACTTCCATGCAGAGCAAAGGATATGTGAATCACTCGAAGATGTTAAATACCAAGAAACGCCTACCAATCATTAGAACTGATGAAAAGGTCATCAACATTTTTAAGATAATGAAGTCTAGTTGCAATTGACTACTTTAACGTATTCACAGATACACTGGCCACATTTTGTGTATCATTGGGCTGAAAGGGAACATGTGGTATTATAATACACAAAAATCTTTAAATCTGATTGTAACTTTTAACACAGAATCCACATACTGTATGGTCATAAGAACTACAGTACATGGGGTGTCAGAGATGTGCTGTTTTACCTCTGTTGCACAAGGTCCAGTGAGAGCACAGTGCGAAGGGGTTTGACCTATTGGAGTCAGTGAAGGGAGAGAGGGGATAGACTGGATGGATTGAGTTTTCGATGATTTGTGCTTCTTTTCTGCATTGTAGAAAGAGCAGGCCCTGAAGTGTCCTTTACTGTTGACTGTAGAGCGAGGTTTGGGTAGCAGCAGGATTGGCGAGGGGGTGTCCTCACAGGGTGGGTCAGGGGAGGCAGGGAGTGGGGACCCCCGTGGGGTGAGGAGAGGGGAGCAGGTCAAACCAAAGGTTTGAGCTGACCTCTCAGCAGCTGTGAGGGTCCAAAATAAGCACAGATGTTTAAGCAGCTGGCCTCAGAGTTTAGACAGAGAGCAGGAGGTCAATATATACATGCTTTTCCACATATCAATTTACAGTTAGGAGTTGGAGAGCAATAGCGTCCTTTATGTAACAGTTTAAAACTCTTGAGGTAGTGAAATAAACATGCAGTGTCACTACAGTAAGTGAAAACCAAACATTATCTTGCTATACAATCTTTTCAATGCTGGGAAAAAAGTTCCAATAGTGTCAAGATCTCTTGAGTAATATTATGTGGCCACTGTTATAGAATTAACAAAAACTTTTTCACCTACAATGCATCATGTTATATACATTAACTGACGTCAAAGGAGTCAAATGACTGTTATCTAACTGTTGGGGAGGGGCTTTCCACAGTCTTACATCTTATCCTCTCAATTAAAGGAGGAGACGGACAGAAAGAAGTCTGGCGGGCAGCCCAGGAATCCTTTAATCCATTCATCTGTTCTTGGGCAGGGACGACATTTTTCCTATTTAACTTTCTGGAAGTTTCTGGAAGAACATTTTCAGGTCTCTGCTGATGAAAAACAAAGTGTTTCACGTTCAAGACCATGGTGACATATTGATATGGTTTTGCCTTTTGATTTTTATATTCGATATATGTCTGCAGAATTTAACATTTTCCAAATGGGACCAAAAAAACAGTCATTCTTCATAATAAACTTTGTAACATCAGATGTGTTCATAAGGCATACTACTTTTTAAAGGGTGAGCTGCAAGGAACTAAAGAGAGGGCTGTGCTCCCACCTTGATGCCAGATGGCTTTTTCAGATCTGATTGGTTGTTGCTGTCCTCTCTCCTATATGTGTCTGGGGATTGCTCGGATGAGGTATTTTTTCTCTTCTTTACCTCTGGAACTTCTAAACAGGTCTTCTTACTCTTCCCCTGATGGCCTACAAAATATTTCTGTTGGATGAAAAACCAAAAAGGAATGAAATGTATCAATGGTGTTTAAATGATTTGTGTATTCTGCAGATTTCAGTAAAGAAGACTAAGATGATGTGTGAACTGTCAACAAGTTTTACAGTTGAGACAAGTTTCTGTACATTTTTCTTGGTCATTTCTTTTGCCAAAAGACCATTTGATTTCCACTCCTTCTTGTTGTTGATTTTGTTTTAAAAACATTAGCTCTTAAACCCTTTATAATGCTCGAGCACTTATAACTACACTGTACATGTGGTAAGCCGGACTAGATGCTATCTGATACAGGTCCACTAGCTAAATTTGTTACCAGATTACAATTATGTAACAATATGAATTGCAATACCAAAAGTCACATGCAATACATGGTGAGCATGTGGTGTTATGGATATGTTTTCTGATATACACTCTGATATACTATAGGATTTTAAGGAACACCATACTAATACTGTGTTCGACCCCCTTTAGCCTTCAGAACTGCCTTAATTCTACGTGGCATTGATTCAACAAGGTGCTGAAAGCATTCTTTAGAAATGTTGGCCCATATTGATAGGATAGCATCTTGCAGTTGATGGAGATTTGTGGGATGCACATCCAGGGAACGAAGCTCCCGTTCCACCACATCCCAAAGATGCTCTATTGGGTTGAGATCTGGTGACTGTGAGGGCCATTTTAGTACAGTGAACTCATTGTCATGTTCAAGAAACCAACTTGAAATGATTCGAGCTTTGTGACATGGTGCATTATCCTACTGGAAGTAGCCATCAGAGGATGGGTACATGGTGGCCATAAAGGGATGGACATGGTCAGAAACAATGCTCAGGTAGGCCGTGGCATTTAAACGATGCCCAATTGGCACTAAGGGGCCTAAAGTGTGCCAAGAAAACATCCCCCACACCATTACACCACCACCACCAGCCTGCACAGTGGTAACAAGGCATGATGATCCATGTTCTCATTCTGTTTACGCCAAATTCTGACTCTACCATCTGAATGTCTCAACAGAAATCGAGACTCATCAGACCAGGCAACATTTTTCCAGTCTTCAACTGTCCAATTTTGGTGAGCTCTTGCAAATTGTAGCCTCTTTTTCCTATTTGTAGTGGAGATGAGTGGTACCCTGTGGGGTCTTCTGCTGTTGTAGCCCATCTGCCTCAAGGTTGTGCGTGTTGTGGCTTCACAAATGCTTTGCTGCATACCTCGGTTGTAATGAGTGGTTATTTCAGTCAAAGTTGCTCTTCTATCAGCTTGAATCAGTTGGCCCATTCTCCTCTGACCTCTAGCATCAACAAGGCATTTTCGCCCACAGGACTGCTGCATACTGGATGTTTTTCCATTTTCACACCATTCTTTGTAAACCCTAGAAATGGTTGTGCGTGAAAATCCCAGTAACTGAGCAGATTGTAAAATACTCAGACTGGCCTGTCTGGCACCAACAACCATGCCACGCTCAAAATTGCTTAAACCACCTTTCTTTCCCATTCCCATTCACTTTGGAGTTCAGGAGATTGTCTTGACCAGGACCACACCCCTAAATGCATTGAAGCAACTGCCATGTGATTGGTTGATTAGATAATTGCATTAATGAGAAATTGAACAGGTGTTCCTAGTAATCCTTTAGGTGAGTGTATTTAGACTTACAGATGCTATGTAGCATGCAGAATAGATAATCATTCAATCACGACAACATGAGATATACTCTCAATGACCTCTACCTTGGAAGTGGGTGGCTGCTCTGACACAGACTCTGACTCTGAATGGCTGCTACCTATCTTCTTATAGCTTCTAGTTGGTTGTTTGCTGGCAGCCTTTTTCTTTGTCACCTGAGCAGCCTCTTGGGTTTTCTCAGTATTCTCCAGATGATAAGGGAAGTACTGCTATTGTGCGGACAAAGACAGTTTGGTTTAAGTATTTTTGCAAAAGCACTATAATGAACTGTTGTCTTTGTAATATTACTTGGAAATTTTGCACAAGACATAGTTGACTGAATGTGCTCCCAATGGCATGAACTGAATCCCACCAGTGTTTTTGTTCATTTACTAGGGATCTGGAATGTGCCAAACCAAAATTTTGCTGTATCATATTTAAAGAGCTTTGGGCTTTTCACTTTGTAAACCTATTACATGCACAAAAAAGATATATAACACAATAAAGGAAAGGGAAAACGCCAAAAAGCACAACACGAGCACTTCAACAAAATACTGTGCGTGACACTAAAACCTAATTACTCGTATAGAAAATATTTTAACCGACATACCAATTCTAGGCAAGTGCTTACAAAATAAGAACAATAACTAGAAGATAAAGTGACATAAGATATAGGAGAAGCATTTGCCTTGGGTACAGGAGGCTTCTCTGATTCCGACTGGCTGTCATCAGTGTCTGGCTCCCTGTAGTTCTTAGAGGTGGCTACACTTCTCCGGGGCCTCCTGCCTGCTGCATGTGGTCTGCTGGGTGGTACTGCTGGCTTTACTGTCTTGTTTGGCTGCTCCACTCTCTCCTGCACACCAGGCTTCTTCTGGTTAAACAACAAGAACACAATGTGGCTGACTGGGACAGTGTATCACAGGCTTAAAGCCTATTATTTCCAAAGAACAATACTGTCTTACCTTTTTGGGTTTAGCATTAACCTTTACAGGTTTATGAGAGGGCGGGTATAAATCTGGGGATTCATCTGTAATGAAAGAAAGTATAATGTCTACTAATGTCTTTAAATAAATATATCAACATTCAGTCTTAATGTGAATAATTCCAGTTTGTAAGCAGCATTAATGTGTGACTTTGCTGGCCTACATGAAGTATGAGGTGAAACAGCTTTAGGCTTGACAGGTGCCTGCCTGGAGTATGTTGTAACTTTGGGTTTGGGTTTCCTGTTTGATTCCCTGAGCCAGCTGACATCTGTTGTGACATAGTCTGTGTCACTAAACAGATGCTTCTTCACATACCGCTTCCCCTACAACAAACAAGTTAGTGAAAGACAGAGAAATAGATTAATAGAATAAGAGAGACAGAGAGTAAGGATATTTATTGGCTATGAAGAATCAAGCACGCACACATGTCAACAGACATCACGAGATTGAGACACACAGTGTCTTTACTAGCTTCAACTTTCAATACATATAAAACACCACAGTATAATGAAAGTATACTTTTGCAACAAGCTGTTCTTTCTCGGTTGTGCTGAGTGCTGATGAGTCATGGATGTCACTGTAGGGGGAATATGAAATTAAACCGTTTTGTAATACAAACAAAAGGTTACTTTTTCAAAGGTTGTAAGGTCGACAGTCAACATGGCATTTTCATCTCTTAGACCCCTACCTGCTTGATATGGCAGAAGTGTTAGTAAAGGTTTTGGTCTTTCCCTGAAGAGCAAAAAACAGACTTTAAAAACTACCATGTACTCAGGTATAATAAATCCAGGTGTCAAGGTATAAAATAACTAACATTAGCAATATTTACCTTAACACTCAATGGTTCATCAATGTTGAATGCAAAAATATCTTTTCTGTACAATAAGGGGGAAAAGCATTAAATACATCCTTAAAGGCACTGGAATATCCAAACGTACCTCAAATATTTTAACTGAATGTCATTACCTCTGCCTTGTAGAGTTTGTTTTGATTTGGCTGTAGGATTTTATTAGGCTTACGTCTCCAGATTCTTCTTTCTATAGCCAATAAAGATCATCTTTAGTAAATCAAGCAGGAGAAAAGTCACCTTTTTGTGATTTGTTTTTATTTATTTAAAGAGCCAAACAAAGCTGCAAAACATTGGTCCAGATGACACATACAGAAAAGCACACTACACACAACGAAGACGGCACAGTGCACTTTTTCCACAATCCTTCCTTGCAATCAAATGTTTCTAAAACAAAGAGAAGAAATAGGGGAAGGAGCGGACACAACAAAAACACAACAGCAAGTGCTATGTCCGCAGCTAACAAACACAGAAACACACACAGACAAACACACAAACAAACAAAAAAGAGGCATTGACAGAGAGACCGGCACAAGACAAAAGGGACCAAACACACACACAGACAGAAGTGAGAAGGCCGTAGCACAAATCTACAGCATGGACTTTGAGGATCCAGCAATGCTGAGGCAAGTGTCCAAAGTCCTATGTGAGCTGTGGAGAGCTCCATATACACGACATTCAGAAAGGAAAGGGTCCAAGTATGAATAGACAAGTTGTGAAGTGGTCAGGAAAAAAGTAACTTAAAGTTACTCCTCACCATAAATTAGGTAATCACTTACTTACATGATCCCTTACTTTAGCAGTTGATAGCCAGCTCATATTGAAGATAGGCCTGTTAGAAAAACACAGCAATGAGTGGCAGAATTATGCTAGCAAGACATTTGTTAAGTTACTACAGTACATTATAACCTAGACCTACAATCAACCATTTGGGTATACCTGTTGATTAGAGGAGGAATCCAACTCTTAGGGATACCTTTTGCTGTGGATTGGGTATTATTCTCATAACGGCTAGAGATGAGCTTCACCATGCTGCCTGCAACCTCTGCATCTTTCTGCATTGAGTCAGTAGGTGTGAGAATCTCAATATATGACATTATAACCTAAGAACAAACACTGAGATCACAAACACTAAGACAAAATTCATACCTTCTCTTTGCTTAAAAGGGCCCTATTAGTTTCAACCTTAAGATTTGGTGATACTTTCTTCTTCAGAGCTTTGGTTGTGGAGGCCTTGGCTGGAGCTGTGATTTGAGTAGCATCTGCCTCCAGTGACATCTGGTGTTTTCTTTTCCCTTTGGCCATGCCATTTCTCTGGGCCTGCTGCTCTTTGGGAAGACAAAGTATTGAAGCACACCCATCTGCAGAACCTCTGTCTTTAGAGTCCTCTCTGAAATCAGACATTTTTATCTGGGATACAGATGGCTCCTGGGGTGCAGAATCTTGGTTCCGCTCACTGAGGACCTGTTGCAGGCGCTGGGTGAGTTTGGTATGGAGTTGCTTTTGGCTGACTGAGCTTGAGTCTGGGCCTGACAATGTTTGTGCTGAGGATAGGCGCTCCTGCTGCTGAGCCAAACTTAATCGATTCTCTAAAGAGAACAAATCATTTAATGTGAAAACTTCATGAAAGTTTGATGCCAACATTGATGCCGTGATAAATTTGGTTAGGTTTTTTATAGCTTTTAACATGTAAAACATTTAGATAGAGGTAAAGATATCTGATGACTTCTTTGCTTACCAGGTATTGGCACAGAATTCATTTTCTGTGTGGGCATCATTAGCATTTCAGAAACTGACAGTTTGTTCCAGTTCACAGATCTGCAATTTCAACAAATAAATGTAAAAAGATATACACATCACCAGTCAGAGCATTGGCTACTCTGATGGCAGCAGATTTGCAGTGTGGAGGTTCTTTACGGTGCTTACATGTTCCTCCCAGTTTTGGGCTGTGTGTTAGGCAAAAAACTAGGCTCTGTAAGTAAAAAGATCAGTGGTGGATTCAAGAGTCGCTAAAGAATAACAATGTAGCTGTATTTCATGGCAAACCTAAAGTCAAGTCATTATAGCAATACCATACCCAGACACTGTTCTTCTCCCTGCTCAGCTAAAACCACATCTACTGCTTTTGCAACTGGTATGCTCTGTAGGACAAGCAGAGACAACAAATGAAACAGAATAATATATCTTGCACCAGACAGCTAGAAGAAAAGTCCTGTTTGGGACCAATATCCTCAAACATGATCTGTGCCTGGGGTCATCCATTTGAATCTTTATGTAATAACTAAGACAATATTAGTGTTCATAGTTTAACCTTATCATACCATCCAAAGTTTCCCACAGAAAATGTGTTAGTTAATGGGATTACCATTAAGCTTTGTATCGGTAGAAACCCGGTAGTATTTTCGAATGACTTCCCTCCCTCATGTCCCCCTGAGACTAGATTTCTCTGTATTGTGGGTCTGGAAAAAAAACTTTTGATGACGCCAAAATTGTCATTTAGCGTCATCTGAGGCATTTTTCCCAGAGGCTATGGACTACAGCCAGCTTGTTCCACATGTTGTTAACCCGCCCATAGAGGATGGGACTGTCACTACCCGATCAGAGCCAATGTTAGTCGAGTGTCAGCCATTTTGAAGCTAGTCTAGCAGACTCTCTCTTTTCAGCAACACACTTTTACAACAATTATGTGCAATCAAACTACCGCACATGTGTACCACCGGGATACATAGGTACTGATTGGAGAATATGCAGGAAACTTTATTACAGAGAACATACTCGATACACTAAGCAAACTTCTACTGCTGCGGAGACCTGCACCTCAGCCAGCGGTGTCACTAGGGGGGTGTAAACCATAAAAAAATATTTGCTATTACAGTGTTACTTGCATGTCTCCCATTATCTTACGTGACACGCTCTCTTCCACTTTGCCTGAAAACTCCAAAACAAACAGCTCTGAGATAACAGAGCTCAGCCCATTGCTTCACTTACTCAAAGCAGATTGTAGCCTATGCCCGGGCATGCCCCAGCTGCCCGCACATTTGTTGACAAACTCCCACAAACAACAACGCACGCAACTGTGAAATGGCGATTTATCACTTTTAATGTGAATAAACAACATATTGCTCCTCTTAACCATTAAAAACTGTCAAAAACTCAAACCCAAAGTCCGATTATCATGGACGTTATCTGACATTAGGTGTTTCTGTTATATTAGATTTAGATCTTTTTTTTGACCAGGTAGTTAAGGCGGCAGGTGTGTTGCTAAGGCGGCCACCTTAACTGCAAAGTGCTACGGGAAATGCTGCCATCATACATGCACACCGAAAACCGTTCAGAGCAATTTAGAAAAAGTACACACATACTAGCCTAACTTTTTTAATAAAGATAATAATTTGGTGATTATACCTTGTTTTGTTTGCCAACCTTATTCTTATTGGGCAGTTTGGGAGCCATGCTCTGTAGAGATGCAGAACTCTGAGACAGACAAACCATCAACAAAATCACAATTTGCATACTGTGATGTCACATTTTAGGCCTACTGAGCTTAAATGAAGTATATTCAGCGTGTATCATACCTGCTCTGTCATGCCACCTGCTATTGTGCTGTTAGGTGTTCTGACACTACTGCAGCTCTTAGCAGTGGTGCTTAGCTCTCCCAGGTAAACTCCCCCTTGCCTATCACATGAACGAACCATCTCCAGAGATGGCTTGCCTTTACGATTGGCTGAAGTGTCTAAAAGGGAAAGAAGAAAACAACAATTCCATATAATTCATCTTTGTGAAAAATAAAAAAATTAAGAGATAATGAAAAATTATCTTAGTTTGATTTATTGTAATCCAAACAATTTATTTCTCTCACTAGATGTGACATAGTTGGATCTATCCTGTTTTCTCCCCAACAACAAGGCACAGTTAGGTCCTGATCAGACAGAGCGCGTTTTAGCAGCCTGGGGCAGCTTTTTTAATTGTTTACAATGAGAGCAAAGTGTTTTGCACTCTACTTTTGTGTTGCTGAACACCTCATGTTCTTTTTTGAACACCTTAAGTTGAAAACTTCAACTCAGGGCAGAAAAACGTCCAATGTCATTTAACTACATGGCAAAATAATAGTTTGCTGAGGACATGTTATTCCATGGTTACCTAACAAGAAAAACAAAAAGGCGCAACTCGTCTGGTTGGGGCGTCTTCAACCAGAAAGGCAGTGCAGAGCGACTTGCATTGTGGAACCTGCAAATGCCTTATGCACGCTTATGCAATTATAAAAATAATTCATTAATCTTATCTAACAAAGGTTCACAGAACACCACTATGTCCTTGGAATGAAAATGTTAAGGAAGCCTTCTAATAAGAAACATATAACAAAATAGTTTAGTTAAGCAGATTTAATGCAAAACAAATATTTGCATGGTGTACTATTAACCCTGTATTAATTGAAGAATATAAAATATATAAACAAATAAACAACATAGAAACGCAGAAAAAAACTAATCTGTGATTCCCAGGGCCTTCCTTAGGATGTCCCAATACTTATTTTGACCTAGGACTAGGGGTAAGACAAAGGGGTGTATGACCCTTGGAACCGAGTGAGGACGTGAGCTTACTTGAAACAGAGGGTTTATACATATATTGCGCAACAAGCAACGATGGCTGCCGCATTGAGCAGAGAGACACAGAAATGTAAAGTATTTTCGGCTTAAATAATTGATTTAAAAATGACCACAGTCTTGTTTTTTGTGCTCTATACAGTCCTGCACATATATATTTGCAACCATGTTCTTAATTGAAACTTTTTTTTAAAAATGGCTAGCTTTCTATGCTAACGCTAATCGCTAACTGCTAACATTATGTTACATTGATAATTTGGACTACAGTCCAAACTGGAATTCTTGACAATTTTTGTGACACCTACTTGATGACATAACAGCAGAGAGGGAACTGGCACCATGCAAACTTCCTCCTCCACTGCTGCTGCTGATGAAGGTGGTAGACTCTGACATCCTCATCCTGGTTGGGGTGATCATCTGGATGGAAAACCACAATGTGTCTGTGAATCCTTAGTGTGGCTTCCGTGAATGGTCAATTTAATTGTGATAACTATTTTTGTAATCCCTTCCACATGAAGGTAATGGCACAGGATCAACCACAGAATGGAAATTGATATTGGTCAGCAAAAGGCCTGATGAGGTTGATTCCCTTGCTCTCTACGCCCCCTACTGGCGTACACTGGTAGTCTTTAAGGTGTTTCAGTTGGAAAGTCATAGGTGAAGTAAAGGTGCGTATTTGTACAACCAATAATTGCACTTTTTAAGTGATATATTTAGTTGTTTTTTGGGGGAGGGGTTATGCAGCCCTAACAAATGACTGGTGAGTCATCTTTTGTAGACAGTAGTTGTGGTGTTATGTACTGAATTGTTACACAGAATAATGTTATACAAAAGTGAAATAATTGGACAAAACCATTGCTCTGTCTACACAACCATTTAGTGTACTGGGGGTAATACGAAAATAATAATAAACAGTATTAGCTATATATTGACTGAATAAGCATTATTTACTACTGTAACCCTAAAAGTCCAAAAGAACAAGAGAGCCTGGTTATGTATATTAATGAGCTCACTGAACTGTCAAAGACGGTAGTCACTGATAAGTCTATGCATTGTTAAGTACACTGTAGTTAATAAGTAGTACAACTGCTACATATTTGAATTATATGAAACAAAATTATTTCACCTGTAAAGGGGCAGACGGCCCAGGTAAGTGGTAGGAGGCAGTATTTTTCTCACTTTCACCAATGGACATCTGACTCTCTGGAACAACCTGCATAGAGTGGCATGCAGTACAAACACAAACACCTCAAAGCAGTCATCACATTAATGTAAACCAAATTTGACCAAACACTGCACATACAGTGTATTTTGTCTGTAGCCATATCCTATTTACTGAACATAACACATAACACAGCCCGGCATCCTGAAAATTGTATCTAAACTAATCTTAAAACTGAGCCAGTCCCATCCACAAATAGGCACTCACCCTAACTGTATTCAGTGTAATACAATTTGCATTTGAAATAACCACATTGATCACATCATAGCTATATATTAAGAGCATTATGTTATTAGACCATTGTTTACCTGTGAGCTGTTATCTTCCATTATAATTTTAACTGTAGTCTTCACTACAGATGTGCCTGTCTTCCTCACAAAGCCCTGACAGGATGAGACACGTTTATAACACACCGCAATTTTTTATGAACACACTAGAATCTGACTTGAGCCAAAGCATGAGTGCTGTGATTTCAAAATACAGTTTTTCACGGGAGGCCATGTTCTTCACAATGTCAATGTTTCTGACATTTAATAGCCGTGTATTTTGATGTCACAAGAAAACAGAGTATTCGTATTAATAGTGAGACTGAAAAGGACAAAGTAAATAAGCTGTGACCTACTTTATTTTTGCTTTGTCCAAAGACGGTTTGAGCAGCCTGCAGGATGTCCAGGGAGGAGCTGAAGTGGATGGTAAGACTTGATCCTTCCACTGCACCCATGACAACCACATCTGACAACTTTAACTGCACTACTTTCCTCTTGCCCTCCTCTGAAGATAAAAAAGCACTGTATTATACAGAGTTACACACTCATTAGCACACATCAACAAATATTAAAAACACATGGACAATCACATGCAAATCAAAAAGGAATATTATGTTCATAAAGTTTGGCACTCTTGATTAATGTTTAGGGTTGGGTATCGTTTGGGTTTTACTTTTGGGTTCTTTACTTTACCGATGCTAAAACGATACTTTTAAAACTGTGCAGAGGTTATTGTACTTTGATTACCTGTAACAGTGTAGCTTTGGACTTCATTCTCATTGATGCATATTGTTTCCCACTGGCCCTCCTGCATGAAGAAGAAATTACTCTATGTTAGGTTCTAACAAATATGCATCTACAGTACATCTGATTTTGTAAATGTTGCATTTTCACTTTCATGAATGATTGTGAGGTACCTGTGCTTCTTCATCAGACAAAGAGAAGTAAAAAGAGATGCTGTGGCTGTCAAGGTTGAAGTCGATCCAAAACTCTTCCAACTTCTCATCAGCAGGCATCAGCAGCTGACAACATAACCACATCCTTTCAACACATCTACTAATACACTTAAGAGTACCTTATGGATTGTGACATTCCAATTTACATGCAAACTAAAACCTAAATTAACAGTTAATTGACCAAGTAGGCAAAGGCTTATTGATAAGTTATATAGGGTTGACCCCAAATAGCCAAATATTCAATGCTTCATTCAAAAGGAGCCTGATTGAACTGCCAATCGCACAGTTGAATATTCGCAGAGGCATAAGGCCCAGTTCAGGCCAAAAATTTGCGGCGAGATGAGTTGAAACTTGCAACGCGCAGGTCTACAATGTTCTGACACCAACCAGTTTACACCAATGCGACGAGACGAGACAGTGTATCATCTCCATAGGAACAACTCTTTGTTAACAATCGACAATTCTGATTCGACTATGTAATCTCTTAATCGGGACACCCCTAAAGTTATATATTATGTGCTGTCAGACTCAAACCATAGAACGCTGTTGATACTGACCTCATGCTTGTCCAGATAAGCCTCCAAACAAGGATAGGAATACACTCTATTGTACAGAGAGGGCATTGTTATTCAGTTATGTGCATCTGTCACTGCATTTGTTTTCTACCTTCATCATATCAAGGACCCCCAAATGCTATTTATATTTAGAGAATTTAATGAAAGGATGTTAGAAATTAAACTGGCACATAATTACACACTGGTTTATTCTATGAGAGTGTGATATCAATGGGTAGAGAGGCAAAGCTATGACCAAAACTGTCACTCTTATTTCACTTTCTCATTTTGAGAGTAAAGGTTTTGAAATTTTCCAAACCCTAATGGCCCCTCAAGTTCCCTAGACCATGTCTTGGGAGGCACTGAGTTTTGGTATTTGTGTACCTTCTCCTGTCTCCCTGCATCCCATTCACCAAGTTCAGAAACTTGCGACAATCCTGAAATCACACACACACACACACACACACACACACACACACACACACACACACACACACACATTACATTCTAAGTAGCTGAGCTCCTGTTGTAATATTATAACAATACATAACCACTGCAGTGAAATCAAATATAAATGCAAATGAGAGGCAAAAATGATGGACTTGGATACATTACAATTTTTTACCGTCTCAAACTCAGAATCACAGATCTTGACAAAGGCACTGGCCACATGCTCCATGCCAAACCATCGGTCTGCCAGCTCCTTCCTCTGATGAGGACTGGCCATTCTGCACAATGCCTCCATCAGGGCTGTTTGCAAGTCGTAATCTGACACAAACAGACTGTATTGTACATTTTTGTGTCTATGGTTCTGGGTGAAGAGAAATGTTACCATTCATAAAACTAACTCACCACCACCCTTCAAAATATGACGAGCCAGCTTGATCCTGTAGAAATTTAATGAACAAGCAAAGGTTCAACAGTGTGTGAGTAATAATGATCCTTACTATGAGCAAAATATCATGGCATACATGATATCTGAGGCCTCCTGTGATGTTAGGATTTTCCTCTCTTTCTTCAGCTCCACTGGGATCTTGTCCAGAATTAAGTTAAATTTACGGATTGCCTGTTAGAACATTATTAGCAAGTTAATTAATGAGCAAACACCTGACTCAGGTTTAAATGCTACTCCAAAAAGTAGTTATTAAAACCATTTCAAACCTCTTTTTGGATCAGGATGTAGATTCTGGGATCTACTGCCAATTGACCAATGGGATACAGGAAGGACTCTGTGACTTTGTATGTTCCTGCAAAAAGACATATTACAGCAATATTGTGAATAGAGCCAAAAATGTTTCTTGTATACTGAGATTAATCATGAAAGTTGACGAGGTCCTAAAAGCTTGTCTTTGTGTGATAAATGTACATTATCTTCCACCTGAATCTGTTCCCACATCCAATCACTTAAATAAATCAAAAATGAAGTTTCTAAACATTTAGCAATTAAGGTGGAATACTCCACTTGGGTCCTAAAACCTAAAAATGGGCTAATTGAACATGAAATACATATTGAGGACAAATGAAGAAAACTTTTGAAAAACAAAGTTTACCTGCTTTACCTGCTTCATGAACCACCTATAACAGGGAGGAAAGAAACTGAAATACACAATGGACACTAACAAGAGTGGTACATTGTTTTATTACACATCTGAGTGTGGTTTACTGTTAGACATCAGCTCACCATTAAGGCATCAAAGAAATCCTCAGAGAGGTTGAACAAGGTCTCATTCCACTGCGGGCCACATTGGATCCACAGTTGCCTGCATTTCTCAAACCACTGCACCATGTGCACAAAACCAGGTTCAATCAACAACTGGCCAAGTACATGTTCTTATGCAGCACTCACACACCGTGTGCCTGTGTGTAGTAGATGTATACTTATCTTTTTGAGCAGACCTTGAGCTATTATTCCTGACAGTCCTTGACAACCACCAGGTAGTTTCAGTTGTTTCCCACACTTGTAGAGGACAGCGAGACCCAAACTGGCTGACTTGAAATCTTTTTGATCCAAACTCTACATAAACAATATAGATATGGTTATTATAAACCTACAAATAACGAAGCATCATGGCATATTAGTGTGCTGGACTAAATCTTACCCTCCTGACAAGTTTATCCAATTTGGTGAGAAACTGTTGGGAACATTTTATGGGTGCCTCTTCATATATGTCCCTTTGCAAGAAAACATCCAGTGCTTGGACATCCCCACTCTTTAACACCTTGTCAAGGACTTTATCCAACTGCACATGAAAAAGTTTAATAAAAACGTTACTTTTCACCACTACTTCAACAACTAATGTTTAAGTGACATTACGTTAAGTGAAAGGAATATTGGTAAGCTTCAATGAAATGTTTGCATTCACACCTCTGTGTCCTGCCCCGGTGCCATTTTTCTTCCGGGGATACAGCTTTATTGCCGCTTTCTTTTTTCAAAAAGACTGTAAAGATAAATTGCAAAAAGCAACCTGCCAATCATAATGCTACTGAAACTTGAACAATAATTAAGTAAATGTACATAACGTTAGGCATGGGCAGATGAAATTACACTACCGTCTCAGTAGGAGTGATTTTAGAAACGTTAACGTTATAGTGAGATGACTTTGTACATTACTAACGTTAGCTAACAGTTGACAAGCTAACCTTATCACATTTGTGTGTCAACACTATTAACGTAAACCTACTTTAGCTAGCTAACTTTGATTTATGTTGCATGTATACAGTCATACTTGTACACGAAGTTTGACATAAGCTTAACTACGAGCTACTACTAGCGAACTGAAGTTTTAACATATTGACATGGCTTAACCATTCCGTAATTTGCTCTGGGAAACTAACGTATAACACCTGCTAGCTAAAGTCCCCTCTCTTAGCTAAAGCTAGCAAATGTCCGACTTAGCTAACGTTCAGCAGGCACTGAATAACTAAAATCAACGATTATATTATACTTGTAATGTTACTTACCGTAATGTCAAATGTCGCCAAGAAACATGACATGTTAACAGTTTATTTGATGGTTTTGACTAGAGACTGTACAGTCTATGGTTTGACAGGTTCAGCGCAAAACGCGCGAAGTAGTTTCATTCTTTCATTCACGCATGCGCACAACAAGTCGCTAACTGTCCACTGGTCTCCTCTTTGTTCTGTTTTTTGGTTTCATACTGCTCATTACCCTGAACTTTTTAGATAAAAAAAGCGAATTATTGAGATCAACAATCAATAATTCCAATTTTTTATCTCAATAATTTGCTTTTTTATCAAAAAAATGTTATACGTTAAAACGCCTTGCCATAGGATAGTACATTTAGAGCAAGTTAAGCTTGGTAAGTATTAAGTAAGTATTCAACAACTACATTTCCTATGAACTTTGACAACTCCTAGGATCTGTTCTTCTTGTGCTACATGTGGTGATTTTTATAGTTTATTCCCATTGAACTGAAACCATACAGAAAACTACTGGTGCGTTTTAATAATTTCTTGATATTTTGAACAGTTTGGCACACTAATGAAAGAAAACTACAAGAAAACCCACTGAGTCAAAGAAGCTGGTGGAAGTTAGCCAGGAGAAGAGGGGGACTTCAGCTTTCAACCAAAAGTATAAATTACACTACTAAAATAACAACAAACATTATGGGGAATTGTGTTTTATTGTTAACCAAAATATGCAATCATTTTTGATTCAATTAAATTGTATAATGTATGGATTTGGCATTTGTTGTGACAACGTTTGGCTTAAAAAATAAACTGAATACAGAGAAAAATACTTAATTGTATACATTTATGTCAGATATCCAGCTTGAAGAAATCGGTGGACTGACATGCATTCATTTCAATTTCACTGAATATTTATATAATGATCAGTCACTTCCATTTGATGTGCCTACATTAAAGTTCTTTTTTTTGAATAGCCAGGAAAATCATAGAGTGCCATTTAAAAAAAGAACACAACAGTAAAACAGTTGACATCAGGTAGAAGTGCATTAGTGTTTGTGTTCACTCTCTCAGTCCGCCAGAGTTGACAGTTTATCTTGAATCTAACTTTATTCAAAGAAATCTTCTGTAAGTCTAACAATATTAACATTATATGTCACAGTTTAGTTATGCATATCTTGCTGACAACAGTCATGAAGTGCACTAAATAGATATCTTCTACCTTTAGTCAGTATCCTAAATGAAGTGCACCATGCTATCTTCGCATTCTTTGGGCACAGTGAGCTTGTAGTTATGGCAAACTAACTTATAATTTTCTCCATTATTGTTGTCCCAGTATTCAGCTCCACATACTTTGTATTGAATAGCAAACTGCAACACTGCTCCTGGCTGCAAAAAGGGAGGAACAGGCAGGTGGAAACGAAATGTATCATAACTAAGTTTCCCCCCTCCTCCTTCCCAGGTCTTTGTGATGGTGGACACCCAAGAGGCCTTAGTTTCTGTGCAGTTCTTCCACTCTGTAAATGAATATCGAGCTATAACATCCTTCTCAAAGTCCAAATTGAGGACCTGAGTGATTCCGATGACACCCAATTCAAAACACAATACTCTCTCCAGACACACTTTCTGCTCATTGAGGCGATTCAGGAATCCTTGCTGGTCTCCAGGTTGTTGGGCAAAAACCGGCTTCAAGTATGGCAAGGATATCTCCAGATGCCTTCCATCTGCCAACTCTGCACCCATCAACAATCTAAAGGAAACATGATGTGGTACAAATGGATCCTCTGCAGATTTAAAAAGTTTGATGTCTTCCAGGTCGAGCCCCAAAGAGTCAACAAACCGCACACCAACATTTCTGCATCGCTTCTTTTTTTCTGTGGCGGAAGGCAGAGAGCGTGACCGTTGTCGGATGATGGGTTTAGGCTTGGGTTCACAGGAGATACTGTGGTGGAACTCCCTTGGCAGAGAGATTCTGGGGCTTGGGGGGCGGATTGGAACTGGCTTCTTTACTGCACTAGGTTTGTCATCTTGAAGCATTTCAGTCAGGTTGATGGTCATGCAGGGCATTGAGATACTGCTGTAAGAGCTGGACGTCTGCTCCTTTAAAGGAGGGATCCTCTCATGTCCAATGAACCACCCTCTATCCATGTTCAGTGAGAATTGGTGTCCTGCTCACCTGTAAAGAAAGTTATGAAGCATAATATATTAATATTATGTCACATTCATCCAAAAAAAACATACTGAAGCATAATTACCCAGTTATAACATTAGTGTACAATTTATGCAGGCCCTTAATGTAGATTTTGAGCAAATTTGACAAAAACAACAATGACAAGAAGGTTTCAGCAGTCAATAGAGTGGGCGTGTACTCTGGGAGTACGTGCATACATCCATCATATTTCTCTATCTCACTGTAAAGTTGTTGCATTACTTATACGCTACTGCCTGTAGTATGACTCAATGAAATTCGACGTTGACTTCACCTCACAATCTAAAGATATGAAGCGGTATCTAAGCTGCAGGGTGTAGCCTAAGTGGGATCCTCCATTTCAAGTAACGTTAGTATTTATTTTAGAGCGTTTCTTTTCGTCATGGTCTTCGCTGTTCGTCGCAATCACTTAACCTGATCTGTAACTGGTGACACAGCTTTATATCTCTCAAACATACTGTATAGTGCCTTCGATGGAGACCAGCTAGTGCGCAGTTATCAGGAAGCCTTAACGGAACAGAACATCGAGACCATGCATGGGAGATTGAGTAATTTAAGATGAGCAGTTACGTTTGGGTGCATTGATTTAAACGTAATTTCCTCAAAGACAGTGTTGGTCGTTTCGCCACTTGTCTTCTCCTTTTTTATGAACAATAAATAGTTTCCTCAAAGTGAGTTTGCATGTTTTGTTTGAAACAGCGACTAGAACGACTTCACTCCAAGTCCCATGATGCACCTCTGTTGCCCACTTCGAACCAAGCGGCGAGCCAGTCAGCAGCAGGTAAACAAACCTATCTCACTGGGGCTGCTAGCCACACAAAGCGTATGCGCTGTTTGACAGTCTTGCGTATTTAATGGCGAGGAGGATGCCAGTCGAAAAAGAAACATGTCTGCTGTCAACAATTCATTAAAAACAATCGCTGAATTGTAATTCCACAGAGGCGAGTCGACGGCAAATAGAAGGACGAGTTTAACCTGCACCCCGTGTCGACATCTGCGCATGATGCATTGCAGCACTTTCGAGAAAATGGGTGTTTTTAGCCTCATTCTGAGAATAGGGTATATGATCCAAGATGTCGGTTGGGTTCTTTAGCTACCGTGCCATTTGATTGTGCTGGACTCAAAACAACCTCCCCTCTGGCGACCTGCAACATGGGGCCCATCATGCAGGAGCGCACGACATCCACGACACTGAAACGCGTCGTTTCCAAAGAGAAGATTCGGGTAAAACATACTGAAAACAGCGGACCTGTAACCAGGTGGGCCTTATGTTACAGTGACAAGTTTAACACTAAATTAAACGTGTTATGCTTTGTCTCCGACATAGAGACGAGCCTGACAAAGCACTATTATTTTTTTTCACAGTTCAAAGAAAGGTAACAAGATGAAAAAAGCAGTGGGCCAGATGAAAAATGGCCTCCCAGGACCAGGTCAGGATAAGGACACAGTGACAACGGTGCAGAAGGTAAGTGCATGGCATGCTGGTAAATTAAAAGATAATGTCAAAATGATTGGTCCTTTTTCTAGGACAGTGTTGCAGCATATGCTGTGGGTTATACTTCATGAAATTCAAGGCTGAAATAATCAAATAATTCCATAATGATTGTTTTATAGGGTGCACAGTCAAAAGGTGGCAGGGTCAAATGTGGCACTACACGCAATACAAGCAAACTGTCCAGGTATGTGTGGTGAGGGGTTTGTATCTTTACTGAATGCTTTACTTTAAGTACAGTAAATCCCTTAATCCCCCCTAAACTTTACTTTACATCTTTACAGCCCTGAAGAAGGAGATTTGAGACCTCAACTCCGCAAACATTTAACTGTGCACAGGAAAGAAGAGCAACGCGAAAATCAACGGATGTCTCAGTGCAGCACCGAGCTACACCAGAATCGTGGTGGAATGGGGAAAAATCGGCGAGCCCTCTCCCTGCCTCTCTCCCCAATATCAGGGCTACGACACATGCCAGCACACCCTCTAACACACTCCCCAGCCCCAACCCCAGAGGCACTACAGCGGCACTACAACCAGAAGGATGAAGACACTGACAGTGCCAGTGATCTGTCAGACTCTGAGAGGCTGCCTGTACTGCCTTCTCCCTGTACCCCCTGCACCCCTCCTCACCTCAACCTTCGGGCCGAGGTCATCAATACTAATGACTTTCCCCCGGACTTCCCAGGACCTCATGGGGCTGTGGGTGATGAAGATGAGAGTGAAAAACCCAGCTACAGTTACCCAGACTTTCTGCCTCCTCCCTTCAACAGCTGGAGCCTGAGACAGCTGGCAGTGTTTCTTCATACGGATGGCCGTGGCGCCCCCCGCCCCAAGCCAGTAGGGCCCTTAGAGAAGTACCTGGAGAGGCTGCTGCAGCTGGAGTGGCTCCAGATCCAAACGGTACAAGCAGAAAGCAGCCGCCCACCTGGTAGCCGTACAAGGCTGCAAGGCTTCCCCTCTGCCACCACTGCTCACCCCCCCAGGCCTCACACAGCTCCACCATCACGACTCAACTCCCCTAAAGGTCTGCGGCAAAGCCAGCGAGCTTTCCCATTTACACCTGTCAACAACCCCCCATCGCCTGCTTCAGCCCAGCAACAGCACTCCCGCTTTCCAGTTTGCCCTCACTGTCACATTCGCTACCCATTGTGCAATGGAAGCTGCTCTGCTAATGCTTACCAGCGTCACTCAAGGCTCAGCCCACTTCTTGAGCGCAAAGCCAGACCTGGAGCACCAGCAAAGAGGAGCAGCAGTGAGACCCGAGCCACCTCAACAGAATGTAGGAGCCCAGGAGGACAAAGTGGAGTACAAGTTGGAGGTGGAGCCCAGACACCAGTTAGCCCCTCAGCTGGAAGGAGTCATCTTAGGCACATGCAAGCTGCAGGCAATGTCCGTAAGCAACCCCAGGATTCTGGAACTAACCCAAACAGCAGAGGTCAGGTGAGGAAAAGCCGCATCAGAGCTAACTCTGAAACAGATGTCAAAAAGGAGCCTTGTGGCAGTAAAGCAGCTAGTGCAGAGAAACAAGTTTTTATTGCAAGTAAGAGAGAGGTCCCCGCCTCCAAGAGAGTAGAAAGGGACTGGCAGAGGACAGAGGCGGTAGGTCAGGCCTCTAAAACTGCCATGAAAAGAGCTTCTAAAGAGCCGCAATCTCTCTCCAGAGCTCCGCTCAGTAGTAAGCAGAATGGCAAAACAAAAAATGTGCACTTTGTTGCAAAGTAATACTTACAAACCTACACTGTAGTGCTTTGCTTAGTGGTTACTTGGTACAGGAGCTTGAACCTATGCTTGCTTTCTGTGTAATCTGTGTAAAACTAACATGTTGTAACTGTTGTACAGCAGTCTACATCAGTCAGTGGTGAACAGCCTTCTAAAGTTCAAAACTAACAAGAGGTTGAGCAGCTAGAATAGAGATGAAAAAGCTGATTTCAAAGCATAATATGACACTTAAATAGAACAGAACTTGTATTTTATTCAAAATGTACAGTAAGTATAAGGCCTGCACGATAAATCGTTATAAAATCGCGATCACAATTCACCCCTGTTCGCAATGTTTTAATGACTTAGATTCTCATTTGTTTTTACAAGCTGATTGCATCACAAACTACTACTTTCTTCTGTGAGTTTTAAACATAGACTGTATCAAATAGGTTTTAAAGCGCTCTTAAGCGCTGCAGTGCTCTCCCTTCTCTTCATTGAGGCCTCTCTTTGTTTACAGGCTTGTGGTGATGCGCAATGTGCTATAGATGCCAAAAACAATCTATGTGTGGTACTGCCAATTTGTTTTGTTTTGTCATGGTTCATGTGTGCAATAAAACGTATACTTTGTGAGAAAAAAATTGTGGCAGAGAATCGTGATATCAATTCTAACCTAAAAAATCGTGATTCATATTTTTCCCTGAATCGTGCAGGCCTAGGAAGTATACAGTCATAATGTGAGACCATGTTTGACAGAAGGTTCATTATGACCCAAAGCACTACTAGGATTCTAAAAACACAGCTTTTATGTAAATTGAACTCTGCTTAACTGCACATCATTATCTCTCAGTATACTACTAATGTTAAAATAGGCATACAATAAGCATTCACTCTAGCATTAGACAGCTTCCAGCATAAGTAATTCATAGTGAAGTTTAACACAGTTCATTACATTTTAGTCATCTAATATGACCATAGCCGTTGCTAGTGGAGTTTGTGATGTTGGAATGTATTTGTTTTCAATGCTCTTATTTTACTTGATGTTGCATTTTATCTTTTCTTTGGTGCCTCATGTTTTAAGACATATTTTCAGAGCATCTTTGGCTGAAAAGAAAGAGGTGCAAAGAGTGGTGGTGTACTGCAGTGATGCAATTTGTTTCAGACATATTTGTGCAAATGGTTTAAAAATGTTTGGTTACAAGGGCTTTTCATTTTTGAACAGCTTGAATTGTAGTCTATAATAATATAATGTATTTTGCATAGAGCTGAGCTCTTTCTACCATTGAAGACAGTGCAATGTTTGCTACGAATGTAAATGCATATTTTTCCAAATTTTATATACCATAGTTATATTTGATAAGTGTTGTTGTTGACCTGTATTCATTATTCTCATTATTATGTTTACATTGTCATGCACAAAAAGAAAATATTTAGAGCTGAATGTAACTTAATGTCTGCTGTGCTGTACCTTTTGGTTATCATAATATGAAATATGGAATTTCAACACATCATAGCTGTAATACTGTTACATGGTAATGTAAATACATATCACCTCCATGCACCACTGCATACAGTCTGTAGAACACAGTACATTAGAGTGTCTTATCTGTTTGTTGTGATTCACCATGTACACTTAATTCATGGGAACACTACATCAATGTAAACAATGTGATATGTATTCAGACTGCACCTCTTTACTAATATTCATGTCAAGTATCCGAGCCATAGATGAGGGGAAATGAGGGGTGATGTTGTTATTATTAATGTGTACATTATGTTGACACGCAGGCAGAAAGATTGTGGTATGTATTTTCTCAATGTCGAATGCAAGTATTTGTATGGCATAGAAATAAATGTTTTGCACTCAAGAGATATTGATCCAATGGCCATTCTTTGGAACAATGAATCTTTGGACTGAAGAAATGATACATAGTTTACAACAGTTTTTATTTCTGTCACTGCTAAAATCCCAAACGTGACTAGCCTGTACTCAGCAATTGAAGATGTTGAAAATGTTGTTTTCCTACCATACCAGGAATTCAAATTTCAACATTGGAATCTGATCAGATTATCACAGATAGCTCAATTTGTATGAAATATAATTCATGTTTTTCAGTTATTTATGGTTACCAGAGCCTGTCTTCTCCCAGACACATGCCACATGCTATAGTAGTGGGACATAATAATGAGTGTGCTACATCCTCTTTTGGCCTGGAAATGGTTTCAGAAGCCGGCGAAGCTGCTTCTCTCTGTCATTCACACAACCTGCAAAAAAAAACAGTTTTATTTTTGCAGCAATTAGTAACAGAATGATAAAGGCTTTTCTACATGATCAAATATCTTACTGCGTGTATGCGTTTGCACATTTATCAGAATGCCTTGCAATCTATTTATTAATCTAAAAAGATTGGAGCCTTTTGTTGCCTCAAAAAGTCGGAATTAGCAGCAGTGATGTTACCTAAGTGTGTGTTGGCAGTGAAACATAAACTGCCAAATGTTTCCACATTGACATCCTCCCTATAGACAGGCCCATCGTTCCACATGAGATCATAGCCACCCACCCTCTTCTCCTTGCCAGTCAGCCTAGTGAGAAAAAAACAGCTAATTAGGACATAGTGACAGAAAGAGATTAAAGGAACTCATCTTATTGTCTGTTGTACAGCATTCACCTTGAAATCTGAGGGAAATTGTAATACTTTGTTTATTGTTGCAAGGGCAATCTGTTAATGTGCGTCTTTCCAGCCATGTTCTTAACTTTTAAATATACCACAACCCAAGATTATACTTCCAAAGTTGTATAGATTGGTGAATATCATTAAAGAATGTGATGTCTATAATAAATGGAGGGAAAGAGAGCCCTCAAATCTTCTTCCCTGATCACAAAGAAGCAAAAGCACGATGAGAAAGGCGTTTACCTTCCCTCCATATCAACAACATTCAAAGTGTCTTCGAGCAGCCGGCACTTCATCTCGTAATCCTCTTGACTACTGGGTGTGTGTGATGGAGAAGCGTTCACCTCAATTAACCACCTGCAAAAAGATGCAGGGTGATGACATTCACCAACATTTACTTACCTTTTGAGCAGGCTTTAGGCCAATCCATTAGCCCATCCACATCTCAAAAACGATTGTTGGGAAGGAAGGAATATTACAATACTGGCATTGGACTATCATTGGTGTGCTGTATTATTTACAGCAAAATTATTGCATACCAGTCAATTTTTCATTTGCTTTGCAGATTTATGAGGTTAATCATACATGGTTATTTCTGGAGCCTAACACTAACAGATTTACTGCTTTGTTTTTCAGTATCTAGGAAGGCATGTCCAACAATGTTTGCTTGTCTGTGCATGTGCTTGTTTGTGCTTCTTTGTGAGCATGCATGCCTTAGTGCATGTTTGCAAGTGGATATGTGGAGGTGATGATACATTGTACTGTATGACAGTATGAGCACTTACGGTTTGAGGTTCTGATCCAGTAGAATGTCGTACCCATAGAGTTCAAAGCAGTGTTTGTCATTTATAATGACCTTTTGAACACTCTGTAGACTGCGGACAAAGATGTTATCCATCTCTGTAAACAGGGTTTCTACTGTCTCTCTGCCGTGTTTTGCAGTCAGGTATCTTCGAAGCTGCTGCATCTGCCACTTACATCCCTATTTAGAAATTAGATTTAGAGATTAATAAAAAAAAAAAAAAAGAGAAGCTAGTTTTGGTAAAAGGAGAGAAATTTCAGGAAAAACGTATCTTTAAAGGTGTAATATGTAATACTGACAGCTAGCGTTTAAAATAGTTACTGCAGTACAAATTTAAAATACTGAAGAGAGTCGCCTCCCCTGACCCCTCCTCCCCAGACTCAAAGTTCACGTTGGTTGCCAGGCTGAGACCGGAGCATCCAACAATGTTGCTAATGTGAGTAGCTACATGAATGTTGAAATTACATAAAGTGCCCGTCCCTAGAAGCTGTGATAAATGAGCCTGAACGTAATGCTTACCTGACAAAATTAGCCAACTTGGCATTATTTCTGGCTCTAAGCTGTCTCCATCTTTAAAATACATTTCCAATATGTACCAGGGGTTTATTACATCACCGGTCACGCAACTGTTAGAAACATGTTTTTTAAGGTCGGGTATAATCTATCTCCGTTGATCCCGTTAATTTGTTTGCTGCTTGCATGACTGTATTACCTTACAGTTGTAGCGTGCTGGGTTTAAGTTTTTACAGGTATATCTGGCAACCCGGCCTGGCTGCCAAACTGTGGCAGTTGATAACAACACAGAGGCCCAAACACAGACAGACATTCCGTCATGGAACGAAAATTTCAAAAGGAGAAAATATGGCATTAGCATTGTTGTCAGAAAAGATAGTATTTCAACTTAGCATGTTTCGTTAATATCTAATGACACATTGGGGTCATTTTTGGATTCATTACAGTAAATATATTACAGAAATTGGACCTTCTCTGACTTTCCAGAATTACACACCTTTTCAGGATCATAGTCGGGCGCTGTTTTCTGAACAGCAACATTGGTGAGGTGCATATCTGAAGAATGGCACTAAGTAGAACTTGGGAACTTTAATGATGTATTCACACTTTCCACAGTGATGTGGATGAATGCGATGAAACAGTCTCTGAAATTGGGTCAAACCGGGCTATTTAAAACAGATTTTGCTTGCATATTTCATTAGACAAAGGCTCAACTTTTTAAGGGATGACGCATAACTCCAGAACCAGATCACATCAGTGTTTGACATTTGAATGAATGGAGCAAAACTGTAATGATAGTGAAAAAAGGATACATTTGTCATCAATACTGCTAAGGGAGAAGCGAGTGCTTGAGAAGCGTCCAAAGCCATCTCGATACAGCCAGGCCTTCAAAGGAACATACTGAAACAAACATGCACAAACATCAATTCACTCATGCAGAAAAATTTATAGGTTACTTTATAGAAAAATGGGATTTACAAGGTTCAGTACATACTGATGTGACCAGCACATAGACCCTCAGATCAAATTTCCTGCCTGTGGCGACAAAAAGCATAAAAAAGTAAGCTGGGATATAAATCTAATTCTATTTGCTCACTAATCCACTCCAGTCCATTCCATTTTTAGTTTTTGACACATTTGATAGTTTTTAAATTAAATAAGATTTACAGTAAAGTACAGTAAAAGTATTTTTCATTTAGTTTATTACCATTAATAAGGTAGGGGTTCTCTATATAACGTTGTGCTACATAACTTTCCACTTGAGCTGCATCCTTCTGTTCCTCTGACCGGATGCCGTCCTGAGTTAACACAATAATACCAATTTGAATATATGGATGTATGTAGAATGTCTGATTTTAGTCATTTAATATACACCCAATTTCTTGATGAAATACATACACATTACCTTCTTCCAATCCATGATGTCTTTCAGTTTCCTGAACAGGAAAATGCCTTTTCCTTGAGATTTTGCTACCTAAATAAACATACCAGTTCATTATCATTACTTAAAAGCAATTTGCTGCTTATTTTATATTAGTTTTCCAGCTAGTGCAAATACTGACTAAAAGATAATTGCATTGCACTGAATTACATCTATTTTCTACTTAAGCTAACCGGCTTCATTATCCAGGTGCTACCAGGGCTTCTTTTGAATTCCTCTACAAAGAGATGATATTCGCTGGGCAGTGCAAAAGTGCAGGGGAAAAAATCACATTTCGATGCCTCCAGGCGGCCAAAATCCCTTTCCTGATTTTTCCGATATCTTTTGAGATTTTTCACCATGAGGTTTTTGCGAGTAAGCTGTAATATCAAACAGAAAAACAGAAAATGGCTACATGTTGATGATATTAATGATAGTTTATATATGATTATTAAATGTCCAGATTATAGTCTCAAAGCATGCTTTACTGATGCTGCCTCACCTCATAATGGTTGCGAAAGTGGTTTATCCTTACATGTTCCTCCATGTACGAATGATCAAAATTTTCCCTGAGCCAGCCCACATCACACCAGTTGAAGTCCCACTCTCCTTCACTGTATGAAAAAAAACAAAAACAGATTCAAGCCACAAATATGATAGATAAACTGATATGATGATGAACAGCCAACACTACTCACTCTTTGACTTCAACCCAACCTGGTCTTTGGCGCAGGACATCCTGTATGGTGTTGAGTGGGCCACATTTGTAACGCACACAACTTCTTCCCTCCCTAAGGGGACATTGGAACATAGTCACTGTTTCCAGTATTTTTAGGTTAATTTGTTGTCAATCTACAACACAGGGTTGCACAACAAAATGCAATGTGAATAACCAACTTCATTAACCAACTTAAGAGCAATACTCACCGCTCCTCACTTTTGCTACAGTCAGAACCTTTGTATCCAGATGTCTGCAAAGTGGAGGAAATCAAATCAACATTTAGCCTAATTCTTCATGGTGTTGAGTACAAAGTTTTATTTTACAAACACTTTGCAGTTGCAGATTACACATCATTTAGCAACTCCTCTGGTATGCTAATTACTACTAGCTATAACCCACTTCAGCAGTAACACTAGCTAGCTAGTTGGAACTTTGCTAACGCGAGTCAATCAAACAAGCTATCTTAACCTTAACTTAATCACATCATCATGTGAGTAAAAAAGCCTACAAGACAACAAAATGCACACATAGTGCTTTCTCTTTACCTTATACTTTGACATGGAGGCGCACGATATGAAGTATTAGAAAACTAAGATAGTTATTAAAAACATGCGTAATAAGTAGCTAACATCTAGCTGGCAAAGCTAGCCAGTCCGAGCAGTGTTTGGCAACTGTTGTCATGGTAACCACATTGTGCTTGGCAAGCACACTATGTGGTTACCATGACAACATCCATGGTAGATGCTTCGTCTTGTAGCCTCCACATTAAAGCCCAAAATGAAATCCCCTTAAAATGAGGCTCGTTAAAAAAAATTAAAAATAACATTTCAAGAGCAGAAGTCAAATTTGCAGTCATGATTTTTGAATTGTTTTTAATTGTCAAAACAGTTATTGTTTCATTTGAATGTGTAAAAACACATTCAAATGAATTACAAGTCATGTTATCTAATAGCCTATATAATGTTAACTATTATTCAGTCCAACAGAGTTATCATAGTTTCGGATACAGCAGTTAGTCTTTATCCATCAGACATTATTAGCCTACCAGAAGTTTGAGTTTACAGTATCAAGTGTAGCCTAAAGATATTGCCTTGTAAATCTATTACATCTTAAAACACAGAAAAAACGATCATCAGCCCTAAACTTTACCATAAAATCACCACTTAGTGGCGCCAAAGCGTCATCTAACCGAGTAAAACATTGATATTTGATTTTTCTTTCAGCATGAGCTATTCCGTGCTTAATAAATGCAATTACCATTTACTTATCTACATATATGCTAACCTAGCTGTTTGTTTGCTTTGGATATGTGAATGAATTGCTAAATAGGCTTAAAGTACACATTTCCAAACTTCTTTTAACTTTGCAAATGCATAGACAAAGTTGACTCCCAACTCCATCCCTTCTTGGATTAGGTGTTTATCTTATGTGAATGCTTTATTCCTACTGGCCTTTCTGATAGAACATACAGACACATAACAACATATAGACATAACCAAAAGTATCAAATAGTAAATCAACACGAATAGTAACTTGTTTACATAGTTGTCCCTTAAAATATATTTTTAATTTTATTTTTTTAATTATTAAAACCAAATGTGGTCCACCAATAAAAGAATATAAAGAGAGAACATCAAAATGGTTGGATTCATGTTGAAAACATTTAACTTTTCTATAAGAAATAATGCTTAAGATAACAAAACACGGCCAAAGGACAAATGGTCCACACTGTTAGACTTTGCTGTAATTTCTACAGTTACTTACCACAAAATGCCCAGTAAAATGGCATAATTTTCTTTTCCAGTTCATTACTGTGATTAACACTGCATCACAGGTATTAACATTTAATTTACAGTGATTTACTGTACATTTTGAATTTGTGGCAATGACTGCACCCATGATTTACCATGACAGGAATGTGATGAAAGAAAATGTGAAGAGAGCTGGATCATACCTAACTTTTGACCTCTGGATGTTAAGAAAGGCTCTCTATGGCACATTGAGAAAACCCACTGCCCTGCATATTCACCCCTTCACAAATTAATTGTATGGTTAAGTTGTATTTGTTTCTTAATGCCAGGAGTCATGTGTCTATCTTAGTTCAGGGTGCATCACTTTCCCTTGAAGAAATAAGGTAGTACATGTCTCATTGAATCTGGTGGGTTTTTGGCACAGGGTATTGGATTCTTCCCAATTTCTGAATGCTACAGCATAATAATAACTTAATTTGCCGTTCATAAAAAAACATTTAGTCGTATTGCTTTAAACTCATTTATGTCAATTCTGTAAAAGGAGCTTACACTTGAGTCAGATTCCTGTGCAAAACTAAATAAATGGATAGATTACCGTCTCCTATGTAGATACTGTGCCTTTTTTCTTTCTCAGCCACCCAACACTAATCAAACAATCAAACACACTTTAGTCTCTGACATAAATAATCAGAACAGACTAGTGTTAAGTGCTTTAAATTGAATTTGGATGTATGGTTTGGCTTTGGCTATGAAGTGTCCACATTAGTAAAGAACATAGGCGAGGCCTCTCAGCAGTGTATAATAAAATCGCTTTTAGCTGAGCCAAAACCCAGTCTCAAAACTGTCATACCATGCAGATTGCCTACTTTATTTGTCTCATTACACGTAAATACAGCTGTTACAAAACATAACATATTGTTAGAAGGACTGATTTTCTGCTAAGTTCTCCCATATGAGCTTTGGTATTATTTCTAACAATAGCAAAGATGAAGAACAGAAAACCTAGTAAAATATGGCAGTGCTAATATATTTCATATCCAAAACAGCTGGCTATCTATGATAGCATTAGTTTCTTTCAAACTTCATCAACATCATCTCCTTGGGCAAGCCTCATACCCTCAGTCAACAAAAGCGTAGCCTGGCATCTTTCCTTTGATCATGTTTTTTTTTTTTTGTTGCAGAGGAGATGTACATGCGTGTGTTCATTTATTCTTCAAAAAAGTGTCAATAAATATTTCCATCTCCTCCAGATCTGCTGTACATGTCATATATGATGGCTGGTTGGAATCAACAAGAATGTGATTGTATATCAAAATATCTAACTTTTGGGCAACCTGGATGTTTTTAGACACAATATAGCACCTGGAAATTGTTGTAGCTTCCAATGCCAGCAGTTTCTGTCAACATCACTACCACAGCAAGTACAAATTCCATTTTGAGGCAGATTTCCAGCATTTGTGTCCACGTCAGTGCAATGCAGTGTTTTTGGTTTGGCAGTCATCCCTTTAGATAATTTACATCAGCAGTAGCTTTACCCATTGTGCTTATCATTTTTGGTTAACCACATGTGTTTTTGTCCTAATGCAACATGAAAAAAACAACTCCATCATCACCAGTATCTTGGAATGGAAATTGTTTTTAAGGATCAACCCCTGGGTTGGTTCCTTTCAAACATGTAGCCTGTGTTTTTCATGGATCTGAAATTAAATTCCAACTTTATTGTCCAATTAAGATTGCCATTTTAAATCTAGATTTTTATTTGGATTTATTTAATAGACTGGCTACGTTTTGATGAAATTTCAAAAACCCCATTCATTGTGAAGCATCCCACAATAAGTGATAATCATTATTTCTGGTAAAACATATGCTCCTCAACATCGACCACATAGTAGGAAATCTGTGGTATCCAGGAACATCAGCTGTTACATATAAGGGAGGCATCTTGCTGACTTTAGAGTTAGAAAATCCTCACCTTGGAATAACTCTGGTGGTTTGGTGAAAGGTTCAGCTCGACCATAAATGTTTCTGCAGTCTATCCTGTTCAACCCATCTCCACATGCAGAGGAAACATGTCTGGTATCTGACGGCTTCAGGTCAAGGAGGCAAAGGCGAGTAATATAAATACAATATATAATAATAAAATAGACAAGCCCCATTTGTTTATTGTTATTTTTTTATTTATTATTTTATTTTATTTTTATTTTAAAAGTATCACCAAATGAATGGACACCCTAGTCTGGCTATCACCCGATCAAGCCATACTCAACAGATTTGAGATTGAGCATTGGTCTGGGGAGTCTGCTCTGTATTTTCTCCACACAAGAGGCGTGATCAACATGCATAGTTCAAATAAATCTGTACGCAATTGAATAGTCCTTCAACCAATAAGACCAACCAAACCAACCAATCCTTCAACCAAATGATCCCGGTGACATAGAAGCAACAGAGGCATCAACAGGTTGCTGCACTCTGGTGCCGTTGGTGGCCGCTATGTTGAGAGTAAACAAGAATCTGCTTGCTTGCTTCCCTATCGTCATTATTTTGTGTGTTAAAATAGCATGCCAGGTAAATCAACCAGTTTGTGATTGGTTCCCGCAAAATTGTGAACTGAAGCAGGAGAATTAAATGTGCAGATTTCCAGACCAAGCTGCAGGGCAAAATCAAATCGCCGGCAGAGAGGGTGGAGTTTACCCAGTCTATGGGCTCCCTCAATTTAGTAGAATGCTTAAATGTTTATGTTCTTTTCTGCTTTTCTCATTAAATGCACAATTGTTGTGGTTGTCCGCTCTACTATAAGGGTTAAAGGACAAAAACGACAAAGTTGTTCCACTGGTCATGACTGTTTTCCCAAGATGGCCCCTGCTTTTATACAGTACTGTCTTTATAAACTGTCTTTTTAATAAACTGTCTGTACACTTAAATGGTTCTCAATGCTTCCGTTTACATGCAGGGACCCTCATTATGCTGCTGTGGAAGAGTGGTGTTATTTTGAGCCTTGATAGTGGTATAGAAATAGCGTTTATTTTTTTACTTTTGCTTTGTGAGCTAATTAGGGGTTTGTGCTAAAACTGGTCACATTCGATTAGCATGAAAACATATCCAGATGGTCTCTATCATAAAGGGTCTGTTCTCAAAATACTGGGTGGAACAAACAGTAGGCTAGGATTGCTTCTGTACGGCTCTTACAGACTGTTGTTTTTTCAAGTTTGGAATACAACACACACAGAGGGAGTGTGACTTTATGCTCTGTTCAGGACACTATTACGCCACTGTACCTTTTCATAGCAAACATTTACTTGCTACTATATTAATGTTCTGAATGGCAAGTAGGCTACAGCCCTTTTAACAACTAATAATATTCCACAAATACTGCTAGACTAGATTGTAATTGCAACTAACAAAAAAAAAACGTTCATGTATCAGTGGCCCTGCGTCACATTTTAAATCCACTTCCTTTCTGATCATGGTTTTCTCCTTCCCTTATCATTTGTCAAGAATTGTACATCACAGTTCCTCATGTTCAGTTGAACAGGCATGCCAGTTGTTAATTGTTTCTATGCTCCTACCTCAGTAACTCCATGGCACTCCTGGGATAAGGACAGCAAATCCCCCAGGCTTTGCACACCCAAAATGTTTTCTAATAAAACCTATGAGGAGGCCAAGAAAAACAGGATGGAGTGGTCGCTGAAATCCTCCTGAAATGTATTACATTTCACGTGTCTCCCAAAGAATTGGCAACATTATTCTAGGTGCAGACTTCCCCAGTTGCCTCTGCGTCAGCCGGGCATATTTATGCTGAATTAGGCCCTCATCAGGATTGGGAAATCAACATGCCGACTCTGCTAATTTCCTCCTAACTTCCTGTTGACTCTGCTAGAATGGGCTAACTGGCCTGCTGGCCGGTCAGGATTTCAAATATAAACACCTTAGAAAATACTGGGGAAAAGGTGGAGAAGATGAGCTCAGGCTACCAAGATCATCTCTACAGCCATCTCATGACTACATGAGTCACTCATCAGGATAGGTGAATTAACTCACCAGTCTCCTGCTGTATCTGCTGACCTGGCTGGTCATGGTTTCATCAGAGAAAACATAGAGAAAGGTGAAGGTGAAAATGGCTGTGACCTATGATCCCGACTACATGGACAAGCAAGACCGTCTCTGCGTTCATCTCCATCTCTTCATCAGAGGGAGCACGGAGGCAAGAGAAACTGAACAGCGTCTGTGAATTCTCTGCTGGGCATCCTCTAGCCAGTGTGCAGGCGTTGGATGGTAAGTGGCCCCCATGCCTTTGACGGTTTCCAGCAGGATGTCTTGAGATGTGGTGTCCTTTCACCAAGACTTGGCTGGATGATGGGGTGCTGATGCCATTCAACCAAGTGACTCTTTTTTTTTTTTTTTTATAAGCCGATGTGATGGCCGCATTCTGAATCATGTACACCTTTAAGGAGCTGATAGGATAACATTTCACGGGAATCGTACCAAATTTATGTGACAAATTCACAATCATTAATAAATAAATTAATAAATTAATACATTAATTAATGGATTGATTGATTGGTTGATTGATTGATTGATTGATTAAATAAGCCACCATGATGAGTTTCCAACTGCTGCCCTATAATCAACATTTCACAAGCACATGTTGGCATGCAGAAACTGGATATGCTGGCATATGATGTGTGTGAGGTAAACAGGGAGAAAAATAGGACAAAGCAAGATTCTGTAAAATGAATTATTACTGGGAAATACTAAAAGTTTGTTGGGAAAACTTGGTAGGTGGCTTTTTATACTGGCATTGCTAATGAACACAAGGGTAAACAATTAAAGTAGTTTAATGTGGTGTATAATGAAATAAGAATAAAGTGAGAGAGATCTAATGAAATGAGGCCTGCTATTAGGTTTCATACCTCAATTCATTTGTATTACCTTGATCAGCTACGTCAAACCAATTTTTTACCATACATTTATATTCTTGACTACATTTACTGCAAGCAACCATCCATGATCATGAATCGTATGATCACACTGCAATATAAGATTCACTAGTCCTTCACAGACAAAAAAACACCCAGAATGATACCTTGAAAGCATGCATTTGACCGCTAAACCACATGCAGTCAGCTTTCTGATAGCGTTCTGTCTCCACAACTCTGGTCAGGAGAAGGAAAACAGAATATGGTCTTCATTTATGTGGAATTCTCTCTTTTTCACAGCTTGGAGAATGTGCCAGAGAATTTGGGTATGGCACAATACCATAGCCTTGGGGAATTTGGGAAGAAACCAGAGGGCAATCATGAGTCAGACAGATTTAGGTTGGATTCCCAAGTAGCAAAGTACAAATCCAGGACTACTAGTGTATATAAGCCAGTGAGTGAGAAAGTTTACAGTATGGAAGATCATTATGCTGAAGCGTCTAAATAAAATCCCAATCTTCCCATTAAGTTCAAAATAATAGCAGTCCAACATCACTAACCTCATAAATCATATTTTTTGGAAGAAGTGATATTTCTACATGGCAAATAATTTGCTAGTAAGTCTTGTAGAGTCATAAAAAACCAACAGGCCCAACAGTCATGACATGCATGCTGCTTATTCTGTTTAATTGAATGTGTAATTGAAAGGTGCATGTTCAAAATAATAGCAGTGTTGTGTTCAATTAGTGAGGTGATTGATTCTGTGAAGAAACAGTGTCAATTATGGCCCATATTTAAGGAAGGAAGGAAGTAAACTTTGTGCATGCTGGTTATAGTGCATTTTCACACTGAAATACTCAGCAAAATGGGTCGTTCCCAGACAATTTTGATCATGTTTTGATTTGGAATTGAATGTGCGATGTACCCAATGCATTATTATATTATGGAATTGAAATCTATTCTAAGGATTTTGAGTATTTGAGACACACTGCTATTATTCTGAACACATTATACCTCAAGCTCAGCAGGTAACCTCAAGCTCAGCAGGTAAGACTTGATCTTTTATTTAAAATTCTTCATCCAATTAGTTCAGCTTTAGATAATTATTTCCACATGTAATGGAAAAAATGAGAGTTGAATATTACAGATTTCCTCTGTGAACCCCTGTTCCAGGCTTTTATGGCAGTCTGGTGTTTGATAGTAATGATCGACCCTAGGAGTTTGTATTCGTAACAGTGATCTGACAGCCGTACACCCTCATAAAAAAGTTTTCCTATGCACACAAAATATCCACTTCAAATTCCCAAAGGTGTTCCCATTTATGTTCTCGAGACAAAGTAAGTAATAGTACAAACTTTGAATTTAAACAGCTTCTTCACAATGTCTGAGTTTCAAACCCATCTTGTTGTCACATTGTTGTCACCTGTTGATTTTAATTGCATTTTGTGTCTGCTAAGAGGCACAAATGCTCTCTTTAAAATATGCCCCCACAACTGCCATTTTAGCTAACTGGGAGCTATGATCATTAGCTGCAGCAACTCCAGTTTGCTAGCACCGATTTGTTTTATTTTTTTTTCCATATCGACAGTACTCGTAGATAACTGGCGATTAAGATTCAGGTCAGAACAGCTGGCATTCTCCTTTAAATATGGTCTTCAGTAACAGAAACACATGCTTCCATTGTTAGTTTTTTGGCCTGCATATTTAGAATCACTGTTGGGCAGCATGACCTCCTCCTCCTCTTCCATGTCTGACAGATGAGATGGTGTGCCTTGGATTATAAACTTCTTTTCAACTCCTGTCTTTCCATTTTGAAACAGGTGGATCTATGCCTCATCTGTCCATAACAGTTAGTTTCAAAACACTGCAGATACAGAGTGCAACCTGGTTGTTGTATTTTCTAGTTCTTGTGAATCTTGGTGTCTTTGGCACATCTCCGCCTACATCCCACAATGGAAAGCTTTACTAGCATTGACACTTATTTAGTCGAAAGTTGTTGAAACACAACAGAATCCAAAAGCAAAACACCCAGGGTTCACTGCAGACCTTTGTGAGCGATGAAGAGGAACACACACTTTAGCAGTCAGTTGTAGTGTTACATTCAGGGTTTCTAAGAGAGAGATAGAATTCACTCTATTGAGTCTGTGCCCATATCTGGCCCGCCACCCAAATGTTTTGAAATGCAGATGTATTGCAGAGACTCCAGCTACACACATGCAGACACAGTTTTCTATCATCATTAATCACAGAGAAAACGTTTAGACAATCACACTGAATGTAATTTGCCTGACCTTGATCGATGTAAAGACTGACTTGAAATTCAATATATTTATGTAAACTCTAACACTTGACATAGCCTATAGCCAGTGGTGTAGTGCTGTGGGAGCGCACCAGATGACTTTCCGGTAAAAAGAAATTCTCCAAGTCAGAAAACAGAATATTGGCTGTTTGGCTGCATAAACCGATTTCATAAAACGTTACATTATTTAAGGGCTTTTGGATCCAATCATCACTAAAGTGTATATCATGCATCATGAGCATTGACCGTCTGTATTTCATGCACGAAAGACAATAAAAACAGAGGGAATGGGCAAATTGTAATGTTGACATTTAAGGTGTTTGGATTGATTCATTACGGCAACTCATGCCCTGAGTAACATGCAAGAAAACATTTCACCTTAAAAGTTGATGGTAGCAGGAGCGGTAGCTTTTGAGCTGCACAGTGGTTATTTTTTATCAGTCTAACGTTGTACCTATTGTCTATTGCTAGCAATAGTTACTGTTACTGTTAACTGTTAAAGATGAAAAAAATTTAAATAGTCATGTTCCACGTTTGTGACTGTTTACCCCACCCGACCCAACTTCCCCGCAGTCTTCTTCTTCTCAGCACCATGGCAGCTCCCAGATCCATCACCTTCATCAGCTCCCCCTGTGGCCTCATATGTCACCACCTCCTCCTTCGAACAAACGCTCTTGCTGCCTAGTCACATACCACCTTTCATCGTCTAACTACATCCCTTCACTATGGTCAAACTGTATTGTGTCATCACATCAACACAGCAATTCACAACATGCCAATTTGCTCAACCTCTGTCCTCTTCCCCAATCCACCCAACTAATCCCTTAATGTAATCTGAAAATAGTCTTGCTTAAAACTCAATCGCTAAGTAATAAAACGCTCACCCTGAATGACAACAAACTGGACTTCCTCTGCATCACCAAAACCTGGCACAAACCCCTGGACTATTTCTCACTCAACCAGATCGCACCAACAGGATTCCCCCACACAGACAAACCACGCACTAAGGGACGGCGAGGTGGCGTTGAAATAGGACAAGGACATTAAAATAACCACCATCTTTGTTCCAGCCGCCCTGTCTTTTGAGCATCTTACCTTCAAACTTTCTGGGCCCAGTCCTCTCGTCCCTTCCATTAACTACCGGCCCCAAGCCAAATCCCACCTTTCTCATATTTTTCACATTTTCTCACCCAGCTCTGTGCTATATCACCCTCTGTCCTCATCCTTGGAGATTTTAACTTCCTTCCTTTAACTTTTACTTCATCGACAACACCAACTATAAATCTGCCACTGAATTTCTGAAGCTGTCCTCAAATCCTCGATCTGGTCTGCTCCGCTGGTCTCTCAGTTATTTCTACAGATTACTCCAGCATCAACCTCCATATCGCAGACCATCTTGCAATCATCACAAACATCAACATCCCCATTCCTATCCCAAAAGACAAGTGCAAAATCTCATTCAGTCGATCTGCTCTCTCAGCTTCTCTCTCCAATTCAATATCTGCCTTTCCCCCTCAGTGTCTGATGATCCAACCCACCTTGTGGACTACTACGACAACCCTCTGTTCTCCTGTCTTGACCTACTGGCTCCCATTATTACTAAAACTGTCTCCTTCACACACTCAGCCCCTCGGTACACTCCTGAACGTCATCAAATGAAGTCCAGCAAATGTCAGCAGGAAAGACAACAAAACTGGTTTAATAGTTCACATCCACGCACACACAGTCTCCTTTCACCACTACAAAAACACCCTAAACACTGCTCGGTCCTACTACCAGTCACAGCTCATACACTCCGACTCCAACAACCCCAAGACTCTCTTCTCTACAATAAACAAACTTCTTAATCTCCTGACAACATTTTTACAACTCTTTTCTCTCATTTTTTCAATACACCATTTACAACAACTTGACCACCTCCCCCCTGCTCCCTCCACCCTCTTAGTCACTCTCTTCTTTCTCTCTACTGTCCCTTGTGGAGCTTTAACATTTCACCACAGGTATAAACAGCTCTACCTGTAGCCTTGATCCCATCCCATCAGCTTTCATTAAGACCTGTCTACCATCCACTGCCCCCGCCCATCACTACAATCATCAATTCCTCTCTCAGTTCCAGATCAGTCCCACTCAAGCTTGCATCAATCAACCCCATCCGCCAGAACCCTGGTCTAAACCATTTCCAACTTCCAACCTCCCCTTCAAAAATCTTGGAAGATTTTGTTAAAATCAAGTGGATTAAGAACTCCAAAACAGTATCTCCTACTAGGCCTGGAAACTGTTGCATGTATTGACATAAGGGTTCACATGTTTTGAAAAATGTTCTCAAAACATTTCTTCTAATCAATAAGCACTGACCTTTTACTCTCTTACAGGGCATGTTAAGCAAACATCTTAATTATTGAAGCGGCACCTCATCATCTTTGCCTTAGGGCAGGCTGTGATTATTCCCAGACGGACTCTTATATAAGAGAGGTGTGTTTATATCGCGGTCTAAGACTGTGGTAATGTTAGTTTGTTTGACATTCGTCGGTTTTCGTGGATGTTATGTTCAATAGCTAGCTTGTCAAAAGACTGGATTTCCCCCAGTTTCAGGGTATGTTGGAGAGCAAATTAAGACAGACGTTTCACAGTCATTTTTAACTCAAAATCACCAAAAATGATAATGCAGTTAAGAGCACGAAAAGATGAATGTCTGTCTAACACGCTGTCACAATAGACATACTTAGGGACCGTCTTAAAATTGCAATACCAGCTTTGTTGCATTGATTTCCTTTTGTAGCTTTCTGTGCGTTCATGGACATCTGAAAAACATTTTTCCTAGTGAAAGATTTAGATTTTTCTAACAGAGTTTCAGAGTTTGCAATGCGTTGTTGACAACTGACGTTTGATGTAGGCAACTTTGGTTCACTGAAAATATTTCAATGACAATAAACTGTTTATTGTGGACAAATACCTCTGCCAAGAAACATACACAGACATAACATGTTTCAAATTATTAATAAATAGTCCTATGTATAAAAAAACCACCTTATTCCTGTCCTTTCTGGTTTGTTGTCCTGCAGATAACACAAACAACCACCTGTCGACGTGCTGTTTATATGCAAGCATAAGGGCAAGACTGTTAAATTGAGGTTTACTTGGATGATTCCAGTTCCTACCTAGTATTGATTGTTAATGATGCATTGCATACTTGCATGGCTGAATGGGTTGTTTCACAAAGTAAGAGCTTTGTAACTTTTGGGGTGAAGTTAGAGGTGATTGGATGTTCGTATGTTCAGAAATGACAACCTATGAATACCTAGAAATTTGCATTTGTTACAAACACAGCCCTGATATTGATAAGTCATTTGTAAAGTTTTTTTTATCACAAACTTAAAGCTGTGAGAGGCTGTCTGAGAAATGTAAGAGGTGATTGATTGATTTGTTCTCAGTAAATTTATGAATGAAAACCCTATTGAGGTGATAACTTTTAAATGTGCATTTTTTTTACACAATAGGTCACTGAAGATTATGCAGAATTTGTTAAAGACAAACTAAAAGCTAAAAGCTGTGAAAGTTCTGAGGAGATGTCTGAAACATAGTACAATATAAATGTATAAATGTACCAAAATGAGAAACCTATTAAAATGATAACATTTAAATATACATTGTATAGACAATAGGTCACTGATGAGGATGCTACGGGATTTGCCAAAGACTTTTTCACAAACTAACAGCTGTGAAAGTGGTAAGAAGATGTCTGAGACATATTACAGATGTCAATATATTCAGAAATGAGAATTGTGTTGAAAATACCATTTCTATTGGTAACTAAACCTTTATCTCCTAATTATCTTTATTTATTTTAACTTATTCACAAGTGTGAAATGTTTAATGGCTCTCCCTCTCTATAATTTAAGTGATTTGAAATTTCTATGTTGAACAGCAAAAAAAGCTATTAAGATTGAAATAGCTGGCATCCTATTGCACTTTAAGATGGTCCCTAAGTAGGCCTTGTTGGACAGACATTCAGTTCTTTACGCTCTTAACTGCATCGTCATATTTGGTGATTTTGAGTTAAAAAATAACTGTGAAACGTCTTAATTTGCTCTCCAACATACCCTGAAACTAGGGGAAATCGAGTCTTTGACAAGGAGCTATTGAACGTAACATAAAAACATAAAACCAACGATTGTCAAACATTAAACTAACTTCTAACTAACTCATTTATTTGACATATTATGCATCAATAGGAACTCAAGTAGTCAGTGTAGTTCTTCTCTGCACACGCTGTATTGCTGCATTTGGCAGAGTGGGTGGTCTCGCAGGCGTGGGCGTGTACACAAGCCTCTCCAAAAACCTTTTACCTTTGGTTTGGGCTTTTAGACGGAGCCGTGACTTGGAGGAGCATCGTTGCACCCTTTTTGCTCTACAGATCCCCTTCTCAAAGCACACTTTGTTTGTGACTGGAGAGCAATTTGTTCTCTCACTGCAAAGTGGATGTTTACAGGTAGCCTATGATTTATGCCATGAGGCAAATAGGCATATAAAAGGAACCACGCGACAAACATCCACTGATCTGTTATTTGACATCTGGACTGCATGAGATGAGCTGTACATGGACATCTAAACTGACGTTAATGGATTTTCACTCGGTGCTGGTGGGAGGTTAATTTGACAAGTGCGCTGCATCCTCATCGGGATATGATTCATTTTGGGAATATCTGACATGGCAAGGATACTATCCATCCTCACCAAAATCATGCTTCTTAAAATCTTTGCGTTCATTCTCTTCAAAGGTAGGCCTACGTTTGGTGTCGGCAATAAGGTGCAACACACTTTTATATTTTATTTCTCCAAGATGTAGTCATGTAGGCCCATTCGTTAATGTATTAGCCTATTACTTATTTATATTTATAACATGTTGCTTTTACTAGGTGTCTTGACGTCCGACGACTCGGTCACAACAGAGGTCAACCCCGGGAGTCTTCCAGTCTCCAGCAGGGCGTCTGGCTCCGGGAGAGCCATGGATCTACTGTCTGAGGCAACGGAGGCTAAGTCCAGACCTAAACGCTGTACCTGTTATTCTTACAAGGATAAAGAATGCGTGTACTACTGCCACTTGGATATCATCTGGATCAACACTCCCGAGTAAGACTTTTTTTTTTTTTTTTTAAATAGCTAGGCCTACTAAACATGTATAATTCTCCCATAATCCACTCGGACGTGATTGTGCAAGCATGTTTTTTTGTCAGTGGTGTTCAAGACGGGTATTAAGAGAATTTAAAAAGCAGACTGACATGTGTATGATTTGTGAAGTGTTGCAAGTAACGCACGGTAAATTCTTCCCTGGGGCGACAGACGCAGTCATGGATCAAGTAATGACAAGCCCCTGCCCAACAGAAACCAATTTCGCTCTGCGAGGTCACAGAAAGGCAGAGGTTATTATAACAACTTTATTTTGTCTGCAGTTGCTTTATTTTTTCACCTTCTCATCCTCTCAGTATAATCTCAAGGGTTATTATGTCCATATGATTGAATTACTATTTAAGAAATGGTTCATATCCATGCTGCTGTGTTTCAGGTTCAGGTTAAAAAAAATAATTGTTATTGTAAAAAAAGAAGAAATTGACTAAAAATAAGAATAAGAAAAAGAGCTGAAGAAGAAAAAGAAGAAGAATGTCTGTACTTTTTTGGCCAAACTGAATCAAATATAATGGGCATTATATACAAGTAACAGCTATTTTTATCAAGATTGTTGTGGCACCATGATTCAAAGAATATTACTTTGAATAGGGGTGAATTGGTATTCATATTTCATATGACAAGCTCTATATATGAAAGTTGTGAGGCTGAGTGGACAGAGATCAGAGAAATCTGTTGTGCAAACCTAATCTACATGGGTTGGTGAGGTCATCTGTGAAAATTTGTTCTAAATTTGATTGTTTTGTCCAGCCTTTAGCTTTAGTCTGCTTTTTAACCAAACCAAATTAATTCATGAAAAAGAGATATTAGAGAGTTTAGAGAGAGGCAGAACTGGCCTGTGGCTTAAAAATCTTGCGCTGTCATGTATGGACAGGGAAGGCAGCATATTTAAGGTTGATAATTCTGTGGTTTGGTCCTGGGATCACCAACACAGTCATGTTTTGATTACCAAAAGCCAGTTCCCTGTCCTGGCCAGAGCTATACCAACTGCACATCATGTGTTATGTTGGCTCAGCAGGTGATATGGAACCATGAAAAGTGAACATTACCATTTGGCATCACTACAGGGAGTAGCAGTTTTTAACATGTGTGCTTACACAAACAGTTTTCAACATGTGGCCTAGCACATTACTATCACATTAGTAGAATACCATGAAATATAATTTTCACACCTTGTTTTATTTGTTTTGCCACCTTCTAACTTCAAATTAAAATTCTTGGCAAGACAGTAGGAAATAATTCCTTTTTCCTCTTTCTTATTGTGCCAAGATTGCTTGTGCCAACTTTATTACTTCTTAGCAAGTTTGGACAAATTGACATAGTCAAGGGTCAAAGACTGAGTGAAATATTGACAGAAACCACAACATTAATATAAATATTGTAGGTGTGTTTTCAAATATGTGTTCACATTGTGGGAAGAACTGCATTCCTGATAGAAAATAAACTCCCCAAAATGCTTTGGCTCTTTAAAGCTAAAGTTTTATAAAGTCTCAGCATGGAAAGTAGAAGAGAGGATATTACCTTTCTCCCATAGTAAAGCACCTCAAATGCTCCAGTGGAGCTACTCATTATTGGCTCCCTAGACTGTGCTTTACCTTCCAAGTGTCAGTTTGTGCATGTTCATTCTTCTTTTTTGACCTCTCCCCAGCAGTACAATTATAATTAAAGTGATTTTACTCAGCTTGCCATATTGCTTAAAAGACAGGTTTCAAGGAAAAAAGCTTTTCTTCTATCGTCCACCAGCTGATGTCAGCATTTCCAGTCCCTATTGTGATACATGAAGACACTTCAGACTAAACAGCAATGACTCCGGTATTGCTTGAAGATTGCTTACCTGATTTCCCACCTGTCCAGACGAGCAGAGGCATGGGCTGCAGCAGAGTGGGGAAGGAATTCGCCCATTTGTGACCCGTTTGTCCGCTTCTCCCAGACTTTCACACAGATTTTCCAACATGTCACTTGGCAGAGAAATGACCCGGGCTCTGGTGAGCCTTCATCAGGGCAAACTAAGAGTGGCTGACTATGAAATTGACTTTTGCAAGCTGGTGGCAGAGAGCGGGTGGAATCAGGCTGCGCTACTGGATGCCTTCCTGTACAGTCTGTCCCGTGTGCTGAAGGATCAGATGATGGCTTTGGATCTTCCAGGGGACCTTGACGCACTCATCGCCCTAGGCATCAAGATTGACAAGCGGCGCTTCAAACATGAAAAAGAGAGGTTCGACTCCAAGGATTCTCCGCTGGCTGATCAGAGAATGGTAGTCTCAGGTATTCACGCCAGACGTTGCTTCACTTCCAGCTTCCACGGGTGAGGAGCCTATGCAACCGAGTAGAACCCGGTTAACCCCTGATGAGAGACAGAGGAGAATCCGGGAAGGAACTTGTATCTACTGCGGCCAACTGGTCATTCCATCAGTCAGTGCCCAGTAAGAGGGAGAGCCTCGGCAGTGAGGGAAAGTTTCCTAGTGGGCCATGCTGCAGTTTCTGGCATTCCCTCTCACCCCATGTTCACTGTAACGCTGTCTTCTTCTGGGGTCTCCAGTACTCAGGCGATGATGGTGGATTCTGGGGCTAATGTTAGCCTCATGGAATTTTCCCTCGCCATTGAGGCCCACAGCGCTGGATGGCCAGATGCTCTGGCGAGTAACTCATCAGTCCACTCCGCTGACCTGTTGCCTGGCTGCAGCCCAGCTGTCCCTTTACAAGGAGACAGCTCCTTGTAAAGAGACAGGGTTTCTGTCATGTTTTTTTTTTTTTTTTTAAAGTTCTTTGTTCTCCCTCTTATTTTACTTCCTGTTGTAGATTTTCCCACCTGTGATTACCTGTCCCCACCCTAATGTGAAACCTGTCTCATTGTCTCCCTTGTCTTGTGTATTTATGTTCAGTATTACCCTTACTTTATCACTTTAACACTGGACTCAACACTGACACTTTAATAATAATTTATGGTCTTTTCTTTGTTTATTTGACAAATGTTCTTATTGTTGTTATTATTATTGTTATTTTGTTGTCTTTATACTGTCTTTTTTATCTATTTTTTTTTTTTTCTTGCTAAAAACTGCTGTTGGAATTTTCAATTTCCTCGCAGGAGTCATCCCAAAAGGATTAATAAAGAGAAGTCTAAGTCTAAGTCTACCCCAGTGTGAGATTGTCTGCTTCCTTGTGTTCAGCCTTCAAGCATTTGTCCCTGTTTTCCTGTTCTCCTGATCCTTTAGTCTCCCCGGGATTTTGATCATTGCCTACCATTTTTTGACACTGTGAGTTTATTAGCTTGCTAATAGAACCATTGCATTTTACGTACCTGAGTCATGTATCTGTGGGTCCATCCTTCTGTGTGCGTGATAGTGGAAGTGGCAGCTATTCAATCAGATGCAAGCAGCAGGAAGTCTGATATAAACTGGCAAATATGCGGGAAAGCCATTTATATATTTAATACTAATGGATCTTTTTATTTTAAATGTCTTAAGAAAACAGACTTGATGGATCAGGGCAGTGTCTTTGCCCTGGTTGACAGACCTTTCTCTTAGCTATAATATGCACAAATCCCGCTGGAATACTTTGATTGGTTTTAAAAAGATTAACCTTAATCTTTGGCCTTTATAGCTTCTAAAGCCACAAACACCTTTTGTATTTTTTTATTTTACAAATTACATCTCAGATTGTCAATAATAGATGGGGGTAAAAGGACAAGATGCAAACCGGGCATTAAGCAAAAACAGCAGTATCCAGATGGGAAGATTAGGATTAGAAATGTCAAGTATACCATCATGGACTCTCTGACTTTTGATATAATCTAAGTTATATTTCAAGTTTATAATTCCCTTTCAGAGACTTTCTGACTTTCAATTTTATTTTAAATGTTCTGCCATATGAACGAAAGTGCAGTAACATTTGTTCTGCAAACACTTAACAGCATTTTGTTTATACAGTAGCAGTTAAATAAATACATATTTAGTGTAAATCTCAACTTAAAGCAAATATAAAATGAAAGCTTATTGCCACTGCCAGGGCATTAATGTTATCCTGTTTGTTATAAATAAAAATACAAAAATTAATTTAATAACATTAAAACAGGCAATTTAGGTAAAATTTGAGGTAAAATATCTATATCAGGGAGTAGCATAACCAGTCCATGTTCAGTACCAAATTTCCTTTTGGAGAATCTCATTCAAAAAGAACCAGATAACACTTTCAGTGCAGTTTGTAGATTCCTAAAACTTGATGTTTTTTTAAAGATTTTTTGGGGGCTTTTCCCTTTATTTTAGTGACAGTGGATAGACATGAAAGGGGGAGAGAGATGGGGGATGACACGCAGCAAAGGGCCACAGATCGGATTTGAACCCGGAACACTGCAGGACATAACCAACATGGGGTGAACACTCTTACTGGGTGAACTAAAGGCCACCCCAAACTTGATGTTTTTTTACTCCTGTGTACTAAGCCAGTTGCTAAGGCACACAAGATTATTTACATTTTCAGATGATGAAGAAGCTCTCTTCTTCTGTACAATATGACCAGCAAGAGAAAACAACCTTTCACAGGGTACGGAGGGTGCAGGTGTGGCTAAGTACTTCTGTGCACAGGAGACCAGCCTGCTGTGTGAGCCTGAATGTTTGGAACACCACTCTAATGGACAGGACTCTGCTCTGTATCGACACACACTGTTCCCAATTGTGTCTTCTTCCTGTTCAGAATCAGACTCAGATGATGCAGCCAACAGGGTTAACTTTTTCTTTTTGTGGCTCTGATGTTTTTTCATCCACATGTTTCTCTGCAATAACCCTCTGTTCCTTGACGAAGTTGGTGACTAAGGCCCACACCTCACTCCTCTCAGCTCTGGGTATATACTTGAGGTCCTTGAATCTATGGTCCAGTGCAGTAACAATTTTCAGATATGCAATGTTGGCATTTTCCTTGCGTGTCTCCAGGTCTTTTCTGAATGTAGACTTGAACTTGGCCACATAGGCAGGGTCATCATCTGAGCTCTCCATCACCCGAGAGAGATGGCAAAAAGCCGCTGCTGTTGGTGTTTGTGGTGAGGACATCCCTCAGTGGCTGTTTGTTTATCATGTCCAGAGTTGAATTCCATCAGGTTGGAACATCTTGCATAAGCGACTCCTTCTTCTGTCCACGTTCACGTTCTTCTGTTGTTGCTCTAACTCTGCAGCACTTGCTGGACTGTGTTTAAAGTGCCCCACAACTTTTCTGCACTTTGCAAGGACACTGTCAAACGCACTGTTATGCAGAGATACTGTGACAGAACGCTGGAGACTGTGCGCAAAGCAGGGGACATGATCAAAAAGCAGATGTCTTGCAGCAGCGATCATATTTTGTATCTATTCGTACTATCTGTGCTAACTGTGGTGACTTTATTTGACACATTACACTGCTGTGCAACTTCAATAAAGTGTCCCGCGCATGTTTCAGCATAATGTATCTCCTCTGTTTTCATTCCAGTCAGAGCATGTGAATGCAGCGCCCTTTTCATCAATATAATGCAATGTAACTCCGAGATAATTATGGTTACTCAGTGAGTCCAGTATCCCCAGTAAGTGCAACAGCGGGTGCATGTTGTTGAGTTGTCGCTTTTGCAGTCCTCTTCTTTTCATACAACTCGTGTATTCTTCTTGTGATGGTGTGTCTTGAGGAAATCTCATACCTGCCGTTATTTATTGCGGTTCTCAGAATGTTTCTAGTGTGTATTGTAGCAGTGTTTTGCCATTGAGAACGAGCTAGCATACTAGCGTTAGCATGTACTACGGTTAGCCACCTCGTCTCGGCTAGTGACGTAGAAAGCCGTGCAGAACAGCTCACCCGGAGACTGAATGCAGTGGACATTCAAAAACCTGTATCTCACTGAAAACAGCATGGATGTTTTTTTTCCAAGTTTGTATGCGTGTGGAAGCACCAGAGACACAAAATAACACCCCAAATTCCAGAAAAAGTGATTTTTTCATAATATTTACATTACTTTAAATAGCATATGGATGTGATATGATGTAATGTGATGTGATTTGTTGTCGGTCTGGTCCAGAGTTAAACTCTTTGTGAAACATGAACAATCACAAACAACGAAAACTGTAGAACTTATTATCTAGTTTGACAGTCAGTCATAACGGAAAAAGAACATAAATAAACGACTTTAACGTAGATGTTCTTTAGGGCTTTATTATGTGATATCGGATCGGTGCATAAACTCCAGTACTTCCCAATACCAATACCAGCATTTTAGGTAGTTTCGGAGGCGATACTGATGCTGGTATCGGTATCGAAACATCTCTAACTGTGACACATGCATCATGTACTTGTTTCATTGAAATCTAAACAGATCTCTCACTGTATGGTGTGAAAAAGGAGTATAAGACTGGTGGCCTGAGGGCTACTAGAAGATACAGTATGTCTACGCTTGAGCACTCTCTAAAACTAAGAATATTTATTATCTGTTGGTTTTCTCTGTCCATAAGAATGTGGTTTATCTCACAATGTATTATTATTAAAAACAATGGCATCTGTTTGTTTTACCTGCTCAGACGCACTGTGCCCTATGGAATGTCGAGCTACAGAGGACCTCAGCGAATCAGACGTGCTGTCAGTGGACAAGCAAATGAATGCAAGGGGGAAAAGACTCAGCGCTGCATTTGTGCCATTCTTGACGCAGACCCTGAGTGCCTTGATTTCTGCCTGTCATGGTCAGTGTGACATTCATTGGATCCTTCTTAGTCCTATTAGGTGTATTTACATCACCACATCCAGCTAATTATAATTAAAGAGTGAAATGAATTAACCACAATAAACAAGTTTTCTAATAATAAACAAATCGCTGGGTTAGCCCTTTAATTTTGCAACTTTAATGTGAAATGTTCTCTTTCAAGTCCTCTGCAGACAGTGCCAATCAGGAGTCTCCACAGAGTCCCTGGTCCTGGATGACAGTTTGGAATGGACCCTTCCCTACTCTTCACCCCCTCCATTCTTCATTTGACGCTCTTACCTCCACAGGCACACTCACATTAAAGGGGAAAAAACTTTGGAGTTTGACACAGACATTCCTCAGAATCAAAACTATTGGAGCAAGTTCCATCAAGCCAAGTGATTTCAAGAACTCTTCAGCAAATTCAATACAGATACCTGGAAGCTATTTCCCTTTTGTGTCCACCTGAGAGCAGCATGAGGGTTACTTCCACCATACCTGTTATAGCCATTGTCCTTGCTTCTGTCAAGCTTGATTAGACAAACCCTTTGTATTCACACCTGGTTATGTTGAGGACTACACTTGACTCTCTCTTGTACAAGAATGAGATAAGCTTTTATCAACCTATAAGGGACAACAAAGACATTTCTATGACAATCTTGGTAATCAAAAGCTCCATAAGCAGCTATGTAAAATAGGAGCAAGGCATGCTATTGTGATATCTTGCCTTTAAAAATGTAAAAATAGGAAAAAAAGGGGAAAGCTTTTGACCACCAGTGTTAGCAGGCATATTATTGAGCTTTGGTTAATGAGACTATTTACAGTCGGTCCGGAAGGCATTAACACCCCGACACTGCATGTTTTGTTCATGTCATTTCTTTCAGCCATAGTGTATAATTTGCTCTCTTTTGCAACTGACTATGTTGTGCTTTTTCCTCACCACCACTGCTAAACTCTGTAGAAATTATATGACAGCTTTAACTGGACTGAAAATATTGAACATTGCACTGGGTGACATGTTCCCTCATCACGATGAACATGGACCCTGTAGTTTATTTCAAGTCAATCCCACATACATTGTCCTCAGTGGTGGAAAAGGTATTTCAATCCTTTACTCAATCAAAAGTAATAATACCACACTGTAAAAATACTGGTACAAGTTAAAGTTGTGCATTGAACATGTTACATAAGTAAAAGTATGTAAGTATAATCAGGAAAATGTACTTAAAGTATTAAAAGTAAAGTACTCAATGCAGATGAATGGCCCCTGTGACTGTTATACATTATGTCACTGGAATATTATCACTCATGTAGTGATGTAAAAGCAGAAGTTACTACTACTATTATTGTAGTTGTTGAGGTGAAACTAATCTATAAAAATATTTTTAAGACTGCAGACTTTCACTAGCTAATTATTTTCTCAATTAATTGTTATTAAGTCATTACTAATTAATGAATGAATGAATGTCTTTTGTATATACTGTTGGATAGTTAATTTCTAACAAAACATCATATTTTATGAGTTCTTTATATGTTTTATGTGCAAAAATGTGGGTTAGGATGATACAGTATATAATACTACTGTTAAAATTAAAGAACATATTTAGGCTACAAAATAAATTGCATTAAATGTTAATGTATACACAGCCTCTGGGCTTGAAAAGTGAAGCCATTGCAGAAGTCCCTCAAACCTGCGTTCTTTTTAATTGCAAGCAGTAAACGACTCCAGTCGTTACAAAAAGATGTCCAAATGTAAAAAAGTCTATGAGGAAATATGCTCAACTGATGTACATTTCCAGGATAATTGCCTGGGGACAGCCAGTGGTTCAAACCTTACGCTCTCAGTGCATTGCAGTTCTCGCAAACTCTGTTCGCTTCTGGAAACGACAACAGACTTTGGAATAACACTGAAAAAGGCAAGTTCTAAAAAAAATGTGGATAGTGCAACAAAGTAGACTTCCTTGCTTCTTTTGGGGAATGAATGTAAACATTTACAAGGAATATGGTTACGGCATTTACTATCTAACTGGGACGTTTTGGGACCGATTGGAGAGCATTGCTATGAATGAAGTACCCACACCGATACACTGGTAAGAGCAAATTACATTTAACCATTTATCCTGCTAATTTAAATGGCTCACTTTACTGTATTATGTGAACTGCTAACTTCATTTAATATTGTAATTGCCGTTTTCTTTTGCTGGGGGAAATGTTTCACTAAAACAAGTTCCTTCCCGAGACCATTTTGCAGAGCCATTGTCTCTGCATCTGGAGCTTAGAGCTTAAGATAATTGTGATTGGTTTAAAGAAATGCAAACAACCCAGAGATTTTTTTTTTGCTATCCTCGAATCTACACTCCATTGCGCTGTAGAGATAGGTCTGGCAATGTGTGACTAAGGAGAAAATGACCCTACTTCTCACTTGATTTATTACTTAGCAAACATGTTCCTAATGAGTTTATAGTCTCAATTGTTAGTTTCAAGTCTTCTTCAATAGAACTTGTTCATTTAGTAAATTATGGTCCCATTTATTTTAAAATAGATGATATACCATGCACTGTGAGTCGACATGCAAGCTGTCCTGTCAATCAAAATGGAGGCTTAGCAATGTGTGTCCTTGGCACTGCGTACATAAAGTAAATTAACTTGTTTTGGGGTGCTGTCCATGTTTTCGTCTTAAACTGTGACCCTCTCTCTGTGTGTTTTCACTTCATGAGAGTTGATTGGAACATTTCGGTCACCTAAAAATGTTTTGTTCAGTGTTCAGTAGCTAACTAACTAAGCTAGCTAGCTAGTGTTAGCATTAGCTGGCAGCTTAAGAGAACATTTGTCAATTTTTTGTGTCCTGCTGTACATGCAGATGAATTTTGCCAGTACCAGGATGTCAGATTTTACCTGCCGGTAAAACTCCGCCAGTATGACTCGCTTCAGCTGGCTGAAAATCTGCAACTTAGCGTTTACCTTAGTGCAGTACCATTGCAACAATAGATGACATTGGCTCAACTGCGTCAATCTCCCCCAGCTACACCCTCTCAGCCTATAACCATCACGCCCGGTTTAAAAAACAACAACAAGATGGCAACGGCAAAATTGCCAAAATCCAGGCTTCAAAATGGTAATCCACAAACCAATGGGTTACGTTATTTTTTACAATCTATTGTCCAATCAACTGTCTATGACAACATGTGGCTACTGCATTTAATCAATTTGTTAGCTACATACTCACCTGTAGGAGGACGGCCTCTGGGTCATCCTCCTTGAAGTGCAAGGCACTCACAAAATGTTAAGGTTACTGCCTCTCTTCACAGTTAAGGTGTGGTGGTGTGGTGTATTCTCTGTGAGTCTTGCGCTGAATGTACTGAATATGACATGTATGATATATACAGTATAATTATAATAATATAATAATAATATTTTCAGGAATTGTTTTTCCATTGTATTATGACATATCAACAGTGTAAACATACATATATTGCAAATATAGTGTAAAGGATATAAGTTAGCTGACATTATAAGAAAGTTGCACAGAACAACAACCTATACTACTCTGTAAATTGTCACATTTTAGCAATGTTGCAGCAACATCATTATACAGAGTACAGGGAACGTCCTGCAGAGGATTTTGAACAGAGTTAAAATACCATAGAGCACCCTATGTGTAACATTTCAACAGTGTAGTAGCAATGTACTAATGGTATCGCTGTAACTGTAATGTTACAGTAACATCTTTACAACTTCACAAATAATGAGGACCACAATGGAAATAAGTCCTGTACTTTATTGTGATTTTATCCTCGATTGTATTGGATGTCTTTTCCTGTGTAAGGAATTCTTAATGTAATTAAATATATAAAATAAAATAAAATTAATACGTGACAATTAATATGTTGCAGGGACTTTGTTTGTGGGGCTAGGCCTGGACAGTACTCTCGTTTGAGTAACGTTTGTTAAAGACCAACAGTGTCTGGCTGTTTCAGGAAGGCTTTTGTAAAAGATCAAACTGTTTGTATTTTGGACTAATTTCATGGATCTTCATTAAGAAATAAATGGGTTTAGGCCGCGTGCCACAGACAAGGTAGGGAGGGTGGAAAATATTGAGACAACTCTTCTGGACTTATCTTCCTTTTATTCAGAAGGCCTAAGTCTTTGGGGTGAAAATAAACATTTAAACCACTGTATTGCCCAAGGTCTAAACAAATTGGTCAAATTCCATGAAGCTATGCTACTAATGGAGTAAAAATGAGCAATTGTGTTTCATGCTTCTGGAGCCACGTGTGCTCTCCTTCTAACCAATAATTAAATTCTTCCATTTCTCTCACTTGTGCTTCGCCATACTCTGGATCTCTGTGCAGTTTGTCAAATAGTTGCTTTGACTGATGCTAAGCAAACAATATTCACATATTTATCCTATTAAAATGTTTCTAACTTGTATAATTTTCCACTGATAGCAGAAACAGTTCTCTGTCTATGTTTGTCTTTTGGTCAGAGTTGTGTCACATTGCACCAAATTGTTGTATCAAATCAATGTGTTGTACTGTAGTAAACAAAAATGCACAATGAAAACAATAAGTGGACTAAGTATTTGTTAGTGACTTTGGATTAGTCGTCCACGTGGTTACAGTGGACATGACACTGAGGGCATTTCCATGAAAACAGAGTTTAATGTGGGGAGACATTTCATGACAACAAACTCAAGTTTGGCACATCCTTTCAAGTATGCCCTGAAGCGTAAGCATGGATTACAGTTTCTCTCTATTGCCAAGAATGCATCACCACTTGTTCAGTTAAAGCATTCATTGTTGCTAAACAGTTTAATAAAAGTAGCCTCCTGCAGAGAATTCAAGTTGTTTTTGTTGCCTTTTTGAGCAAGTGCCAGCTTGGAACAAAAGTGGACATAAGACATATATTTCCATTCTGACTCTATTCTGACATAATGGTTCACATTGTACACCTTGTACACCATCTTGTCAGAAAATATATCGTAAAACTCTATGTTGTGTTCACACTGCCCAGATTTTGCATAAATTGTGTGCTGTAGTTTTCCTGTAGTTTATTTCGAGTCAATCCCACATATATTGTCCTCATTTATTCATATTGTCCTCAGTATTTCAATCCAAAAGTACTAATACCACAATGTAAAAATACTGGTACAAGTTAAAGGTGTGCATTGAAAATGTTACATAAGTAAAAGTAAGCAAGTATAAGCAGGAAAATGTATAAAAGTAAAGTACTCAATGCAGATAAATGGCCCCTGTGACTATTATATTATTATGTCATATGTCAGAAGCTAATCTATAAACATTTTTAGGACGGCAATTTATGATTATTTTCGTTATAGATTAACTGGCAAATTATTTTCTCGACTGATTGTTATTTGTTAATATTTATTAATGAATAAATGTCTTTTGTATATGTTGGGTAGTTAATTTCTAACAAAACATATTTTATGAGTTCTTTATATGTTTTATGTGCAAAAATGAGGGTTAGGATGATATAGCATATGATACTACTGTTAAAATTAAAGAACATATTTAGGCTACAAAATAAATTATTAAATGTTAATGTATGAACTGTATGCAGTTAAACATGCTCTCAATTCTCAGTGCTATCTTTGGTGTAATTCCATATTTTTCTCTCTATATGGGCCTTTCCCTTACACAGTATCTAATCAATTTTCAATGACAAAATTGGGCAAGAGTACCTTACCTGCATATTCTGCTGGGATGCAGATGCTTATTTTTTTTAACTTGCCACAGGTAAGGAATACAAAAAACGCTGTACAAAAGTAAAAAATTATATTTATTGGAACAGAGAGTGGCTGTGGTTGTGATGATTTTCCAAATGCCAAGTTAGTCATCTGATAACAAAGTATTTTTGAGATAAAAAAAAAGTGGGCTTTCATGATAACATCATTTTCTTGTTATCTGGAGAAAACAAAATATTTTCTTGTTATAATGGGCTCATTTTAAAACGTCTTTTTGTTTGTACATGAGAAGGATGAAATTATCCCTTTATTACAAGAAAGTGACTTTGTTATCTGGAGATCGCAAGATATTTTCACTTAAGATACTGTGGCAGGATTGTTTATTTTAAGACTTGTGGGGAAATCACTTTTTTGTCTCTGTTGTAGTTCTATATAAATTATAGGCTACATTCATTATTTTGTTGTAAATAAGAAAATCACAGAGATTCGCAGAGCTGCATTTCTGTGATGCCAACACCACCACCTTCCCCTTTATAAGACAGAACGTGAGACCCTTTGAGGCCCTAATACCACCGATCATCCTGGAATGTCGCAAGTCTGTCCTAAATAAGTCTACCCTGGAGCCTCAGTATAAACCTTCTGCAGTGAGCACCAATAATATCGCTCAGAGAGAAAAGCCTCATTCCCACAGTTTACCCTGGGAAATATTTCTTTGCAGACATCCTGACCATGCGCCGGCAGGTTCAGGGCCCCTACCATGGCTTACCGTTTGTTGTTTGTATTCTGTTTCATTAAATAGGTAGACCTTTTGTGCCAAGCAGGGGAACCTTTGCTGGTTACTGACAATATCCAGTGCTCCAGCCACACAAACACTTTCAGACACAATGATATCAGGTTGATATTTTGCATAGTGTGTATTCTGTTTTTGTGTTGGGTATTAAACATATCTTATTAACCATAATCCATTCTAATGGCATTGTGTTATGCTTGCATTATATTCTTGATTTAGTGCATGAAACAGATGCTAATTATAAAAACAAATCTATATTTAACCCATACCCTACATTTATAGAGCCAGCTTCCATCATAATATTTCTAATAATTGTGCAGTCTGATATTCAGCACTCCCATATAGCCCGGATAAAATATATACCACATTTTCAGAAACTGTGAGATTGGCAGTCAAATCAGGCTCATTAGATTATTTTGTCAAATAGTCGAATATTTGGGGTCCCTCCTACAAGACATACTATGAATATAAACACATGGAATAATATTGTCATGGAACTGCTGAATTAGGATACTGGCAACTTGTTTGCTGCGATTCAGGCACAGACTGTAATTACATAAAAATGCTACACACAGCCCCTTTTATCACTATTTTTATATTAACATGAACATGACTACATGTTTGTGGAATGGTTTGCTTATCCACAGTGAATTATCCCCAGACTGCTCATATACAGAGCTTTACAACTTGTCAGCTTATTGTCTTCACAACTCACAACTTTACTGTTTTGGTTCACTCTCACACTGCCCAATAGCTTTGTAAATGTAGCTGTTTTCAGGAAAATTTCTTTAAAAGTCCATTCTACATTACCTGCACCAACAGATCAAGTTAATGATCTGGTGAACATTATGGAGCAGTTCTATGTAAGAGTAGAGTTGGTGGAGACCAAACAGAGCTAAAAGAGATTTAATAATAAACTTACATTCGCTCAGTGGCCAGTAACACAACTCCAAATGAAAGATAATGTTGCCCTGTATCTTCTGGATGGGAAACTGCTAAAATGCTCATATAAACTTACAAAGTGATAATAAGGCACCATTTAAAGATTTTAAAGATTGTAAACATTTAAAGAATTGACCAAACATTGCACCTGGCAGTGTCACAGTACATTGTGCCCAGGGTGCTCAAGCACAAACTTCCTGCCTGCTTTAAGTATGAGGTTTGTTTCATAAAAGTTCAAGATAAATGTGTTGCTGCCTTAAGGCATAAATCTGTAGAACTCTTCACGACAAAGGTAAATCATGAAGAGCAAAGTCTTTCAAAACATTTAGGTTGTTAAGCAGCCCAGACTCTCACCTCAAGCAGCAGAGTAACATGCAAATACTGGTTCAATCAGGTGCGGTATGTGAGGAGTGTCACCGTTTCAGATGTAGTTCAACCCCAGTAACCTCAACATTAAAAAAAATGTTGAAAAGTAAAATTTAAGTAACTATGTATTTTTTCATCTGATGATCATAAATAACCTGCAACAGCAAACAAGACTATCAGTGAAAAGAACGCTGTTTTATATAGTTTTTATTAATGCCTTTGCCTTTTTCCTGCGAAGTCCCAAAATGATTTACGGCAGGCAGTAAGGCTTTATAGTAACATTCTGATGGGTTACAGATTTTGACGTAACACCAGAAAAGCCCCTTAGTGAGCATCCAGCCAGGTAAAGGGTAGCAGAAGATTTCTTCATATAGGATGCTAAAGTGGTTCAAATCTTTCTAAACTCTAAAATTTTTCTTACATAAATTACATATTAAATTAGATTAATTTGTTTCCATATGTGAAGGAGATAAATGCAGTTGTGTTCAGAATAATAGTGTGTTTAAAGAAAGTGAATAATGCTCAAAATGCTTAGAATAGCTTTTAATTCCATAATAATGCATTGGGAAGACATTGGGAAGCCTTTACAGAAAGTGAAGATAAAAAGGAATATTAGGCTGTTCAAAAATAGTATTTACATTTCTCTTTACAAATGTAAACATTTCCTGTATAAAATGAAAAACGCTAAGAACAAAAAGATCAAACACATGGCTCACAAACAAAACAAAAAGGGATTTATTGGAGCCGAGAAGCCAGCTGACCAGAGACAGGAAACAGGACTGGAGGTGATGACTTGGAGGCGGTGGGAAGTTTCACCAGGGTGACTGCAGCAACGATGAAGTCAAGAGTGGTTGGAGAGCCTGGGTTGATAAACTATAGTTGGTTGGAGATGGCAGGCAGGTGTGAGCGGCAGGAGCATGCGATTATGAATGAGACTCAGGTGCGTGCAGTCAGTTGGCTTCAGCAGCAGGGTGAGTGAGGGAAAGAAGGGCAGGCTGACAGAAAACTCAGAAAAATAGAACAAACAAATACTCACAGCCAGTCGGACCTCAACATAACAAAAAAAAAAAATGTCTCAAGGGTTTGCTTTACTTTAAATCATTGCACTAATATGTAGTTGCATAACCGTTATTTCTGAGAACTGCTTCACATTTGTGTTGCATGGAGTCAACCAACTTGACTCCATGCCTGTGAACAGGTATTCCAGCCCAGGATGATTGAACTACATTCCACAATTCCTCTGAATTACTGGATTTTCCTCAGAAACTGGCAACATTTTTGATGTCACCCCACAAATATGGGATTGAGGTCCGGGGTTTGGGCTGGCCACTCCATAACATCAAGCTTGTTCATCTGGAACAAAGACTTTGCACACTTACCAGGGTGTTTTGGGTCATTGTCTTGTTGAAAGACGCATTTCAAAAGGCATTTCCTCTTCAGCATAAGGCGACATGTATTCAAGTATTTATGTACTGAAAGTAATCCATGATCCATGGTATGCGATAAATAGGCCCAACACCACAGTATGAGAAACATCCCAATAACATGATTTTTGCACCACCATGCTTTACTGTGGCTTGAATTCAGTGCATGGGGGTCATCGGACAAACTGTCTGCAGCCCAATGTGTCCTTTGGCAAATTTCAACCTATTCAGTACATTTCTTTTTTTCAGCAATGGGCTGACATGGCTTCTAGCTTTGCTTCACATAGCCTTCTTCTAATCGTAACAGTACTCACAGGTGACTTTAAGTCTTCTTTGATTTTCCTGGAGCTGATCATTAGTTGAGCCGTTGCCATTTTGGCTATTCTTCAATCCATTCCAATGGGGGTTGACCGTTTTTTCACACGTTGTTCAGGCTTTGGATGCCATTTCAAAGCATTTGAAATCATTTTGGCTGAGAAGCCTTTACTTTTCTGCACTTCTTTAACAGTCACAGTGAGATGGTAAACACGTGTTCAACTTATGAACAATGTGTCTCTGAGGTCCCCCGGAAAATACTTTGACACACCAGTCCCATCAATGGAGAATTTTGTTCTGCTTGTGTATGTTTTGTCTCTTTCATTGGCTTTACAACGTGACCACTAAGTCCCAAAATTACATAACAGCAGCTTACACAACAAAGCAAACAAGTGGTAAATTACAGAACATAGTAAAACATAATTAAAACATAATTAAAACTGCAAACAGCGTTGGAGGGGCCCCTGCTGCTCTGCGTCCGTCAGGGTTACTGGTGGACGCCACTCCTTGTGACCGTGCATTAGCATGGCACTTACACACTATAAATCATCACCAATGAAAAGGGAAGTCCCTGCTGAGTTCAATGATACCTCACACAAGACACTACATCATACAGTTCCTTAGCCGTGGCCAAAGCATAGGGGACGAGGAAAACCAATAAAAAGGAAGTCTCTGTTGAGTTCATTGATACTTCATATAAGACTCTACCTTAAAGGGTTCACCAGCTATGAAAGGGGGCTATGGAAGGGGCTTGGCTACAGCACAGGGGGTGGGTCAAACCAGCAACATTCAAAAAGAAACTTTCTGCTGAGTTCACTGATACCTCACACAAGACTATACCTGATTCAGTAATACTGATTTATTTCATGTTACCAGCGCCATGACCAAAAATCAATTTTGGCTTGTAGATGTCCTCAGACCTGGACCTTTGTCAAACGTGAGAAATTAAGGGCAGATATGACAATGTACACGAAAGTTAAAACTTCTTTGTTCATTGATAAATGTGCAAAATGGCCGCCATACCACAGCCACAAATTTGACAAAATGTTTTTCTTTTAATAACTTTTCAAGGTGTTAAGATGGTACAGACCAAATTTGAAGTCCAGCAGATGAAATCTCTGGGAGGAGTTTGTTTAAGTATAGCACCTTGACTGGTCTAATTCTTGTTGCCACTAGGAGGCACTATGACTTTGAGCCAATATCAGCAGTAGATGTTGTCAGGGTTGGACTCTTATGAATCCTGAAAGGTTTTGAGCCAATTGGACATTGTACACTCAAGTTACACCCACTTCCTGTTTTGATAGCAAAACGCACAAAATGGCCGCCCCACCACAGCCATGCCCTATGACGAAAAGTTTGACATATGTGTACCATGTTTCGTTAGTCTATGTTAAACTTATTGCAGGGACTCAATGTTTTAAGTTTTGTAGGGGGCGCTAGCAAGCCGTTTTTGTGCACCTATTCCCGAAACCCTTAAAATACGTAAATTTTCACCATGCTTGATGTGAATGCCAATTTTGGTGAGTTTTTGAGTATGTTAAGCTCCTCCAAAAGGCAAAGAATAATAATTCCTTCAGTTTCAATAGGGCCTTCGCCGCTGTCGGCACTTGGGCCTTAATTAAAAACACTCAGAGCTTAAAGTGTAAACATGTTTATAGTTGCAGTAAAAAGGTTAATGTTTGTACTTGTAAAATTGGATGATGATTACATTCTGATTTATCTGAATAGGCTTGTCTGACACAGCCTTATAAGTTGATATGCCCACAGCAAAGTGAGAAGTATTATGTTTCAGTGCATGTTGTAGCACCACACCTTCTGCAAATACAAAAGTGTGAAGATTCCTAAAATAATTTAATACAATGAATTATTGATTTGTCGGTCTTTGGGCTTGATTAAGGTTTTGCTGTACTTCTACAACACAACACGTTATCTTGCCTGCCTAACACCTACAATACTGAAAAAGTGTCTTTTGTTCCCTTTCACTTTAGCAGGACTATTCACAATTTTGAGTAAATGAGGCCAAAAGCTTGAAACCTAAAAGCACCAGTCACAGCAAAGCTGGTAAGATATAAATCCAAGTTTACTTAATACAATCATCTGACAAATGTTTATTAATCATAAATGTTTCCTATAACATATAAAAAGTCTTAATTGTCATCACATTGTCACAGCAATTTCTACATACAACAGACCACCCAATGTTAAAAGTACACAGGCAAAATGGCAACATCCAGGATTAATTTTATTAGGGCAGTAACATGTCAGCAGCATTTTAAGGTGGAGCAGGCAGCTACAAAGTTTTATCTCACAATGTACAATATATTGTATAAAATGATCATGTGTTTTGTATGTAAAATCTAATCTCTTAACTGTAGTGCAGTAGTACTATAAAGGTGCATAAAATGAAACTACTCAACTACCTGACAAGTACAAGTGCTTCAAAATCGTACTCAAGTACAATACCTAAACAAATCTACTTAGTTACCATATGGTCACAACCACAGTTTTGGACTAAAAGACTGACATACATCCCTGAAGCTACACTGTTAGCAATAGTGTCTTTATTGTAACATAACACACCACATATGCTCAGTGTTAAGCGTTAAGTGTGCAATGCCTGAAGGCAAGGCTGACGTCCACCTGATAGGAATGCTCAAAAAAATAGCATTCTCACTCATTCCCATTCAAGGTCACAGAAAATAACAGCAAAGAATAACAGAAAAAGAAGACACTTAGACAGTGTCTGAAAACAAGCCTTATATACGTAAGCCTTATATGACCTTTTATAGTCCCAATATATCAGTTGCAGCATTCACTTATGAAACACATTTAGCCCATTTGATGCCTTTTAGCGGATTAAGCATTGATGACCAAACACAAAGCGAACTGTCAACTCCTGGCTCCTTCAAGGAGCAAATGAAGAATGCACTTGAATTTCCAGATCACAAATGTAATTAAAGAGTACAAGTGGACACATAACTTGGAAACTAAGCAGAATACTTGCGGAGCACTTACTCCTACCACATCTACCTAAACATGTTCTCAATCAATCATTGCTTCTAAATTTGAGGTGTCATGGGGTTACATGTTGGAATTCATATTTTTCCACGTTTCTGCCTAGTTATCCATCAAATTCTCACTTGAATTGGCAAAGAGCAACAGTTAAAGCTCCATCTGTGTCCAGGTTTTGTTCAGTGAAATGATGCACGAACAGCAGATGTTTCTATTGAGCCGATGCAGAACCCTATATTCCATTACCACATCCTTAGAATTCAAATGGTTTTACTGAATAAACAATGTCTTCCACATTAGCAACAACAGGGCATTCGAGGCAGACTTGTAGTTTAATTTGATCATTCTGTTATGGAACAGCACTGGAGGTTGGACCAAAAAGCAGATGACACAGGATATGATAAAGTGATTTCATTTGTAAAACTATATACAATTATTGTGCAGGTGTCAACAGGAGAGGGGGTGCATCAAGGAGATCCAGTGGTGAGTGGTAGGTGCAGTGTGCTCTCTAGAGTGTGCCCAGTGACTTGGTGATTATGACCAAATGGTGAGGAATCTTCCAATCAGCAAACAATTTGAGGCTGAATCCAATGCTAGTAATCAGCGTTAAGTGAGCACTGGAGCAGGCAGGCAAACAGAGCATGAGCATGAGTAAGCAAGGCAGGCTGCAACAAGAGAGAGCACAGAACACATAATCTACACAAGCCACAACACCAGAAACATAGGGAGCCAGGAGTGCCACTATACCGCTCTAGTAGACTGTACGATCTGGCAACGAGTGGCTCACAGAGCCAGCCTTAAGTACTGCAGCAGGATGATTAGGCAATGAACTTCACCTGGCCTACACTGCCAGCTAAGCCATGAACACAGCTCACAGATAGCACAAGATGGGGGAAAAACATGAGGAGAAACAGACAAGACACACAAAACAAAGAGAAAAACTGACTGCCATGATGACAAAATGATACATTCTCATCAATAAGAATAGCCTACTTTCTGTTTTCATCCATTCAGCTCAGTTTGGTTAAAATTATTGAGAGCTGACATCTTTCATTATGCAAGCCACAAGTTCTAGGAAGCCACATAAGCCATGAAAAAGTACCTAGAATGATTTGTTTCTTTACCTTGTCAGTTGCTCACTACTTTCACCTGATTCCACTGGCCTTTGGCTCCAACTATCATTTCTTTTTGGTGCCTGGCCCTTCAGGTAAAATGTCTGGTTGAGGCTCTGAGTGGATTTTGGTCATTTTTCTGTTGTGGAACTATGGTTTGCACTGTTATTAGTGATAGCATTAAATAATTCAACATTCATTGAAGTCACACAGCAAGTTTCCAGCAAATAATTATGTTTCTTTAGAAGTTCAGTTCAAAAGATTTCAAGTCAAAATAACTCATGTTTATGAAGCGGAATTGTCTGAAAATGAAATCCAGAAAATGTAAGTTGAATGAACTTTATATTATTTCAACTAATGGTGCAACGCCTGCATGCTAGTTCAGGCAGTAAACTCTTGCTGCACCACTGTATACACACCTTACGTGCTTTACTCTCTGCATCATTCACCAAACACACCTCATCAATTTGGTGGTTAACTGCAAAATGTCCCAATCTCTACTCGTCATTGCTGCTGCTGCCCTGCACCCATATTGCTGCCTGCTCTTTAAGCCCCACCACCACCCCAGCATCCACCTGCAGGCAGGGAAGCTACTTTATCATCGCTTCCTGATATCTCATATAAACCCAATCTGCGGGGAGTAATGAGCTTGGAGTCTGGTTGCCAATCACAATATTCATCTGTTATAAAAAACATTTCAAACATGAGTTGTCTGACTGAAATATATGTATTACATTAAATTAAAAATGTTTTGAAAGATTCCACTGAATTTCTGTATGCTGTTTTACAACTGAGATTTCTCTAACACCCATTTATTCCCATTGTCTATAAAGGTACATTTTGTAATGCTAAGGTGTAAAGAGATTTATGGCCCTGCTCAATCTCAGTTTGAAGAAGTAATGACTGCAAAAGTAATACATATGAGACAGAGCTTGAAGAAACATAGTGTTGACATTCCCAGCAGATGTGTGTAATTAGTAAAAAATGCAAGTGCAAAGCAACTGAAATGCTGACTGAAAACGGGCATGTGCTTGATGTTAGGGTGAAGCATGTGCGGGCTTCACAGTACATGAATCATATCAGTACAATGTCCTCATGGTTTTGATGATGGCATATCAGCCCCACCATGTGGACAAATCTCTTCACAACTACTTGGAGTGATTTGGCTTCTTCTGTTTACAAGTAAATGCAAAACATATACCCTAAAAGATTTTAATAAGAATATCTGGTCATATTTTTATTTTATTCAGTATTTAACCTATAATTTATTAATGGAATAATAAATAAAGACATATAGGATTAGTTTACACTTTAAACATCTTCACCATTTGGCAATAGTCATTTGGCTGCTCAATTTTGCATATCCTGTAAGCAACTGAAGAAGACCCACTGAAGCGTGATGGGAATTTATTTTCCTGTATGCATATCTGCATTTGAAAAGAACACTTGTGCATAAAAGCCAAAGAGGGCGTTCAGCACAGAAGGTTCCTATGACTCACCAATGCAAAACATCACTCACTTAGGCTTTATTCAACACACTGCTCCCTATGCAGGAAACAGTTTAACCATTTATATTTAATTTTGTGAGTTAAAGATAAATGTTTCTGAATGTAAAATATGTCAGGGGTTAAAGCTTGTTAGATGGATGATAACATAGGCTATGAGTTGACTAAAGGAGCGCTTTTCTGGCACATTGGAACACAAAGCAAACTTTTATCATAGCCTACTGATCTCACATACAGTATTATAATGTAGGCTCCATCCCTTTAACATTATGCTTTATTGCTATTGATCAAAGCAGGACAAAAGTGGAATTGTAGCCTAATCTAAATCTATTCCCATGTCAACAAATATGAATAACACTCCATTAGTTTATGCAAAGCCAAGATCATTGATTTGGAAATAATTATGCCAATACACATTTCATTGGACGTTTAATTGACAGGGGCATACATGGCCTTTGAGGGCGCTCTGACACGGAGAGGCTGCAGTGATGTAGCCCTTCCACTTTGCTAAAAGCTCTGGAGCGGCAGCCAAGTAGGTGTCCCCCTTTTTATTTTAGAGGTGGGGTCGACCTATTGGATTTGAACATACAATTAGACATGGAATTGACAAATTAAGAATCCTTCTTACGAATGCAGAAAATTAAATTTATTAAATCTAGTATATTCAAATCAAATGATGTCTTTAATAAATGACAAAGGCCTAATTACAGTTTAAATGTGTTTAGCTCACCATACTAATATATGTGCGTTAGAGTATGTTTAATAGATTTTACATATTAATTTATTTATTTTTTAAATTTTTTTTCACAAGGGGGTCAAAACCCCGCAGCACTGTATTTTAGGCTACGGTGGGAAAAGATGACCCGAAAAATCAGTAAAGCAAGTGGTAAGGCGCTGCGTGTCATAAGCGGAGCGGTCATATCACGCACAACGTTAGGAGTTCCCTCGCACACGGTGAAAACGCCCCTCTACTCTCTTCCTAGCTGTTTCCGTCCGTAAGCATCTCTGCCGGCTTGTGCCTGTCTGCTGTCCCATCCTGCAGGGCTATACCTCCCGTGGCAGAGGAAAGGCGCTACGGGGCGGTGGCGTCCGTCTTCCAGGTTTCTGCAATCTCAATGATCACAATCTGGATTGAAGCTTGACGCCCGGACCTGACAGGACAGGTAGGCTCTGCGTTGTAGCCTATTTGTTTGTCTAATACGGTGAACAGGTGCATGCTGCATTTGCCGGTTGTTGGACATTGTAGGCAAGGCACGGGGAACATCTTACCGGTGACAAGCTTGAATACAAACTGTGCTCTGCATGCTCTGCTTTGTGCTTCATGGACGGATGAGGAGGGTGTTGCCACAGAGCTTTAATCCGACCAATATGGTCGGCGGACTGGTTTAATAAACTGCATGATATAGAACCAGGGCATCCTTATTCCGTGCAAATCAAGGCCCTGTAGGCAGAAAGAGTCAGCAGGTGCACCTTTCTCATCGTTTTACTGAATCACATATGGCCTGATCAGCCCGGTTTCTGCACACATCCAACCCATATACGATTGTTCAGAGCTATTCTTGGACATGCCAGCGTGTGTAAGGATTGTTCTCTGTGTGGAGCTATAGGCTAACAGCTGATGCTCAAGATAATGAGCTAATTGAATAGGCTACGGTGTGTTGTCGCGGGTGTGGCTGAGGGGGCAGGCGTGGGCGCCTCGGCAGTCGGAAGGTCTCGAAAATCCGCTGTGAACTGCAATGTGATGAAGTGGGCTATTAAACTGGATATGCTCTGAAAAATAGAATTAGAGTATTTTTTATTTTGATGTATTTTTTTTTAAGAAACAATATTTGATCTAAATAGATAAAATAAAGGGACACAATAGTTCTTCGTTCAGCTTAGATTGTTTTCCTTGGCCTATAGGCTGCTGTTTTTTTTTTTTTAATAAATGTGTTTAATTAGGAAATGGGCATCTCTGCAATGGGTTTGAAATATCCTTAATTTTAAAAACTGCACCTCAAAACTGTATTTTAGAAGTAAACCACACAGGATGTGTTTCTCTCTGAATTGTATTCTCAAAATTCCACGTGATCCTCTGTCCTAAATATTGGACAATATATTCCTAAAATGACAATTTGAATTAAAAATAGATATTGGGTAAACTATAAACAAAATGAATTTCATATTAGATTTTGACAGTTCTAGCAGATACTGTAATAAAAACCACAAAACTATAAAGCATAATTCTTTTTGGGACATATAAAGTTTTGCAAAGAATGAGACAACAAGTGAAGTGCAGTATAACAAAATACATAATTGTTTTTTAACAAGTCTTATTTCAACACCTCCTGACAAGTTAGATGGTAAAAGTTACCATTTTCAGTAATGCATCATCCTGTTCACCCTCATCCTACTCACACAGACTGTCAGTCCTTGTGTCCTTACAGACTCTGTAGTTGTGGAGGCAGAGTCAAGGAGGGGGGAAATATGATGTAAAATCCATCCATCTGTTCATCTGTGCCTCTGTCCCTTCATGCATCTTCCAGTCTCATTTCCTTTCTTTCACCTGCAACACTTGCAACCTGCCTGGTGCACATTACAACAGTGCAACTACACACAGTGGTGCCCCTTTGTTAAACCCCTTTGCTCATTCACATTAAAGAGCAAATCAGCTTTGTGTGGATGCATGTTGTGTTAAACACCTACAGGAAAAAAATTGAATAGCTGTTTTCTAGGCTTGTCAAGGTGGTTCAAGGAGTCTCAGTGCAGCTAATACAATAATGCAATTACATGCTACATTTTCCACAGAGCAATTTGTTTTTATCTACGACAGGTATGATGACATTTTAAGCAAACTCTTCAATTAAATAAGGGACTACCAAGGTTATACAGTATGTACACATGGCATTCACAGGCGGTGACTCCATTACTTTCCGGTTGATGTGTAATCTCTCTGCAATCTGTCATTGACGCATGTGCCATAAGGGTACAGGTTAGGTCACAGGTTGTACAGGATGCACCTTTGTGTGTGCGTTTCTGTGCATGTAAAGTCAGCGTGCTTGCTTGTTTAATGTTGCACACTTTTGATACAATTCTCTGCCTTTAGTCCTATTTAAAGCCCTCCTGTGATCGATTTGTAATAGCTCATTGAAGCGAGGCCAGTAGTCTGTTCACAGCCAAATTGGAATTCTCCACAAGATAAACCCACGTCGCTTAGAAGTGAGAGGAGCTTTCAAAGGCATATTAAAGATAACTGCATGTGATGCAATGTGTTGTAGGATGCAATGCCTAACTCAGCAAGACATTTTCTGGAATTAAAATGAATCAATGAATAAATGACTGAATGAATGAAACTTATCAAATAAGTAGATGTAGATGTAACAATCATCCAATAGACCCCAATTGTAAAACAATTTAAAAAATACCCTGTTAAATTAAAAAAGTTGATTAATTATTTCGCAGCTTCAGCAGTTGACATAAACTTTCCCTCCTCCTGCTTGTTTTTCCAAATACCAGTAATGGTTTTAATATTATGAGCACATGTGGTGACTAGATTATTCTCCATTTACAAGCCCCACATTGGAAGATTTATGGCATAATATCACATTACATAGCCTCAATAGATACTATATTGTGATCATTTACAGTGTAGTAGAGGTCACTTGAATAAGCTCTCTCATGATAGACAATACATCCCACAATTTTTATTTTGACAGCTGTTTTAGCGTATTTGATTTGAACAGTCTGACCAGATTTGTGAGCAGCAAATGATCCTCCCCAAAGGGTGTACAACTTAACATGCTTAATAATAATCTGACATCATCTGTCCCTCCACTGACTTACACATTGTTTTTTACCGACCGTTTGTGTTCATGGCAAACCATTTTATAGCAGACTAGAATCTAGCATCCTATTGTTGGTCATTGTCTTCCACCCACCACCACCATTCTTCAGTGCACCCACCTCTACTTGAACTGTCACATTCTTCAGTGCCACCATGGGATTCTTCACATCTTCTTCTATGTTCCTTGTGTGTATTTAATCTAGCGAAATCATTCCTACAGGCTATTTTCTCTTTTGTCTTTTTCTGTCTTATTGTGATAAGCTTGACAGACAATGTTAGGCTAGGGTTCCCATGGTAACTGCATTTTAAACAGGCATGTCTGATGTCTCGGTGTTAACCATCCTTAGTGGTGACACTCTTTGGTAATAAAAAATGTAACTGTGGCGCATGCAGGCACAGTATGGTGCCTGTCATTGTGCTAAAGAGGGAAGCTATGTTTTGTTTTCTCTATTTGACTCTGCAAGTAAAGACCTGTAGAATTACGTGGAGTGAAAAAAAAAAAAAATCTATAAATTTATTAAATGCAGGCAGTGGACACAATTACAGCAATACCTATATGTTATGTAATCAGTGAAACTCATAATCTTTAGATTCTGTCGAGGCCAAGGAGGTTCTGATTCCACTCTGTGGTTCAGTTTTAACATTAGATGTCTCACAATCAGTGTCACCCACACAAGTGTCTGTACAGTGATTGTTCTAAAAGTAATTCTGTTTTTTGATAGCAAAAAGGTTTGCAGTCTGTGTATTCCAATAATGTTCTAAGAATTCCAAATTTCTTTTGACCTGTAATGTTCTCATGCCTTGTTACATATCAAATAAGTAAGATTACTTTGTGGTGTAGAATGGAGGATGTTGTCTCTTCCACTCGTGTAAACTGATTCATATTTAAGATATTCATCTCATAAATCAAATGATGCATTCTGAAAGCTCATTTTGAGGGATTTCACTGCTTGATTTGTTTTAATCAGAGAGGATTAACTTTACAATGACCCCCAATAATTTTGATATGCACATTTGCCACCTTTTCCAACTCCAAGTGATAATGAAACCGAGACACAGATCAGTTTGCAATCATACAATCTATCTTTTAATATCAGCTTAAAAAGGGAGCTTTGTACTGCTAAAGTATAGAACTACTGTATACTAACCCCTGTAATATCCCCTGCTGTATAGTGTAGATGATTCCTGTGAAAGAGTGCTTGTACTACGTCGACGCAGGTAACTTCCTATGGGCTTGCTTTCTCTTTGGGTGGATGAACTTGCAGCCTCATTGGTTCACTAGACGTATCATTTATCTCTGTTGTGGTGTGACATGATTTGCAGCAGACGTAACATTCGTGCTATGCAATCTGCTCCCGAGACTGCTGAGTGACGAAGGTTCGGAGAATGTGTGCATGTGGTTTCCCTTGAACAAGGACATCTCGCCACTCCCACTTCCCCAACCCCCACAGTCTTGTACCTGGTTTCCCAGAGCCAGTCTCTGCCCAGAAAGTATTAATGAACTGGCTATATTCCATTAGAAGGGAGGCACTGCAAGGCTCATTGAGAAAAGTTGATTGGCTTGGGGTGGGTGGCTTCTGTGCATGTCAGTAGACATACGGTAATTCAACATTATCTATACAGCTCAAGTAATACTTTTTATGTGGCAGTGCATTCTATTACTATTTTAGCAGCAGTAGCTGCTTTAGATATGTACAATATGAACAATGTAAAAATGTTTGGCAGTTCACACTAGTAGTCGTGGTAAACATGAAAGTCTTGGTATACATTGTGCTCATTAAATAGTAAATGTAGAGTGTTGGATTAGAAATGCTAGTAATTTGAGCAGTAAGAACAGCGTACAATATTATATTGAGTCTACAGCAATGCTACCGGCTCTGCGTGGCTGTACTGTACCATTTTAACGGATATAATGTTCAACATCTCAATGTAGCATGTTAGCATGCAGGTATAGGTCATAAAAAGTATTGGACAAATTTAAATTCTAAAAATCAAGGGATCATCAACGTTTGTAGGATACATCCTTTGGGCACTGTGGATGTTTGTAAGAAATTTCCTGGCAGTCATTCAGTAGTTGTCAAGACATTTCACTGAAAAAAAAGTGAAAAAGAATCTCAAAGTGGTTCTAGTGGAAACGTCAAGGGATAACCAAAATCAGCAAAATGTATCCTTAATGGGATGACTGTCCGTGCAAAATGCCATGATAATGCCTCCAATAGTCCAGTAGATATTTCAGTCTGGACCGACCGACCGACCGACCAACCAGTATTGCAATCCAGGAGGGAATTAACCTCCAGAAAGTGCCAGTAATCAATTAGAGCAACCAAGCTGCCAATTAAATGTCTGGAAAACTACAAGGATACTTTTACACTTGGCACAAAATAAGGAGATCCGTACTTGCAGTCAAAGAGAATTACCTCTTTAAACGTCCTGAAAAAGACAGATGGTTTGGTTGAAGCAAACTGTCTTTCTTTCTGAGCAAAAGTAATATCTCTTTAATGCTCCAAATTAATGAATAGTCTAATTAACAGGATTACAGTTTGGGGCATGCTTTGCACATTTATGTGAATTATGTAGTCTTAAAAGACCTTCTGGCAAAGGAAGAACACTGCCTGGGTATCACAGTAAGCACATTTATCATGTGTGCTCCTCTCTGCAGCAGATGACACATAATTTATTCTTCTGTACTACTGCTACTACCACTGCTACTATCACAACTTTGTTTTTGTAACCCATTAACTACCAGTCGCTCCTCATTTGTTCCTCATTCATTAATACAGAAACTTATCCGTAACAAATCATTAGTGCTGAATCACAGTTGATCTAAAAGCTGTAAAATTGAGCAATCAGCAGCTTCCAAAGTGAGGGGGAGGTAGCTCCCTCATTGTGCTGATGAGAGCTTGAAAACCTGAAAAATGTTGAGATATGGTTTTTAACATCTTAGTGGGTTATTATTTTAGAATAGTTTCCTACCTACATTTAGGCAGGGTTAGAATGGAGATTACCTGTTATATATTTAGCTTATGTATAAAACTACTGTGAAATAATTCCAAAACACTTTTCCTGCAAATCTTTGATATTGCGACCACAGTAGATGCTGATGACACTGTGCCACGGTATACCATACGCTTTTCTCCAATACACTCTGGAAGCAAACACTGTTAGCACATGCACAATTTCCTAACAGCAAACTGTGGAGAGGAATCCACAAGCTGTGTTTCCTCTGCTCTGCTGTGACATATTTTTGAGATGCTATATTTGACAGAATTCTCCTGCCCAACTGCTGATGAAGAATGGGCCTCTGGGCAACTAGCGCCCACCCCAAGAAGCATCAATTTTCAGGGCCTCTAAATTGACAGACTCTTTGTTTGAGAGACCGCATGAAGACAAATGGGCACAGGCTGGCTGAGGTAAGTGGTGCATCATGGGCATCATTCTGTCCTAGATGATCAGCCATCATGCCTGTTACTATCTAGCAATTTATCTGAGTTGCCCCGCTGCAGACAATGAGTGTTTGGGGCATTGCATTGTTGGCATTTTGCTTCCTTTTGTTGACGTTTTGCAGTTTGAGACTTCTTTCCTCTTCAGTGAGTGTAGTTTCAAAATCTTGCAGTTGATCTAGGCTTACATCAGGACAGCTGCGATGCTCAGTAATGATTACTGTGATTCTGGACTCACTGAAATGTAGAGTGAAGAGGAGGTCATCTCCAGAGATAGACTGACATGGCCAGGCTGATAGAGTCCCAAGTGAGCAGACTCTGTGATAGGGACGTCTGTGTACATGTGTTTGATACAATATGAAATAGGCTGAATCAGCTGAAGAACTTGGCTGAATAGTGCATATGTGTCTTATCTTAAAAGATTTTAACTGATCAGTGAGGCAGCTTATCATTATGTCTGCAGTGTTTTGTAACACACTTGACTAGGCAACATTTGTTATGGAAACAAAGCGTATTCATTTGATTTGATACAATCTGTTCTTGACAGTCAGAGATACTGTACATCATAGACATTACCCACAAAGACAAAAAATCTTTGAATCAAAGTGCGCTGTGGTGAAAATTGTTTGCAATGTGGAGGCAAGTACTTTTCTGCAGAAAAAGTTTACAGACATCTCATATTTGTTGTACCATCTGTACGCTCTTCTATGTTGTGACAGACAGCCAGGAGGTGTAAATTAATCATGGCTCCCTCCCATAATGAATGAATGGCAGGGTTTATGCAGGTAAGCTTGCTAAATGTTGGTGGATGTTGTGTGCCACCAGCAGCTAAGATGATCACGTCAAGACATTTCTATTTTAATGGGGACCATTGGGTGTTGGACTTTCATTCCGCAAGGTAAAGTTACACATGGTAAGACCTAAAGGCTAATCCTAATACATTGCCATTAAAAGCCTTCAGAAGGAAATGATAAATAAGTTAAGTTCTCATTTAATCTCTGGCAGTGCAGAAAGAGAATTAAGAGCATCATGTAGGGTTAGATATGTAGGAACGTTTCTATGTCTGGTCCAAATTTTGAGGGGGGGTAGTTTTGCCAATAGAATTTCAAAAGTCTTTGCTTTGCCCTTGGCACAAACAGACAACATTTACACTGGAAAAAATATTTTGGGATAGAATTCAAGATTTTTAATTTCAAATGTAGACTGTTCCAATTACAGTCTACATGAGGCCGGGTATAGGCCATTCCAGACAGGACATATTGTACTAAATGTTTTGGAAATAATTCATGTTCTGAACATTTGCAAAGCTTATAATATTTTTAGAATTATTTAGAGATGTTTCCCCTCAATGGTAACTTGTGAAGGTGAAATTCAGTATAACAATACTATGAGCTTAAGAGTAAAAGGATCAACACCTGTCAAGATAAAATCGTACTGTAGATGCTTTAAAAACATTATTTATTGCATGACTATTGCAGTTGATTGCATTATATATTGTAGGTGTTCATGTCAGTGTCTCCACCATCCTGCACAACTGAATTGAAGGGGATGATATTGTTCCTGATTTTGGGAGGGTCAAGGTGCTCCCTAATGCAAATGGGTCATGATGTAGCTGGTTAACTTGGAGTAGATTGAAACACCTGACCTTTTTTGTAATCTTAAAGCATTGTTTTTTTTGTAGTAGCAATGGCTTAAATGACTCTGATGTAAAAGGGATCACTCATGGTGAGTAACCCGAACAAAATGATTGGACTCTGCAGCTCCCCTCATTTCTACAGTCTTTCAGCTCATTGTTCTAATTTCCAGTCTGCAAATTTACTTGGACAAGGAGAACTGTGTGGGTTGACCTGATTTGACTGACAGCAGCATCTCCTTGGCAACCTGAGCGAAGAATCCCACAGCAACTGTCATCACATTGTTATTCTGATTCCTTATATTGTCATTTCTGATTGGTGCTTGCACATTTGTGACATCACCTCTTTTCAACAGTGCCCCGCTTACTTCTAACTAGTGAGAAGAGCACAGATGAAAATTATGTGAAATAACCACATTTTGTTATTATTTTAGTTAAAGAGGTTCTCAGGGCCTTTTCATATTAAGTAGTGTTCATGTGAGAATAGGTTGCAAAGCTTCCCCTGTTTTTCTATCAATATTACCCAGACTTTTGTCTCTTGATGTCTTATACAATTGCCATCATTGGTAGTTTGGGACTGCTGTGACCTTTTTAGTTAGTTGTAAGTGCAATTGGTTTTTGTCAGGACAGAAACACATGTAAATTTAACACGCGCACGCACGCACACACACACACACACACACAAGTACATCACAGTGCACACACAGTGCGCGCAAACACCAACCTGATTATTCTGGGGGGTTGAAACTCAAAGGTTAAGAACCACTGAGTTAGATAACCATCATAATATAAGCACTTTCCCAAATCTAGTCTGACATTGTTTTAATTTGGGCCATACACTTCTGAAGTATAAATAAAATGTATTTCTGTCTTATTTAAGTAAAGATAAGCAAACTTATGTAATGCAACTATTTTTGGAGGCCTTCAATCCTGCACATTGTTTTCAGAGCATCACCTATCCTGATGCTGTCATACTCAACAAAGACTTTCCTTGATGTTTGCTCTTTGAGGCTCAAAACCCAAAAGGCCCCAGATGATTTTGTGGAGAAAGACCTTTAATGGGAGTCTGTTTTGAAGACAGTGACTGTTACAGGAATGTTGAGTCTAAGCAGCAGCAGCACCTCACACTTCTCAGTCTCCATCATCTCCCTCGCACAGATGATTAGGTGTGCGGAGACCAGAACTGATGTGAAGCAAGAGCGATTGAATCACAAAGTGACCCAAATGAAAGAATTGATTGGCCTCGCAATAATGATGTGTGTGTGTGAAACGAGCGCCCTAAGTTTCTGACACTGATCTATTAGGATTCTTCTCAAGTTTGCTTGTGATTTACTGATTCATTTTTCTGACAGCTGCTTCATAGGGGGATGACATTCACACTTAGTGGAGGTATTGCAGTGGGCAGATCTGATTTGCTCAGGTGAAATATTGTTCAGGAGAACTGATATTTAGCAGAGAAATGAGCACAGGTTAGAGATGGATGTCAAGGTAAAAGAATGGACTCTGAATTTGAATCATCTTTATTGCGTGACAGTATCAACACATAACAATTAAACAACACTACAGGTGTAAAAAGCTCAAAATGCCAGTGTGGCCAACTTTGTTGTCGCAGACTCCCCACTAGAAGGACAGCTCAACTTTGATTTGCATTGCCGCCACGTCAGTGTTGGGCCTCAGTTTGTAGCTTCATGTCACCGGCTTGAGCTAAATGCTAACATCAGCATGCTAACATGCTCACAATGATATTGCTAACATGCTAATGTTTAGCAGGAACAACATCTACTTTGTTCACTATTTTATTTTAATATGCTAGCATCCTAATATTTGCTACTTAATAATAAACACTGTACACCTACTACAAGGCTAATGATAATGCCATTTGCCCTGATGTTGGTGATCTAAAAATGTCCATATATAATAAAAAGTAATAATTTCCCAACTCAGAGATAGTTAGAGATAGTTTTGGACTAGTGTGTGGACATTTTTTATGAAATCCAGTACCTGAACAGGTTCACTCATCCGTAATCTCATGCAGTGTTAAAGTGTTGTTTCACAGCCATTCTTCCTCTTTGGGCTGTATACATGCATTAATTGTAAATTGGCTGCTTCCCTTGTCTGACTTTGCCATCATCTGAGCCGTATGAGACAACTTTATACATTTTTGTACACTGTTTTGGAAAATATTTAAATCTTGCTTTATTTTTATCACTTAAATATACTGTAAACACTAAAAATGTAATTGGTGCACATAATACAGTCATTATGAGGATATCTTTTGAAATCAATTATGTCATTATTTATTAACGAGATTAATCAAACAACCCGCAGGCCCTTCAGAGTTGTGGCGGAACACTGCACGATGTGAGTGTGACATCTGCAGCCTTCCTAGTGCCAGACTGCTCTCCTGTTTGATCTGGCTTCATTATGCAGAGGGAGGCTGACCTATTATGAAAGCTGAGACATGCTGTGTTCCAGCCTCCCAAATTATAAACACAGAAATGTACTCAGGCAGCTGGTTGAAGGAAAAGTTGGTAATTAGAGGCTTTTCTATGGGGAAAAAGGTAGCATATCTTTCCTGGTTTACAAACACCTCACTGGCTTTTACTAGACCAAATTAAGCTTCTGATTTGCTCCTCCCTAATGACAGTTTCCCCTGGAAGCTTTGTACTTTATCAGAGCTACCCATGTCCCATTCTTACTAATCCTTTCCTCTCATTAACCTCTTGCCTTATTTTATTCTGTTTTCACATTGTTTTTTACACCAGGCTTCAAGGTTTGTATTAGAAACATCTTCCCAGTGTGTGATAAGGTATTTTCCCCCATGTTCAAATCAACAATTTTTAAGGGAACTTTACTGTTAGATGACAGTTTGCTTTGAATAGAAAAGCACTTTTTTAAGCTGTTTTACTCTTTTAATGAAGTAAGTTTAAACCATATTACACATGCCTTTAGGCTAACACATTTCCAGGAGTTACTTAAGAAGAAATTGTTACATTTCAAATTAGGGTTTGTATTTTAACATCCTTTTTTTCTTGAGGCCAAAAAATGAAGCTATTCTAAGAAAAATCATTATACTTGAGTAAAGCATTATTTGGCAATTACCACCCTATTTTTGGCTGGGAAAAGGAGGCACATACATAAACCCATCACTATCTCATCATAATCCAGTCTCTCTCAAAAAATGTATAAAAAAAAGTGTATAATTTAAACACTGTAATTCCAAAGAAAATGTCTCATGTTATCTTGAAAAATGTTACATATAAGTAATGTTAAACTCTCTGACCCGTGCTCCCTTTTCAAACTAAAGCTACACATTGATTCTGGGTTTTTTTCTCAGATAATTTGTTTCACTTAGCTGTTCTACCTAATCTGAGTTCAGCTCGAGTGTAGCAGCGGTCACGTTCAAATGACTCCTCTGTCTCCGGCTCACCTTTTAATATTGTATCAGCATTGTTGTTTGTCTCACTCTCCAGCCCCTTTCTTTTCCTTTTGCCTTGTGTCTCTCTCCTCATAACCTCTGCCTGTTGTACTTTGTCCTTCTCTCTGTCTCATCCTCAGATTGTTGTCACGTTTCCAATGCCCCACTCCTCCTCTTTTCTCTCTCTCATTCCCGGTGTGTCTGGTGCCTTGTGTCGTGCCGCAGGGCTCTCTGACTGTAGTAATTTATGCTATCTACTTTGCTAGTGTGAGAGGAGAGCGTCCTGAAGCCAGCACTCTTCATGCAGAGTGCTTCTGTGGGAGGTGGCGAGCCAGTGCTGACTGAGCTTAGCTACGCTCTTTCTTTCTTTTCACCATCTCTTCCTAATGCACAATGCAATGGCCATACATTTAAAGGAGACACTCAATTTGCATGGCAGTCCAGGATAATTACAGATACCACAAAGCAACTGTCAGCTGCAAAGACGAAATGCATGTGCAGGTATCTGTTCTGCGGCCATTCATTAGATTTTGTATACTGTGTACAGATGGGAAAGTCTTTTGCTCACATCTTATCAGAAATCCATATTAAGCCTGGACTTTCAACAGCAGTAAACACTCAACACTGTTTTTTTGTTTTTTTTTTTTTTTGCAGGAAAATAGTTGATGTTGACTAAATATGTTTGTGTGTGGTTGCAGGACTGCAGTCCATTTCTATGACAACAGAGACGGCTTTGGCTGGGGAATTGAAGAGCGCAATGGAGGGTGACGCCATGAGAACCAATCAGGTGGGCGCTGTGGAACTCACAGCAGCTGTAAATTATTTTACTCAGGCCTCTCAATCACTCAGGGGCCTTCCGGCATGTTTGATATGCAAGGCAGCTACCCCGCTCTGCCTGTGCCAGCAACATCTTAGAGCAGCAGCTCACACTACATCATGCATTTGATGATTGCCTCACATGATCAAAGATTTTGGATTGAAATCACTTTGAAAGAAGAGTACAAAATGCCCCTTGAGACGCAGAATTAAAATATGTATATGGAAGACAAAGTACGGTGATTTGAAGCTCACACACTTAGAGGAAGGATTTTCTCTCTCCCAGGTTCTTGAGGACCAGGGGGACATGGATGATAGTTCAGAGAAGACCCCCAGCAAAGCCTCCAAATCCCCCCAGAAAAGCAGCAAGCGGCCCAAGACCGTCCCTGTCAAAATCACTCTACTTGATGGCTCGGACTATGAGGCTGGAGTCGAGGTATGCTACCCACTTCTTCATGGATGGAGAAAAAGTCTGATCAATCCATGTGAAACAAATGCCTATAATTATGTGTTTTAAAGATTATTACAACACAGGTCTTATATTCATAATTTTCATATAATTGTTATCAGTAATTCATTTTAACTTGCCAAATAATTTTTTGAGATCTGGGACAGGCAAGAAGTGAGCAGTCAGACAATCCCAGAGTTTTAAAACAAAACAAAAGGTCAACAGTATAAATGTTACCCAAATGTTTTACAGACCAACTTCCTTGTCCAACTTTGACAATATTTGCTGTAATTGTGCAAGGACACAGTATTATTGTGCAATCAATTAGGGGGGCCTTTTTATTTTATTAGATAGTGGTAGATAGACAGGAAAGGAGGGAGAGAATGGGGATGACACAAAGGGCTGAAGGTCGGATTCAAACCCGGGCCTCTGCCAAGGACTCAGCCTACATGGGGCTCACATTCTACCAGGTGAGCTAGAGGTCGCCCTGCAAATGTTCACGTTGACGCATCCAGATTCTAATATTCTTATTATATTGTGGATGTAAATGCGCATTAATACATTTTTTTTTTTTTGTGTGCAAATCTTAAGGAAATTCAGTTACAATTAGCTACTTTTACATCCATATTAAATAGTTTAGATAATCTAGTCTAACTGTAACCCTGGACTGTATACTACTTCACGGTCCTACGTGGTTCTCTCACAGATCTGATTATAAAATTACAGTAGTTCCGGAAATAATACAGGATGGTAGGAAATGTTCTTTAGCAAGATGGGGAAAAATATCTGGATTAAATTCTGGAAACATGCAGAAACATAATTATAATAACAATAATGATTTGAAAATGTTGTTTTGCAGTGCCTATAGAGCACTGTCTCTTTGTCTGTTTCTCCACGCTAAAATACACACAGGCTTAAATATTATATCTGTCTGTGCAGGGCGACAATCATTTTTAAGAAGCTGGTGTACATCTCCCTCATTTGAACAGAGTCCTTGACTCAGCACACTACACCATGGTACACCTCAGTGGGATTTAGTCTCCCTTGGTAAAACATGCTACTCAGTCAGGAAATGCAGCTCTGTTACTATTCTCACTGCGAGGGGGAGTTACGGGTAGAGTGAGGTACCACAAGCTCTGCATTGTGGGGGATGAAAGACTCAGTTGAGCAATATCCGGCTCCCGTGAATCATGACTCTGTAGCCTTTTGTGTTTGTAAACAGACGGACGTAGCTCTTGGTCTATTTGAATTTCACAGTAGCTCACACGCTTGTCATGATCGAACACTGCAGAAAATTTAATCTGGAGTGAAATGACTGGGAAAGCAAGGTGTGTCAAAGTGGGTGTTTCACACCAGAGGAAAACCCTGGCCAGGACTTACAGAGCTGCCGTGAATCACATTAAAGCCAGTGCTGCTGATCAAGGGAATGATCTTGTTGGCTCCAACCTCACTTATGTCACTGTATTCCTTTTATGGCTTAATGTCTATCACGTGCCCTCACATATTTTACTGATGAGGGGAGAAATATGTCAGGAGTCCTGACCGAGGCATCACACACACGTTCTCCTTCAACTCAAACCCCCATCTCTCCCTCTGTCTTGGTTAAGTGCATGCATACACACATGCACACAGTTCTTAATGTCACCTGGGCGGTGACACTATAGTATTGGGATTTGACAGGAAATCCATACAGTTGACAGATGAGTGCTCTTAGGTTTGACTGGGGAGAAAATAGAATGGGAGAGGGAAAGAGGAGGTGGAAAAGATGAAGAGAGTGAGGGAGGTGGTAGAGAGAAAGATGGCGAGAAGGTAGACAAAGGAGTGCCTGCTTGGGTAATTTAGTACATTATGTGAGTGTGGATATCACTGTGTGTGCAATGGGGGGAAAAAAAGGCAAAAAGGGACACGATGATGAATACAGTGAAATCATTGCTTTAATGACAGTCATAATGGCCACTGAGAGAGCATTCCCTGATGATAAAAACACAGACACAGCCTGAGCCTACTATTGATGTTTGGCTCACAGCATTATAAATATAGATTGATCTCTGTGCATTTGTATAGTCCTTAACTTAAACCCATATGATTAAGGAAAGAACCTGCTTACAGTAGCCTATTACACAGCCTTTAAGCTCCAGTTATACCTTTTCCCAAAATCATTGAAACATCTGGCTTTTTAAATAACATCTTGAGGAGACCATTGTACCCATTTTTACTTTTAACTTATAGTAAACTTTGGCTGAATGGAATTTTATCTGCAGGTCCAACCCATGAAATGCAAATATTCCTTTCCACGGTTCATTCATTTCTGCTGGTTAACCACATGGTCATGTGAATTTCCTCTTTATTAGAGAGACAGGGCTGTTTGGGGTCTGCAAAGTATTCTGTGCCACTGATATTTCAAAGCTCAGCTGCGGATGCCGACCAGCTACGCTATTTAAGAAGTGCCTTTATTGCTGCAGTTAGTTTTTCGTTATTTGGATCATATTTATCCTCAGTTGATCCTTTTACTGGCACTATGGAAATATGCTTTTGTTTTGCATAAGTAGGCTGAATTGTAATATAAACCTCTAATATCTCAGCTCCGTAAATGTGAGGTTTATGTGATCATGTGGTTAACAAGTTCAATGATTCAAAGATTCATGACATTGGGCCCAAGCTCGGCCTCCTTAAGGAATGATAACATCTGCAGGATATTCTACAATGTTTTCATGCAGCATCGCTCTCTCTGAGTGCACAGCCAGCTGCATACCTGAGCCTCTGAAGGTTTAAGTGAGTTCAGTCTATTGCTCAAGGAACTTGAAAATATACTATATACTTGCTAGGTTGAAAGGCAGCCTGTCTTCTACACTGCTCCACATCCTAACCAGCTTGTCTATGGCTGGCTTTGAGCTAAAGCGACTTTTCACAGATAAAAAGAAAACAGCTTTTATTGTTTAGGAACTTTAGAACAAATAATATATTTGTTAGGCTTTTTGTTCAAGTGTTTATGAGCCAAAAGTTGGTGAATGAGTCATTAAAGGTTTTAATAAAAATTACTCTGGTCCCTGCAATTTCAAGTGTTTTCCACCATGGTATCCAGTGTGAAGTACAACTCTCTGTTGTTTGTTTACTTCAACTGAAATGAGCATTAAAGTGGCATGGCTAAAATAAAGAAAATGTCAAGCCAATGTCAAGTTTTATCATAGGCTGCTGTTATAAAAGGGGCATTCCACCTATTTTATAGTCTGGAAACCAGACAAATCTGGAGGTTTTGGTTTTATTTGCTCTGGCAGATACATCTTGTCCTTTCTCATTCAGGCTTTTTTTTTTTTTTTCCAGCCAACCAGATCCTGTTAGGGCCAGTCACAAATGTTTATCTCATATGGTACGGGTTTCAGATGATGACTGACAACTTGTGGAGCCTTCACTCTTTACACAAAATACGTGATGACAAAATGTGTTGCTTGTGCACCCTCGTGCCAGAAACGTGATATTTATTTTTTTGAGGATGGCAAAGGCATGACCCACCCCACTTACCCTAGGGCGGATCATTACTCTTATATTCTTACACTAACCAATCTCACTCCTCATGCCTAGACCTAACGAGTTCTAGCTAATCACAAGTAGAGCAGGGTGGGTCATGACTGACTGTCATTAAAAAAAAAAAAAACTACCAAGATGGCTGCTGCTGATGTGGGCTGTTGAATTACTATTTCCAAATTTTTATGGAAAAAATGGCAATAGTCTTTCAAAGACACATTCCGTTGTGCTGATTGGTTGTAGGTCTATCTAATGGTTGTGCATCCAGAGGCATTTAGATTGGCCCTCAGATTAACTTTGCATTTTGATCTGATTAGGTTAGACACACCTATTTTACACATGAAGCTCAGTTTACTCATCACGAGGACTAATACAAAGCCTGTGAAAACACTTGTAAGAAGTCTTTTGTGGCTCTGGAGGGAATGTTCTGCAGTTTGAAAAATAACCCTGACCTCATCAGGGTTATTGTTTTGTTCACTTCACATTGCAGTTTAAGTGCTGTATCTAAGAAAAACGTTTTGCTATAACATTTTATAATGTTAGCTACACTGACTTAGGTTAACTTTACCACCTTTACAGTTTGCTCTTTGATTCTACAGTGCTATCCTTCTGCTTGCATTAGTCAAAGTGACTGAGTTCGATAGATTTCATTTCATCCCCCACACACACACACACTGTCTCTCTTCATCTTGTTTGCATGGGCGAGGCGATCAGCAAAATTAATTTCTAGCATTACACCAAATGGCTGCTAACACAATCAGCCCACAGAAGTAGTTACAGAAATGTGATTGGAGCAACAACAAAATCTCATCAGTTGCTCCTGAATTGCTCGCCATGCTTGGGGGACCACCTGAGATGTGTTACAATTTCATTTTGTAAGGAAATCGGAAATATGCAGAACTCCTCAAAAATATCATTTGAATACAGCCTCTGCCTGTTAATAAGCAATATTCTCTCACTGCTTTGCCCATGGCAGCCTCAGCAGGATATTGTTACTTTGATTGAGACATATCCCTTTTTATTATGGTAAATTGATTAGCCTTTTAAATATTTAATATATATGCTTACTGTACTGGCGGCTTTTCCTACAAGTGATGAAGAAAGCTCTGTGATGGCCTTGTAGTAACAAGAGATAGAAAGTGAGAGGGCACATACAGAAGCAACCTATTACAGTTCTTCTGTTTCCATGGTAACAGTTGCTTGGTCGCTTTGTCACCAGAGGAGCCAGGTTTCCCGTGTGTGTGTGTGTGTGTGTGTGTGTGTGTGTGTGTGTGTGTGTGTGTGTGTGTGTGTGTGTGTGTGTGTGTGTGTGTGTGTGTGTGTGTGTGTGTGTGTGTGTGTGTGTGTGTGTGTGTGTGTGTGTGTGTGTGTGTGTGTGTGTGTGTGTGTGTGTGTGTGTGTGTGTGTGTGTGTGTGTGTGTGGGGCTGTGTGTGGCTAAGGCCGTCTGTGCATCCCACAGAGGCCTTGTTTAAGCCCTGAAGAGCAGGATAGAAAATAGGTGTGGTCTGTTAAAACGCCACCGATGCGGAATGCATTCCCTCCCTTTATAAAGGCATACAGAGTGTAGCTCCTCCTGCTCAACAGGGGAGAGGGCAGACTAGAAGCTTCTCTCTTTTTTTTTTTTTTTTTAAATATGAAGAAGGAAAAGATGTTATTGACTAGTAAAATAACGTCCAGCCATTGCTAGATAACCAACCACAGAATTCTATAATGAATAGATTACAATATTTTTAGAATAAACATTTTTACAAATCTTTTTCTTTTTCCTTTTTTTTGTAGTTGCAATTTTTCAGAAATTATGGGGAGAGAAATAACGTGTAACAAAGGTTCCCAGCTGGAAGCGAACCAGGGACGTTGCAGTTGTACTGTAGGTCTTAAGCACTAGGCCAGCAGACGCCCCATAGTCTCACGCTTCTTTATTGAATTGCATGATAACACTCTATCCTCTTTTTGTCTTTTACAGTATGTGATGTTTATGCAACCTGAAACGTGTGTGTGTGTGTGTGTGTGTCAGAAATTTGCCAGAGGCCAGACCCTGCTGGACATGGTGTGTGGCCATCTGAACCTGCTGGAGAGGGACTACTTTGGCTTGACTTTCCAGGACACAGACAACTCCAAGGTCAGAAACACAAACACCTGTGCATGCACCCAGACATTTAACTGAGCCATTAATCAGTGAAATTAAACATAGGTCACTAATTGCATCCCCAATTACAAACTAACCTGAGTCTGCTGGTATAAAGTTCCAACATTTATTTACAAATGTGTCTTATGAGAGACTGCACACATACACACAAATGAGGTGCATGTGTATACTGGGTGTTTGTTATGTGTCTGAATTGGTCACTGAGGTCTTACACATAAAATGTCTTGTGGTCATATTTCTATTTATCTACATGTGATGGCTGAAAAAAAAGTACCTTTTTTACTAGCATAATTACGGTGGCTGAAACTTAAACACACGTAAATAGACAAAACACAAGCAAATGAAGAAAACATCTTCATTAATTTATAACACATATGTTCAATCTTAAAATGGTGTGCACTGTTGGAAAATGGTGTGCAACTGCTTTAAAAGCATAGACTCTAAATATATTAGGTCTGTTCGAGATGAGCTCGGTCTGCACAGAATCGATCACCGGCGATCGGCGCCCATAGATTTGTGTCAGACTTGATCCCGACTTGCTTTGATGTCATACACACGTAGGCAACGATAATCTCACGAGATCAAGGCGGCCGCAGATCTGAGACGCAGGCGGCGCAGTTGCTTTTCACCGACTGCAAGACCCAGGTGGACCCAGAGCATGCTGGGAAACGCCCGTCCTCTCGGCTGACTTAACAGTTGATTGGTTCACATTCGACTCAACAGTAAAACTAATGTGTAGAAACTTTTTATTGTTTTTGAATCGGAGGGACTTCAACTGCTATTTGTCTGATTTTAAAATCATATTCTGTACAGAACACACGTTGTGTGGCTGATAGTTACGTTTAGAAGTCAGAGACGAAATCGGTTCAGATCACTGATCATCTACAGTCTGTTAATTAAAATCAGCGACAGCTCGCATGTAGAACATTTTGAGAGCTACTCTGTCATAATTAAAACAACTCGAGACTGATATGTGGGTCTGACATTTTATTAAATCGGAATCGCACCACAGTGTTTTTGTCACTTCCTGTTCAGCCTGAAGGCTGCTGGAATCGGATGGAAACTGTCCAACTTTACAGCGGCTTTTCGTCCCCGCCCCCGGCTGCTGCCGCCTGCTCTCGTCCACTTTACAGGCGAGGCGCAGTTCATCTCAAACGAGCCTATTAAGCCTGTTTGAGAGATGTTTCCTCTCGTTTGGTGGGTGTGTCTCTTGTTTACTGACTCAGGTCACAGGTAATACCCAGTCAGCAGAGACGTGTCTGTAAACTCATGGTAATAAAAAGGCAGAGCGCTCTCTCCCCATTGGATCGAAAATGAAGCTGTTCGACTTAGCACTCCCCCTAGAGGCCTGGAGAACTTCCATTGTGTAAACTTGATGCGTTTTTCTGGTGCATTTGTTTTCGGGGATTGTGTGCTTTTCTTTTTGCATTGGTTCTGTATTTGCAGCGGGTTTGTGTATTTGGTTGTAATGTGTGTATTTGCAGCGGGTTTGCTAAATGCTGCACATGTGTTGTCAAATTAATGAAAATGTTTTCTTAATTTGCTTGTGTTTTGTCTATTTGCATGTGTTGCAGGAGCCCTCAGAATTCTAAACTGTGGTCGACTGGATAGTAGTCTGGCACAGTTTCTTGATCCATTATGATTTGCAGGCACTCTGCAGCTCACGCTTGTTTATCGTTTTAACATTGTCTAAAGTGCAACAGACTTTAGTTTTGATTTTCTGTTCTGTAGATCTGTAATGATTATTATATGGTGTAATTTAGGTCATTCTGTGGTGAATAGCTTTGTTGAGTCCAAGACCAAATACATGTATTGACAATGACAATTTCTTTATTCCTGCTTTTAATAGACTTTTACTTTTGGGTTGGATTTTATCACTGATTTCAAAGCAAATGTCAACCAGCTTTTCAGCCAAGCAGCCCATTTAACCAGACTGTTTTTCCAGGTGTTATGAAGCAGTGAGTCCCCGGTTGCCCTTTTAACCGTGCTTAACCACTTGCAGCCTGAGAGTGGCATACATGAGCTTTAACCTTTTGAAATGTGGTTAGACAGTATTGCCTTTTAAAACAGTGCACAATGAAAGCTCTAGTGACATTTTGCGGAAGGGGCTTGATTTAAGTGTTTATTGAAACCTTTTTTGTAGTATCAATACATTTAAAAAGGGAACAACAGCCATTGAGGTACAGTTCTTAAAAGGGCTCTTAATTTCCTGAGGGTGAATTTCTCAAAGGGGATTGTCTCTTTCTTTCTTTCTTCATTAGCATTGGTTGGATCCTTCCAAAGAGATTAAGAAGCAAATTCGGGGTAAGTGCAACACACACACACACACACACACACACACACACATAAAGCAGTCCCTTGCAAAACAAACGTTCTGGTGGTTTGTCTACAGTTGGTTCCTGGATATTTGGATTTTCTGTCAAGTTCTACCCTCCAGACCCATCTGTGCTCATTGAAGACATCACCAGGTAGGCGTATACAACTACTACTACTACTACTACATACCACAGCCCACTGTTACAGAACACTGATTTGTTTGGTTGTCTGAAGCTAATATGTTGAATATATGAATTTATGAAAAGAACATAATAGCAAAGACAGAGTGCCCTATGCAGCAAGCTCAACTCATTTTTGATTTTTGAATGAAGGTTGAAGACAAGGAGTTGGCTTCAGTAGTTTTTGAAGGGAAATTGTGATCTGGGAAAACGCATGCAATGATAATCACACATCCAAAAATTATGTGATATTATATAAAATAGTGACACTTAAGATTAAGAATGAATGCTGGATCCACAAAAGTAGACCGCAGTTTAGACTACTTTGACAACTACTACTACTATTACTACTTACATTTTCCATAATGCCAGGAAGAAATAAGGGATCAACATAGGAAGTACTTTGCACACTTTTGTAACACAACAATAGTAAACATACACACACAAGTATACAAGAGTAAAAAGAGTAAAAAGTTAGCCCAGGTAGTTGATTTGAATTGTGGAGATATGTGAAATCAGCCGTAACTGTAACGTTTAAAGATATATGCTGGTCGGACCTATCAGACATTTCTTTCTGTGCTTATTATCTGTACTGTGCTGCTTTGCTAGTGTCTTTGATGAACTAGCGTTACATCTCACCGCCCTTCGGACTGACTGCTAGTTTGTGTGGTGTCATTTTCTTTACTCTGATGACCAACCGCTAAATTAGGTCTTCAACCTGATGTAATTTAAAGTGTTGACATATGCAAGCATCAAACATGCATTTTGGAGGAGATAAAGGTATTACCAGTTGTTCTGAACCTATGTTTGCTCAAAATTGTTAAATTGGATGTACATGACGCAGAGTTTTCTACCCAGAAGTAAAAGTAATATAAGAAATAGAAAAAATAGAATAACTGTAGTAGTAGTAGTAGTAGTAGTAGTAATAATAATAATAATAATAATACCCTTATTATACAATAATATATGGGTAATATAAATACACAATATACAGATGAGTAAGGTGTGGATGACATATTGCACAGTAAGAGGTGACACAGAGTAATAAATGAATAAATATGCATAGTGCAGAGTATTGTCGAGATATTCATAGTGCAGAACATTGTCATATTGTCACTTGTTATTTTTTAGCAAAACGTATAAAGTACTAGAGGCCCGGACTTGAGTAAAAGTACAACTGCTCTATCAAACAAGTGACTTAAGTAGAAGATGAAGTGCTCTTTAAGCACCACACTTAACATTCAACATTTTTTGTACTTAAGTATTGCAAGTAGTTTATTTTTAAAATGTACTGAAAGTAAAAGTACAAGTATTGTGTTATGTAGTTAAAGAAAGCAGTCAAAAGTTTAAATATCATAATGTTTATATTATTTCAAATATTAAGCCTAAAGGACACTCACAATTCCTTTGGCTGTAGCAACAGTACAAGGACAGGAATGTACAACACTAACATGTCATGAACCACGGACAGCTAGTTAGCTAGCGCTTACTGGTAGCTCAAGCTGATGTGGCATTTGTGTATCATAATTGTAACTTACCTTGACATGTTTTTTCAAATTTGACGATGAATTTTAGAAGGCCGTTATTTCGCAATCTTTCAGGAGGCAGAGAAAGCACTTCATTCTATTTGAATTGTCTTTCACTCCGACAAATGAAAACACAGAGTAGGGCCAGGTGTGGTCTCCTTCCTCACTGCCACGTTCGCTTGAAGTTGAAGGTGGTGTTTCTGGTTCTTCCATCTCAAAACAAACTAACAAAGCATAGTGTTCTTAAAGCAGGCATGCAGAAGAGCGAAAGGCAGAACAGGAGCACGCGCAATCTTATAAGACAGCTTTATTGCTTGATTCACTCAATGATGGGCCAGCTTCATCAGACCTGGTAGAAGAGCCATTTACCGCTCTTGGTTGGATAATTTAATACATTCTTTAATTGTAACAAGTAACGATGCAGCACATTAAAAAAAATCTGAGTGAAATTATTAAACCCCTCGAAAAAATGTACTAAAATAAAAGTGGAAGTAGGAGAAAAAAAAATACTCCAGAAGAGTACAGATACAGCCTTTTAGTACTTAAGTACGGTAGTGAAGTAGTTCTACTTCGTTACAATACATCTGTGTTGTTTAGAGTCTTGAATGTCCATATGGGCTAATATGGATACAGCTAACTAAATAAATATCCAATAGAACTTCCTTTTGAAACAATAGAGTTGACAATATTGTGACACCATGATATTAGCAGAAACATAGGCCGGTACATGTAACGTCTATTTTCATTACTAGACTCTTGTCTATGGTGTATTTTGTTAACTTAGTGCAGACATTTACACAGTAGAAGGTAGAAGGTTATGGAAAATTTTAAGGTTTCTGTCAAGATATCCTAACCAAAGCAAAGAACAACACCATAACTACATTGTACAAAAGTGTGTATGAATATCATAAATCTAAACTGCTTAAAAGGTCTGATCTCCCAATTCACATAAAAACACAAAGACTCAACTCTAAGCTGTTCAGATACTTTTAGCTTCATATGCAAAAGTTGTTAGATATTTCTGCCACTACAATGAAGTTTGTGGTGCTCAAAGTGGTTAACAAAAAAACTTTCCCAAAACAGTATTCAAGTTATTCTTGATATTTCACACTGATAAGAGTATGAAAACTGTTGGAATTGTTGTTATATTGCTGTTTTCAATAGGGCTCATTTTATTACGAAGATATTCAAATCTTGACAGGGAAGTCTGTGGAGTATCCTAAATACTTTGAAAATTGTTTCTGGGAAGACATGTTGCTGTTGAGGTTTAAATGCAGTTTCACCACAATTCTATTAGATCAGTGGTTAAATTCTCAGTCAATTGGATATAGAAACCTCAACAAATGGCACTAGGAGTATGTGGAAAAACAACATACTTTTGGTAATTTGAGTGAACTATCTTTTACTGGAGGATAGGCCAATATATGTGGTTGGAGCTATGTATGCATAGAATACTGACTTAATTGTTGTCTAGAAGTTTGAGGATGACAGAAATATAAAAAGATTTGCAAATATTTGCTCATACACCAGTAATGGACAAAATGTTAAATTTGCTAAATGAATTGTCAAAGTAATTAAGATTCATCCTCTGAGCAACATGAATATCAAAACATGTAAAATGGCATGGCAATTCTCACATTATTAGTTAAGAAATTTCAGTCTGGAATAAATAAGTGGACCAGCTGACCGACACGTGGACGTTGCTGTCCCTGGAGCTACGCCACTCGCATTACAAAAAACTTGAGTCAACATGAAATAAGGACTGCATTTCTTTAGGTACTACCTGTGCCTGCAGCTGAGGGATGACATCCTGTCTGGTCGTCTGCCCTGCTCGTTTGTCACCCACGCCCTTCTGGGCTCCTACACTGTTCAGGCCGAACTAGGAGACTACGAGCCAGACGAACACGGCCCAGACTACGTCAGCGACTTCCGCTTTGCACCCAACCAGACGCGTGAGCTGGAGGAGAGAGTGATGGAACTGCATCGTAACTACAGGTCAGAGAAAATACAACTCCATTAATTTGATTGAATGCCATCAGGATAATGGCAAATGCTGGTATTTTTGATTTGTGGGATGAATATAAAAGAAGTGATGACTGTGTCGTAGGGGAATGAGTCCAGCAGATGCGGAGGTGAACTTTCTAGAAAATGCCAAGAAGCTTTCAATGTATGGAGTTGACCTGCATCATGCAAAGGTACAGAGATAAAACCTAAGTATTTGGTATCTATCAACGCACTTGTGTCTGAGATTTTCTGAGTTAATGCCTGTGTTCCCCAGGATTCAGAAGGAATTGACATAATGCTTGGTGTGAGCGCCAATGGTCTACTAATCTACCGAGATCGTCTAAGGATTAACCGGTTTGCCTGGCCAAAAATCCTCAAGATCTCCTATAAGAGAAGTAACTTCTACATCAAGATTCGTCCCGGAGAGGTAGATAAAGACTGCCATTATCTTGTCTTTTGCACCTTGCTTGACTTAGTAGTTCACTGCACAATTATTGCCTGCACATTCCCACCAGAACAGCTCATGTCATTTTGGCAGAGCAGAGGCAAGTTGAATGAAGGATCATTTGGTAAAGAGCAAACTCTACATTTCTATTTCATGGTTTCTCAGTTGTTAAAATTACATCATTGTCTCTCTTGACTTGTCCCAAACAGCATAAATAGTAATTTCATGGTTTGATAAAAGTGTTACTCCTGAGATTTATCCACAGTGGTCCCATGTGTCAGCCGGCGAGGACATTTTTTAGAGCCCTTAGATAAACCGTTCTTAAAGATTGGCGGGCTGATTTTTACTCTTCTCCTTCTTCTCTCTTCCTCTACGGTGACTTTAAAGCGTAATTAGCCAGTCATGATGTTTGGCACTTTCATCAAGGATTTTACTTGCAAATGTTAGTCACATTATGCTCGCTCTGGTTTTCAACTCACTAAACTTATTATGATTTGCTGTTTTTTTCCTTCATTCTTTGGTCTTCGGGGCACCTGCTTACATCCACTGTTATACTGACATTGACGTCTTCATAGCAAATACCACGGCCATTCTGTGCATAGACTTCGTTCTGCAGATCTATCCTCTTAAGTCAACTGTCACTTAAAATTTGCCTGAAGGGTCGTCATTGTGTTTTGAAACCCTTTTATTATTTTCTAAACTGTCCCCACAGATATATTTTTTTTTTTTTGTGTGGAACAAGAATTGGCTTTCTCTTGTTATATGGACTAGTCCTAATGTTTAAAGAGCTGTTATATTGCTAATAACATATTGATTTAAAAGAGTATTGTTCTGCTCACACCACTGAACATCTGATGGAGTAAGTGCAAAAACAGCTAATTTGTAGGTTGGTTAGAGATCTCCCTGACATGGCATTAGTAAAACAGAAAAACAACATTGATTTTTTTTTTTTTTTTTTTTTTTTTTTCTGTGGAGTAAACACAATTCACCCTGCCACCATTACTCCATCTTTTCCCTGCACTCACTCCCTTCACTCTCCTTTTCTTCTTCACCTCCTTCCCTTCCTCCTCCTTCTCTTTCACCACCACCACTCCTTTCCCTCACTGCTCAGTATGAACAGTTTGAGAGCACCATAGGCTTCAAGTTGCCCAACCATCGGGCCTCGAAGCGATTGTGGAAGGTCTGCATTGAGCACCACACTTTCTTCAGGTAGGATACTCACAGATACACAGACACTTGTTTTTTTGTACCATGCATGAACATGCAACTGTTAACACTTTGAACAATACAGTACACTGTTAACACACTGTTAACACTTTGTACAATACAGTAGACACTTAAATAAATGTGTTGATTCTTTTTCCTTTTCCACAGTTCTGTATCATTTTCTTGAAAGAAACTGATTTGTAACTGTAAATTAATAGGTTCCTGATTCATGGTAATTTGCTACTAATTATGTGGTAAAATTGAGTCCGATCAGTTTCCACACTTCCAATTAATTATTTCCATTTCATTGCTATCCTAAGCCAGCAAGTCTTTTAGTCAGTGCACAGCAGGGCAACTAAACATGCAAAACTGAAGTTTTTCACAGCTAGCGTGGCTCTGTGTGAAGGTAACACTCTGCCCAACATCACCTTTTACATTTTTACAGATTAACACCTAATATCACACCTGTTTAATTTTTACAAAAAAATGAAAAAAATGAAAAAGTTTGAAATTTACATGATGTTGTTTCTCCTAGCCAGACTATTTCTTGGCTAAGCACAGTACCGTCTCCGCTGGCAACCTCACAGTGACGACAACACTCGAGGAAGGTTTAGAGGTGCTGGTTGGGGGATTTTGTTTGTTAGTTTAGTTAGTTACTTTGTCATTATCAAAGTAGAATAAACCCATATACGAGTCTAAACTGTGTAATTAAATAAAATATGTGTAGATGCAGTTTCTGAGTATTTGTGTTAGATTTACACAAACTGAACCTTCCTGCAGGCTGGTTTCCCCAGAGCCGCCACCCAAGGGCTTCCTGGTGATTGGCTCCAAGTTCCGCTACAGCGGGCGGACCCAAGCCCAGACCAGACAAGCCAGTGCTTTGATTGACAGGCCTGCTCCACAGTTTGAGCGGTCCGTTAGCAAGCGGTACATGCTGCCCCGAAGCATTGATGGAGGTAAGAACCCAGGTGATTTCACCGTTCACACAGAGGTGCACTTATATTTCCTGGATTATGTTGTAAGTCAATTACTTGGCTCCAACCCCACAGGTTTAAGAAAATGGATTGATAGCAATATATACATGTGAAATACTTCAAGCATTTTCAGCAACAGGGTTTATTGATTTTGTGTTATGGCCCACAAAGTGAAGGGAGTGCCACCTAAATCTGAGAATCACATTTTCTAAACCCTGACATGCCTCTGCAAAAACAAAAATAAAGGCAGATTTTAATTTATTGATATGTGGCCATAATAAAGACTTTACTGTAGATTATGTCATGTAAAAGCTTTAACACTGGAGTCTAAGTGGTTTCCCTCCCATTACACTAGCCTCAGCTCTAGGCTACAGTATGGACCAGCTGTCCCAGCGAAGCTCCAGTGAACGCACACAGTTCATGTCAAGAGAAGACCTGGACCAGGAGGGCAGCCTGGACCTAGACCATGATCAATACCACATTCAGGACCAAGAACAGGACCAGTACACTGATCAGGAGTTTGATTGTCAGGATCAAGATCAAGTTCAGAAGCATACTTGGGGTGCCCACATCTCAACACCCACCAGGACTTTGGAGCTCAAGGTACAAGATGAGAGCATATGTTAAAATACACAGAAACCTGTCTTCATTGCAGCCTTTGCCACTTTGATGTCCAGCTTAGGCTAGACATCAAAGTGACAGAAGAGAGACTACAAGTCTGATTGATTAAATGTCATCATTGCCATTAAATCAACATAAAACAAGAACTCTTACCTGATGAATGAAATATTGCCTTTCAAGTGTGAACAATTAATCATAGTTTTGATGAAGTGCAACAAAACATACAAAGCAGTTTCGTTGGCTCATTAGAAAAAAAGTACACGGCTTTGCCCCAAATCTGGAAACTCCCTCATGAACCTCTGACTGACACGCCTCATCTCTCTCACATTCCTTTCTATGTAAGGCAGTAATCACCATCCCTATGTTTTCTCACCTTGGCCTAATCTCCCCCCCCCCCACAATTTTCTGCTCCTCTGCAGACTTCTAAGACTTCTCAGTATGAGTCCGCTCTCCTCTCCATTTCTTCAGTTGCCTCAACAGGTCTAACTTGACCTCTTTGCTGCCAATAATATTTTCCTTAACCCTGCATCCTGCCTCTAACAGTTATTCTCTTCTCCCGGCTGAAATTGTTAACACTCTGCTAACCTCTGCTCTCTTCTCTCTGGCCTCTCTGTCGTGCACCTCCTGCAGGGTGAGGAGGAAGGCTCCCCTTTAGACTCCAAACCAGAGGTATTTTGGCCTTGGACCTTAGTGTCTGTCTGTGTGGTCATGCTCCCGTATTCTGTGTTTGTTAAACACAACCTATGAGTCTAATCTATGGAAACTGCACAAATCAATCAGCAGATGTCTGCCCACTGGAAAATTTAGATTTTCTTCATAGTCATTTAGCTCTTATCCAGAGAGACTTAAACAGTGGAAACAGTTGTTTTTTAATTGTCAACACATCCTAAACAGTGCCTGTGTATGTGTGTGAATTAGTGGGATTGATTGTTATTAGCAGGATAAACAGATGGCCCCTAAGCACTGTTGATGATTCAGTGAATCAGTAGTTCCCCAGTTGGCAAATCTCCTGGTACTCCAGCTAATATGCGTAAAAGTCTAATTTAACTTCATTTATCTTGTATATAATTTTAATGCAAAACCGAAGACACACACATTAATTTTATGTTTTATTTATATGGTAAAGGTTATCCAGTGTGTCTAGTCTCATATTATATCCTGTGCAGGTACTGTGTGTGGGGTGGTGTTATTTTAGTACTGTAGAAATATTTGCATTGCATTAGTCTCTGAAGGGTCTGTTCATTTGTGGTTTTGTTATGCCTTCTCACCAAATCTTTGGATGAAGAAGTATGGGAATAATCCCCCTCTCCAAACCCTTACGCCCAGTCAATAGATGACTGCATTAATTATCAATTGGCTGACACTGAAATGGATTGTCCCTGTCTTCTTGGTACAACATTAAATGGATGGAACAGTCTTAGCCAAAAGCCCCAATGGTGTCAACTGTTTGTCTGTCCAATGTCCATCTGGCCGCCTGCCTTTTGACTCACTTGCAGCACTTTACCTCTTTGTCTCTGCACGCATCCCCCCCCCAACTTCCTGCTTTGCTTTAAACTCTTCACCTCATCTCACTTGCCCCACCTTGGGCTCCCTCATCTATTGGACAAGGATCTTGCCACCCTCGGCCCAAACAGGAGGTACCGCTTGTCCTCTCTTTTTGGCATGTGCTGTGTGTGACCCTCACCAGGTGTGCTGTGTTTTCTAATCCATAACTGTGCCTGTCACTTATTGTAAGAACACAGCAACAGCAAAGGAGGTCATGTTAAAACACTACTTATTACACAAACTTATTTTTTCTACAGTAAACATAATTGTTTGGTGCCCCACTTTCTTCAATGTATCATCATAATTATGCATGTCAGTTTCATAATTTCACTATTCCAATTATATTATATACAGTATCTTACATTATAATTACAAATTATATTATTTATCTGTATTGCCTTTGGTCAGTCAATAATAAAAGACCTCTATTTACAGCTTGGGGTGCTCCATCTTACAAAGAGTGTTATATAAATAATGTTATATAAAGGTGTTATAAGTGCAGCAACAGTACAAAGTAGAGAACAAATGTACTGTTAAATAGTTTGTCCCTGTAATTTGAATATTTGAAACCTCCTAACTTTACCTGAATCCCTTTTTTCAATAATGCTGAAAGGTGAAAGGAAAAAATGCTGAAAATGATCTGAGTGCACTGTAATGACAGGCCAAAAGTTTGGCCTTCTTGTTCAATGTGTTTTATTTACAGGTAAAAGCCAGTAAATTAGAATATTTTGAAAAACTTGATTTATTTCAGTAATTGCATTCAAAAGGTGTAACTTGTACATTATATTTATTCATTGCACACAGACTGATGCATTCAAATGTTTATTTCATTTAATTTTGATGATTTGAAGTGGCAACAAATGAAAATCCAAAATTCCGTGTGTCACAAAATTAGAATATTACTTAAGGCTAATACAAAAAAGGGAGTTTTTAGAAATGTTGGCCAACTGAAAAGTAAGAAAATGAAAAATATGACAATACTCAATACTTGGTTGGAGCTCCTTTTGCCTCAATTACTGCATTAATGCGGCGTGGCATGGAGTCGATGAGTTTCTGGCACTGCTCAGGTGTTATGAGAGCCCAGGTTGCTCTGATAGTGGCCTTCAACTCTTCTGCGTTTTTGGGTCTGGCATTCTGCATCTTCCTTTTCACAATACCCTACAGATTTTCTATGGGGCTAAGGTCAGGGGAGTTGGCTGGCCAATTTAGAACAGAAATACCATGGTCCGTAAACCAGGCACGGGTAGATTTTGCGCTGTGTGCAGGCGCCAAGTCCTGTTGGAACCTGAAATCTCCATCTCCATAGAGCAGGTCAGCAGCAGGAAGCATGAAGTGCTCTAAAACTTGCTGGTAGACGGCTGCGTTGACCCTGGATCTCAGGAAACAGAGTGGACCGACACCAGCAGATGACATGGCACCCCAAACCATCACTGATGGTGGAAACTTTACACTAGACTTCAGGCAACGTGGATCCTGTGCCTCCTGTCTTCCTCCAGACTCTGGGACCTCGATTTCCAAAGGAAATGCAAAATTTGTTCGCCAGAAAACATGACTTTGGACCACTCAGCAGCAGTCCAGCTCTTTTCCTTAGCCCAGGTGAGACGCTTTTCGCTGTTTCTTGGTCAACAGTGGCTTGACACGAGGTATGCGGCAGTTGAAACCCATGTCTTTCAAGCGTCTCTTGGTGGTGGATCTTGAAGCACTGACTCCAGCAGCTGTCCACTCCTTGTGAATCTCCCCACATTTTGAATGGGTTTTTTTCACAATCTTGACTAGGCGGTGATCCCTATCGCTTGTACACTTTTTCTGACCACAGTTTTTCCTTCCCTTTGCCTCTCTATTAATGTGTTTGGACACAGAGCTCTGAGAACAGCCAGCCTCTTCAGCAATAACCTTTTGTGTCTTTCCCTCCTTGTGCAATGTGTCGATGGTCGCCTTTTGGATAGCTGTCAAATCTGAAGTCTTCCCCATGTTTGTGTAGGCTTCAGAACTGGACTGAGAGACCATTTAAAGCCCTTTGCAGGTGTTGAGTTTTGAGTTAATCAGCTGATTACTTTGTGGCACCAGGTGTCTTCAAAATTTAACCCTTACACAATATTCTAATTTTAATATAATGTACAAGTTACACCTTTTGAATGCAATTACTGAAATAAATCAAGTTTTTCAAAATATTCTAATTTACTGGCTTTTACCTGTATTTTCATGACGATTTACATTGTAGATTATCACTGAAGGCATCAAAACTATGAATGAACACGTGGAGTTATACAACTCAAAACATGTCTTATATTCTAGTTTCTTCACAGTAGCCACCCTTTGCTTTTTTGATAGCGCTGCAAACCCTTGGTGTTCTCTCAATGAGCTTCATGAGGTAGTCATCTGAAATAGTTCACTTCAAAGGTGTGCCTAGTAAGGGTTAATTAGTGGAATTTCTTGCCTTATTAATGGGGTTGGGACCATCAGTTGTGTTGTGCAGAAGTCAGGTTGCTACACTGCCGACAGCCCTATTGTACAACTGTTAGAATTAGACCAAGAGTCACCTCTGCTGCTGAGGATAAGTTCATCTGAGTCACCAGCCTCAGAAATTGCAAGTTAACAGCAGCTCAGATTAGAGACCAGATGAATACCACACAGAGTTCTAGCAGCAGACACATCTCTAGAACAACTGTTAAAAGGAGACTGCGCGAATCAGGCCTTCATGGTCAAATAGCAGCAAGGAAACCACTGCTAAGGAGAGGCAACAAGTGGAAGAGATTTGTTTGGGCCAAGAAACACAAGGAATGGACATTAGACCAGTGGAAATCTGTGCTTTGGTTTGATGAAGCCAAGTTTGAGATCTCTGGTTCCAACCGCCGTGTCTGTGCGATGAAGAAAAGGTGACCGGATGGATTCTACATGCCTGGTTCCCACCGTGAAGTATGGAGGAAGATGTGGGGGTGCTTTGCTGGTGGGATTTGCTTGGGGATTTATTCCAAATTGAAGGCATATTGAACCTGCATGGCTACCACAGCATCCTGCAGCGGCATGCCATCCCATCCAGTTTGCATTTAGTTGGACCATCATTTATTTTCTACAGGACAATGACCCTAAACACACCTCCAGGCTGTGTAAGGGCTATTTGACCAAGAAGGAGAGTAATGGAGTGCTGCGCCTCCACAGTCACCGGACCTGAACCCAATCGAGATGGCTTGGGGAGAGCTGGACCGCAGAGTGAAGACAAAAGGGCCAACAAGTGCTAAGCCTCTCTGGGAACTCCTTTAAGACTGTTGGGAAACCATTTCAGGTGACTACCTCTTGAAGCTCATCAAGAGAATGCCAAGAGTGTGCAAAGCAGTAGTCAGAGCAAAGGGTGGCTACTTTGAAGAAACTAGAATATAGAGACATATTTTCAGTTATTTCACACTTTTTGTTAAGTACATAATTTCATATGAACTCATTCATAATTTTGATGCCTTCAGTGATAATCTACAGTGTAAATAGTCATGAAAATAAAGGAAACGCATTGAATGAGGTGTGTTCAAACTTTGTATGTATGTATGTATGTATGTATGTATGTATGTTACTTGTTGTTATTAAGACCTCTAATTGTCCAACCATGTGTGACAGCATTGGATTCATCCTACTGCACAGTTACAAAACATAAAACAGACAATCATGCCCCACACCCTTATCAGAACAGGGCAATTAATAAAAAGTCATTTTAAACTTAAATCCACATCTAGTTCAAATGACTGTAACCACAACCCAATAGATTCAGACCTAAGATTTTTAATGTATGCTAATCTGTGTCCTTGATGTGCCCTTCGCTGTGTAAGCAGCAGTTTTTGGATAAGCCAGAAGATGTTCTACAAAAGCACCAGGCCAGCATCAATGAGCTGAAGAGGGCTTTGAGGCAGCCTAACAGCAAGATGGCCCAGAGGGAGAAACGCCTCTCCTCAGCTACTCCTCCCGGAGGAACCCCCGAACGGAAACCAGTAAGAATTCCTATCAGAAAAATTGTAATCCCAAATTACATTATTCACCATTGTACAATTGGTTTCCTACACATCACGATTTCTAAAAATGTTGTGTTGGTCAGCTCTTTCCCTTTCTGTCTTCCTCTTCCATTCTGTCAAAAAATTTACTCCATTGAGCTAGGCTAATGCAACTGTCTACTCTATGTCAACATAGGCGACCGGTGATGCCAAATTGATTGATAAGCAGGATGCTTGTGAAGAAGAGCTTGATATTTGCTCTAAAGTGGAAATGAGTAAGACCTCTTCTATGGGTAGAGATGCGTTCTTTGTGCCACCTTGGACTGAAGTAAAGATGAACAATTGTCAAACAGTCAGGGACTCTTTAAAAACTCGACGTGGAACATCTCCGAAACAGGACACAGACTTTCCACCAACAGGACAAACGGATATAAACCAGGTGGATAATACAATAGCAACTAACGGGCATCACGATTCTGTATTAACGAGGAATGACATTCATGAAAATGGATACGGATGTCCACATGACAAACAAGGAAGTGCAATCAACAGAGGTATGAGGCATTGTCAGTATGAGCACAACATTCATCGAGAGAGACCAAAGAACTTTGAAAGTCCAGTGGCTGTGGATTCTCTCCCTAAAGGCAAAGGAGACAGGATTGAGAGTGATACGAGTCATTGTGATACTTGGAAAACAAAAGACCTGAGCCCTGTAGGAGAATGCAACATAACTGGGAACTCGCACGTCCCCAAAATGGTTCCTCTCAAGCCACAGAGATCAAAGAAGTCTTTGAATAAGGAGAACACAGGTGATATAAACCCTCAAACTCAAAGTGGGTCTGATAGAGGCATCTGTGGTGTGACTGGGGATGTACAGATCACAAAATCCAAAGACGGATCCTTTGAGGAAGGGAGGAGAGTGGATGGCAATGCTGTACTGCATTCTGCCACAGATGTTGTCAAGGAAAACTCATGGGCCACCAAGTACCACAGTGAGGCTACAATGTCATATCAACAGCAAAGTTTACTACATCAACAGATTAAGAATGAACTATTTGGACAACAGGAGCTCAGAGACTGCAGAGGCACAACTGGACAAAGTCTGTGGACAAGAGGAGGACATGAAGACCATTTTCAGAAAAGCTCTGAGATTAAAGAGAATCTCTTCCCTAGTTCCAAATTTCCAACAGCTCCCCCTCGAACTCTCCCGCTGAAAACACAGTGGTCCCGAGACAGACAGAGCAACGTGGACAGCAGCCACATCCATCACAGGACGCCCAGCCAAGAAACAGCCAAGCGGAAGCAAGTGGTAAAACCATCCTGCCGACCTAACCTGTTTGTCAATCATCGGAAAATGAAGCATTGCATGAGCTTCAGGCGATGTCGTTCAAATCTTGTTTTTACCATCTAAAAACTAAAAAATCACGCATACTTCAGAACTCATGTGGCTGTGTATGAGAACGCAAAATTTCACGTTCCTTGGCATCGCATCATTGACCAACTCAGTTCACGTCCATGGTCCAGAGAGCTTTTTGCTTTCCCTTGTTCCTTTTCGCAAAGCTTGACATCTGCTTGGCCATTTCAGAAGACTGCGGGCCTTTAAGCAAAGTTTCCTATGCTTAAGCGTCTGACGTCCCTTTTTATCCCACCTTAACTTGTCACGTTCACACCCGGTCTCTCCTTTCAACACCCTCACAGAATAAAGGTGGCTGCTGTTGCAAGGAGCGCAAGACCTTTCTACCATTTTTTCTTTGAAACCTCTTTTTCACATAATTTAAGTCTTTTTTTGCAAATGGCTGAGAAGGGCATTTGATCCAAAATGTTCTGCCTTGGCACCTCTGTAGCAACAGCGGAAAATGAAAAAGGCGATTAGATGTAATCACAGGCTGCAGAGCTGCCAAACCTCTTCAGGGCTTAGGCATTCATATGCTGCATTTACGAATATGAATACCTCTTTTTTTCTGAAAGGGTTTTTTGTAAATCTAACCTTTCAGTGCATGGCATTACCATTGCACTTGCAGTCATTTCTGATGATGTCAACCTGTGAAATATATTCAAGCATGCTTCTGACAGTAGCCGTACGCTTTACAGTCCCTGGGAATTCTCATGTCCGTGTTTATTGTGCAAGTTTAATCCCTGACATTGATGGATGAAATAAGTGTTTACATTTTATAAATAATATTGCAGTGTAACTCCATCCAATATGCAAGCAATTAGCTTAAAAGCTGTGAGTAGAGAACATTGCCAACATGGCTTCTTCAGTGACAAGTAATGCTTTTGTCAACCATTTATTCTGCTAAAAACACAATGTCATGTCACCGCAGTGACAAAGAAATGCTCTGAACTCTGTTTCTCCTCTCTCCTTTTCTGATGCAATTACACACATGTTGACTAGGGTATAGATTAGTATCAAGGTTTGTGGTTGTTGTAGTTTCTATCACTTGACACAGGCTTTATCAGTTTTATATTAATGTTTGGCTTCTGTTTGTTTTTCTTCTTTAGGACACACCTCCCACACCGGCTATTCACGAGGAACCTTTCAACGAAGCTTCAGTGAGTCTTCTCTCAACTCCACCTGACTCCTATTTGTTTTTCCTCTTTAGCCACTCTTTTCGAAATGTGTGTTTCGAGATGTGGAAATGATTTCACTATTCTGGTTTTCATTAAAGGCGGTTTGTAAATTCCTCTCTTAATCTAAGGGGAAACCACAACCACAATTCAAAACAAAATTTTGTGCTCAAGTTACACAATAACTTTATCTAATTGGTAAAATGTGTTCTGATGCTGATGAAGATTTTGTTCATATAGGTGATTGCAATCAGTAGAGAAATACAAAAACGCATTTTTTTTCCTTTTCTTTCTGTAGCGCACTTTCTATTTGTAGTTTACATGGTCCTACGTTCTGTCCTCCTCTCTGCAGAGGGAATCATGGGAGAAACGTCTAGGCTCCGTCTCCGAGGACGACCAGGACCATGAGATCCTGTACCTGAAGGAGACCCACCTGGGCATCGAGCGCAAATGTTCCAGCATCACGGTCAGCTCTACATCCAGCTTGGAGGCCGAAGTAGATTTCACCGTCCTCACGGACCTGCATACGGGCATGGAGGAGTTCTCCAGGGGCATGACAGAGCTTGGGGAGAGGGATGTGTCACCTGATGTGGGTCTATGCTTTGGCATGGACTTCCTCCAACAGCAGTGTCCCACTGAACCCCCTCCTCCATTGGTGTCCGCCCCTCTGTCCAGAGGAGCCAGCAGCAGCCCTCCTGCCAAACATATTCAGGCTGAAGAAGTCCGACCAGAGGTGAAACGGTCAGATGTGCAGGTAATGTTTTCATATTAAGTGTGTTTGTAGCTTCTCCTCCTTTAGTTTGCTTTGTTCTGGCAGAGAAGAACAATGCTATTTTTAGGCACCTAAAATGTACTGTATGGGTGTGAACATGAATGTTTTAAAACTGTTTATACCTATGTCTCCATGTGTTTTTAACTAGAAGCACATGAGAAATACATAAAATAAGAGTGCAAGTGTTTTGCCAAAACCACACACGCACACACACACACACACACACACACACACACACACACACACACACACACACACACACACACACACACTCCTTACACCACCATATTCCCATCTCAGTGGGACAAAGTGTGATGACAGGCCAACAAAGTGAACTGTTGAGGAGTTCATGCAAGTTTTGTTTACAAGCCTGTGTGCAGTAGTCAGTGTGACCCTGAATGAAACATACAAAAATAGAACAAGTCACAAGTTTTCCAATGTGGTTCACATTAAAGAAAATAAATCCCACCTCAATTTTGTCACACATTCTAATGTGTTTTTCTGTGTCTGCTTTATGATTTGAATTGTCAAAAGGCTGTACAATATAAAGTCTACAGCGTAAATTGAACATTATGTATTGATGCTTCTGATGTGTTGAAATCCAGAAAAGAGCAGGCAAAGGACACCGTGAGGGCTGTAATGAAATGTGTTTTGAGTTGCTCTTCATCGAGCAGCATTGAAGGGTAATGAAGAAAGAACCCTTCAACTTTCCTCCTCTGTTTTGTCCTTCTTTTATCTGTGTGTTACAGTACATTACAGTCAACAAAGAGATTTACATCAATTCAATCTAGGTCTTTTAGTATGTGTAAAAACTAAAACTTGTTTCTTTGTTTTTACTCACTTAAGCCTGTAGTGCCCAAAAAACCAAAGAGGTCAGTGCCGGTGTCGTCATCTGTGGACAGAGAGCAGTTGCACAGAGAAGCCAGTCGCGTCTCTGCCGTCACATTGCTGAGCAGGGAGGCCAGTGATGTCATGCCTACACCGACGGTGAGGAAGACAGACGTCAAGACTGAGACTCAGCCCAATGGGTCAGAGGTTACGACCACCATCGTGGAGTTCACAGATCCGGTTAGTTTCATATTTTAGTAAAAGATATTGTTTAAAAAAAAAAAAAAAGAACGAAAGTATTACCACCTACAAGTTACACAATAATTTGCCTGTGTTTCAGGACCACGGTATCACTGGCCTGAGTGAAGTTTCTTACTCTACAAGGCAGAGTGTTTCCCCTGTGAGTGCAAACAGAGGAACCTCTCCAATTTTAACTTGACCTGCAGCACACTCCTTCTTGTTCTCTTGGGTTTAAACCTACTTACTGTACAAAAAACACAAAGACCTGGATTTATGAATATGTGCCTGACTGGATGTCCTAAAATATGAAAAACATGACTTATAATCTGTAATGATTTGTACATATACATGTGTGTTTACAGTATTTGCTAATCATCAGCTATTTTGCTTTCTCAGGTGCATATGAGCAGTCTTGCAAGAGAGGCGTCAGGGTCGCCCATCCTCGTTACTGAGAATGTTACCTCGGCAACCACTCACGTCACCAAGGTAAGGAAGCTCAAGTTGAAAGCGCACAATTTCATGTATAATTATGATAAAGTGGGTTTTGCAACATTAGGAGGTGCAGCTCATATCTTCTGTCTGAATACAGTTAGATGTGGGCTCTACTTCTGAAGGCTATAAAAAGAAAATCCATTGTGTGTTTCAGACGGTGAAAGGAGGATACTCAGAGACCAGGATTGAGAAGAGGATCATAATCACAGGAGACGATGATGTCGATCAGGAACAGGTGAGCTGAAATGAACTGTGGATGAAAAGTCAAGTCAAAAGAACCCTGTGCTGTGCATGGTAGTTACTGGTTGTTTTCTTGGGGTGTTGTAGTTTTGGGAAATGTATAGTTGCTAGGTCTGTGAGAGTAAATGAGCTATGCAAATAAAATTAACCTTTTATTTAGTTGGGCTTCAACGAACAAATACTGTGATTATCGATAATCTGGCGATTCTTTTTTTTTAGATTTGTCAGTCTGTAAATTGAAGGAAAAAAGATTGTGGAAAGATTGGCCATTGCAACCCAATATTTAATGATCAATAATATATATTCATATTACAATGATATATGAGAAAGAAAAGCAGCAAATCCTCACATTTTTGTATGTATGTATATATACATATATACATACAATACTATTTTTGCCTGAAAAAATAAGTTCTATTTGCAAGCATAAAAAAAGAGTCTCAACTTGTAATTATAATTCTATTATATTATTAAATGGGAACTGGAATTCAGTCTTGAGCTATAAAATACTGAAATAAACTAAAATCTTTAAAAAGTTATATTTGTTCCTGTGATTTATTTGGTAGTTCCCTTTTTTCTTCACAGGCTCTGGCTATAGCAATACAGGAAGCCAAGCAGCAGCATCCAGACATGCAGGTGACCAAGGCGGTTGTTGTCAGGGAAACAGAATCATCCACTGAGAATCGACATGGCGCATCAGAGGTATGGCTGCCATGTTGACTTCAAGCAATAATATCTGGCCAGGATTTAGCCCACAACCCCTACTTTGAGATTAAGGGATTTAGGGTTGACTATCTCTTCTTTCTTTACCTGCAGTCCTGATTTCCTGAGACAAGATCGCCCCCCTTTGGACCGAAAGTGTCAGTGCCAGACCTGAAATTGCCATCCACCATCCCTACTGATAGACTACTGCCAGTGGTGCTCAAATGGAGCCTCTCGTACACACACACACACACACACACACACACACACACACACACACACACACACACATACACACACACACACACAAAGCTGAAACAAGACTCCTTTTTTTATTCAAACATTTCACTATTTAAATCATTCATGTTCAGCATGAGTGATTTGGCTGGCTACAAAAAAAAAACTTTAACACTCATGGTCCTTGATTGGTCTACAATATGCCACCAGAATTCCAAACATCTGGAACAACTTAAGAGAAACGATCCGAATCCAACTAAATTCCCTGCAAACCTCTCATGCCTCTATATTCAAGCCACTTGCTTAAGTATTCCTCAAAGGTCTAAGGGAATCTGTGCACTCATTCACACTGTGGAATAACCCAAGGCCATGTGGGTACCCATCTCACGCAGAAAGTGTCATTTGTAAAATAGAAAAGATAGGGTCATGCACCTAGGAGTGTCGTTTACATGTCTGTGCTGCTGTACTGAAAAACAAGAAATCATTAGATCCCTGCTGTGTGTGTGTGTGTGTGTGTGTGTGTGTGTGTGTGTGTGTGTGTGTGTTGAAAAACTGCTGTAAAAACCTACTGTGTGTGTGTCTGTGGGTGTGGGTGTGTTTGTGCTTACACGTAATAAGTATGTAAATGAATCCATTACATCTAGCTCCAGTACTGTTAGAGGATCCAGTGAAGCAGAGTTTAGCGAGAGCAGAGCAAATCCTGCTTTTAGTTTTCACTCTTGCATAGCCTGTCTAATGACCAAATGAGCTTTGTCCCACCCCCTTCACACTGAGGATGCTCTGAGCAGAACTGATCATGTAGAGCCAACAAGGTCCTCTGGTGGTGCTCGTTCACTTTTTCGGAGCTTGTCTGATCACTATACTTCCCTCTATCTGTCTCACCTGAAAGATTTGACTTCTGTAAAATGTATTTGACCATGGTGAGTCAGTTGCTGCATCATGATGGACTTTGATTGGACTGTTAGAGAATGGACTGTGTATGTGTCTGGACATTAGGAGCTGTGAACACAGAGTGTACCTGTCGTATTTATTCAAATGGTGGTGATGTAGTTTCTGAGCATGCTGGTGTTTCAGAATGAGCCCAGTTTCTCTCCTTTCCCAGCCTTTAGATATGCTTTCAGAATTCAGCTGAATATAATACCACTTATGTAGTCAGTACTTAGAGTAGACTCACACCCTTGTTCAAGTCACAGAATGGGCTGCTGCATCAGTAAAACTAGTATTTGAGATAATGTTTGCATGAAAATTTCTTGCATTATTAGACTGTAATTAAATAATATGAATATTAACTCTAGGAAAGATGGCTCGTGATGATCAAGATATAAGGCTGTATTTGCTTTTGTAAGTATTCACAATTTGAAGTCGAATCTGAGGTCTGACAAGTAAAAAAAGAAAAGGAAATTCAGCTTCCTTATAGGAAATGAACAGTATTTATCAGAAATAGTGGGAAATATCAAGCACACATTACATTCCTTTTGTTAATCCCAAGATGCAATGACAGCACAGTGACTGCAGTGTCATCTCATTCAAGCCATTGGTGCTGTTATTGCATGTACATATCACTTTGCTTTTAACTGAATCCCCCCCCTTGAAGAAACATGAAGTAGGCCTGTCATGTCATTCAGTTGTGGTAACTGATATTTTCTCACGGCTTTTTATTGTACCAACACATTCTCTTTATCATTTAACACTCTGCAGAAATGGTATTATGCATCACAGCCCTTCCAATACTCTTTCAAGCAAAGTAAGTGTTATGAATAAAATATACAGTAGGAGCAGAATCTTTGAAATTGTAGTTTTGTGTGATTTGGTACATGAATGTTAGCGGGATGCCAAAGGCACGTGCTGTAGTGTGCTCATTAAGGTAGCAGTCAAATTGTACAAACTCTGATTTTCTTTTTCTTTTTTTTATAAGAAAATATTTGTATGAACAAGCTACTTTTGATTAGAGGTGCAAGAAAGTCAAATGCATAAACTTGACACGGCAAGGTTTCCCTTTAATTATGGTGTCTTTAACTTTACCTGCAAAATACCTGTCCTTGCAAAAGTCACACATTATATATTCATCCACACATGCAGCAGCAAATTCATTCAATTGAGAAAAAATTGTCAGGTTTATGAGGGTTTTACTGAGGTTTAACTTTGGCTTTCAGACACTAAACTTCTCCGGTCAACATTCACATGTGTAGTGTAATTCTCGTATTTCATATTTTGGTTCTAAATCCTCTAAAGTGATGATCAATCATGGATCTGGTGGAGAAAAAAAATACAATGCAGCTATGCATACCGTGTACTGTATGTTTGATACCGTTTGGTGGATTGTGAAGATGTAAAATAGTTAATTGACATGGGCATGATGTACACTAGGGGGCACCAGTTACCAAAAAGAAGAGCGCTTTGCAAAAACATTGAGCATACCCAGCTGAAAGCCTTCTCGCCATTCTTCTCTAAGAGGAAAAATGATCCAAATCACTCTTGGATCAAACCTTCCTCTTTCGAGAAAAGGCCAGTCCGTGGAAGTCTGACAAGTACCAGACTGATTCATCAGAGACATTTGGCTGTGGCACCTGGTGTTGACATCTGATTGGACGACCTCTGGCTGACACTTAAACCTAGCTCTCTTTCTCTCTAGAGCCCTCCTCCTCCTCAGCAGCTTCATTTCCTCTGCTCCGCTGCTCTCCATTGCTTGGTGCCGTGTCTTTGCTGTACATTGTACTTGCAGTCATTTGAAATGAATAAAGAACAGAGAAAAAGAGAACAATGTGAGAAGGGAATATCTCTGTTTGATCCCTTTTACATTATCTGTTTGGCTTATTACAGCTGGTGTATATTTGTCCAGTAGGCCCTTAAATGTAGTGCAGCTACTGTATTTTTCAATCATGAAAAAATAATGCAGGAGAAGATTAGTTATATTTCCAGGTTTTTCTGTACCAAGTGCATTTGGTTTCAGGGTTGTTAAAGAAAAGCAATATATTAACACACTAAAGCTGTCAAGTGTATTAATGCAGTCATTGCTCACCTACAGTATTGCTGAATTTAAATTGTTTGCAAGCCACAGTTAAGATGTTGCAATCATCTCACAGCTAAGAGAAAAGTTTGAATCATACAGATGTTTACACAATCTGTATTAAAAATAACACAAATAATATTTAAATGAGTAAAGATCCCTACACCAAACAAATCTCAAGGATACAACAAATCAGTTTCCAGGTACAGATGTGCAGATATTGATTGCATTTATGAGCAGCTGTTGTCAAATTATCAATCGGGACCATCCATATAGGTAGAACAGAGAAGAAATTCTGCTCTTTCTTTCTCTAGCTTGTATGATTTGAAGGTGCACCGAAATACATTTGTGACCAAAGGTCTTGAAGAGATTAAAATTTACATTCTGAAATTGTCATGTTTAATTGAGTGGAATACTGAAGCATGACCTTAAGTGTGTGCTTCATCCAAGAAACCCCATACTTAACAAAGGATTGAATTTGTTATTTTGTAGAGAAATGGGCTGAAACACAGTTCTGTAATACAGCTACAGGATATAACTGGTTAGTCAGTGCTGCAAAGTTTCAAATATTTTAAATATTTTTTGCACCACAAACTCAATGCTTTAACAATATCTTCCACGTGTAGTCATGTGACAATATTATGTGCTTAAGATTGCACTTTGTTGACCTATTATCACAATTATTTAAACAAAATCCGACCATGTAATTTGTTTGTTATTGAGGTTTATGTGCAGTAATACAAACTGAAAGTTAGTATACTTTGTGAGTTTCATGTTCTTCTTCAAATGTAATCCCTTTTTAAAGTGTGACCTGTATGTCAAATTAATGAAACTGTAAGTTTATTCTTATCTTAATGTCTACTTACTATGTCCTAGTCAGACCATAAGAGCTTTACATCACATAGCATGGCCTGATGAGGCACGGCCTTTCTGCATTTTTTGGCCTCTTGCAACATCAAATAAATAAATGAGGAAAATGGCATTAGGTTTATTAAAAGCAGGTTGATCCATTCAGACATCCTTAGCAACATAGATACGTACACTGACCAATCTCATGCCAAACAGCAGCTGACAGTAAAATACCACCCCTACTTTGTTATAAGCTATGATAGAAAAGTCAGTAATTACTGCCACTTGTACTGTATTACAATGCTCATTATGAAAGACAGGAGAAAGGCATGTTTCTGGCCCAAAGAATATGATCTAAAAAGTAACAAAAGTGAAGAATCCATACAGTGTACAGTAAGGTCAGTTATTCATAAATTACAGTATGAGTGAGCCAAAATAAAATGTGGATAAACAGAAGAGGATAATAAATAAAACTTGAATAATAACAACATGGATAATAATCATAAGACTTAAGGCTCATTTGGGACCTGAGGATTTCATACATACAGTGTACAACAATGTGGCTCAGCGTGCCTTTGTTACACACTTATGGGTGAGAGAGGAAGGTAGACATCAATTAATCAAAACAAGTCTGCTGTTTACAACGGAAGCCATAAAGAGGGTGTACACACTGCATTTTTTCACAATGATAAAACAGGTGGAACTGAACCTTGTTGGCTCAATACCTTTGGTTAAAGTCAGTTTCATGGCAACTCTTGAGGTTTCGATGTAATGTGGAGTAACGTAAAAAGCATGGCAAAATTACAAAGGTCCAAAATGGTTGGTTTGTCATCAAGCAATGAGGCTTAGCTTGGCAGGTTTTTCTTCTTAGACAGTGCAGCAGGTTTCCCAAAGAGAAGAGGGAAAACAATTTTCTTGTCTTAAACCAAGTTAAAATATAACTTCACTCACATTATGAGCTATGTAAGGTCTCCTCCATCCCAAGTTCTTATCCCAGCATCCATGAAAAGTCCAGAGGTACATACAATATCCGTTTAACCGAACCTGCACAGTCCCACAGAAAATACATTGTGCATCAGACACCACTGGGCCTTCAAGCTTAAAACCAAATGAGAATATCCACTGGTCAGAAGGGAGCAAAGAAAGAAACTTCTTCAAAGAGACTGCTGTCAAGTCACGGTGTCCTTTCACTTCCAGAAAAGAAACTACTGAAAAGGCCAGTTCCTTTCAATTCCTTTTAAAAGGTGGAGGGGAAGAAAAAATCCTCACAAAGAGATCTTTGTAGAAAGAAATGAAAAGACACAGTAGGGGAGAGAGCAGGTGGAAATGTGGCTGTCAGTCTCTTGTCTCCGACCAGCTGTTTCTCTTCTTAATAAGCAGCTGTAATGCCTGGTTGATGCAGATGTTTGTCATAGTACAGTCCTGGCTGTGAGGATTAATGCTGCAAGGTTCACCAAGGGAAATGCAAAAGACTCTGGGGCTGCCCCGTGGCTATGAAGCCTGAAATACACAAACAAATCAAATTAACTTTAATTATGGCAGCAAAAAATACAGCCAATAATAAAAGGCATTCAACATGAAGAACTACAGTGTGGTGTGAGTACACAACTATGTCGCTAGATGGCACTGGTACGCTGTGCTACAATTATGTCTTTCAAAGAACTAGACTGCAGACATTGGGTCAAAAGGAAAAATACACTTAAAGAACCAGCAACTACCAATATTTTGTCTGAGCCCATTTTGTTTAATGATACATATTTCTCAATCGGTGGATAACAGACTGTATTTATACAGCTAAGACAACTGTAAACACAATGTTCATTAGCTTCAAAGAGAAAAAGCTTATTTGAAGACTCAACATTTTGCACCAACATTTAATGGGGAAAGAATACCTCATAAAAGAGTCAGAGATACCAATTTATCAGCCTGAAAAGATCATAATGCAGTGCAGCCACAGAACATTGTTGTGTTTACAGTGCACACTCACACATTGGTCTCTCAATTTAGGGAGAGGTAGACAAAAGAAGTTGAGGAGGAGTGAAAACAAAATAATTCCTCATATGCCAAAATCGCCAGTGAATGGGTGTTTGCAGATAGATTTGCATGTGACTCAAAACAGGCTCAACTGAATGCATCTGTTTTTGCAGTGGTGTCTCACAAACAAAGACAGACATTTTCTGGCCCACCTGCTATCTTGGGGATGGTAATCTGGCGGCTGCTGCTGCCTTCCCCTCCCTCACTGAAGGGTTTAATCTGGATAACGTAGTCCTGGTTGACCGGCAGTGACAACTCCAAGGAGGTGGTGTTGGTCTCGACCACACTGGGACGGCTGTTTTTGTCCTGGCTGTACATCACCTGCAGGAAGCAGAGAGGTAAAGATGATGAAGCCACTCCAGATTCAATGCACCAGTATGAGTGGTTTTAAGGTGTCCTTGTTGATGCATTGACAAGACAATCTGAGTTGTAGTTTGTGTTTCTTTCAGACAGCTGTGTGAGGTGCAATGCTTTGCCTTTGAAACGAACAAGGATGAATCTTACTTTAAATATCTGCACGTGGCTGTGATGGACCATGTTGACGTAGGAGGCTGCAAATTAATGTCTGACCTTTATATTTTAGATTGATAAGCCTAATAGCACAACAGAAGGATTCATAACCTGAAATGCAATATCATTAAAATATGTATTATGCATACAAGGCTGCTTTGACAAGTCAAAGGCCACAATCTGGGAAGATGACAATTAATCTACTGATAACAGGTATACATGTCCTACAATGACCCTACTAATAAGAAACAATCAGAAATGATGTAGCTGAAGATAATGGGGTGCATGTATTGTTGTGATCAGGGGATTTTTATTTTATATTTTAAGGGGACTAGGGAATTTGTGGCGAATTTAATATTAAATAAATACACATCACACCTTCATTAATTGAGTTTGAAATAGTTAGAACATGGCTGGCTGCCCTTCCAAATGTAAATGAAGTAACTCTACTGTGAGCAGTTTAGATTAGCTTCCTTACTTTGCAAAATCAGTGAATTCATAAATAAACCCAACAGTGAACTCCTATAGAGTCAATGGAGCAAACATTCTCTTTTATGCTACAATCTATAAAAACATTCACTTGTCAGAGCTCTTGTCAGTCTGGTTTAAGCACTCTGTAGTGGAGAGGTGAAAAACTCTCCACTCCTTACCTTATATCCTGTGACTTCTGACTCATTCTCCAGAGCATGCACTTGGTCCCACCTCAGGATGACCTTGGAGTTGGAAGTGTCCCACATGATTTTGACCGGGGCTTGACTGGGTGCTGGAGGAGGATGAGAAGAGTGGGAGAAGGAGGGGAAAAGGAGGGAAAAAAAACAACAAGCCAGACGGTCAATGAACAGTAAAGTCAAGAACCAACTCAGCATGAAGGAGATTTCTCATTATCAGTTTATCATCCCACTGTTAGGAGTGAGCAGAGACTCTAGGAATATGTGTGTAAGAGTGAGTGTACAGCTGTTGGTGAGGGGGTGGTTGGGGAGAGTGAAGAAGACACATGTGAGTGTGTAACAGATATATTAAAACTGTGAAAATAATATACATTATTAGCATATATGAACATAAGGTGCTGCTCATCCATCAGATCCTTGTGACATTTTTAAACACTAGTGGCTCCAAGGAGAACTGTTTTGATGAGTGGGCCCGTTTTGTTTAAATCTCATGCTCTGCAAGCACGAACACAAGGACGCACATGTCCTGTGTAAGCTCACTGACACACAGGTGACGTATAGGAAGAAAAGAGTGAAACAATACAAAGAGGATTTAACTAACGTTTATGGGAAATCTCTCAGCAGGAAACATCTCATCATTTTCCAGCAAGACCTGCATGTTAAATCGCACAGTGCCACCGTAAATTAAACTGCAATTTACATCAAAGATTTGCCATGTCTATCAAGTGCAACTTGATGTCCCTCAATTTCACACTATCCTTGTTAGTAAGACTCAAAATGTGGGGATTGAGAGGGCGTATGACATGAAACAAGGGTCCCCCGGATGGAAGTTGAACCTCGGGAGTTCTAGCTCCAGGGGATAAAAAAGAATCCTCCACATGGTACCTCTAAGGTGCACTTGCGTAGTGAATATTCTCTACTTTCACTCTAATTGTTAAAACATTATTTCTGAAATGAAATACATAACAAAGGACCACGCACCATTAGCGAGAAGAAAAAACAACACAGGAAAAGCATGCACAAAAAAAGACGCAGTCCTTACGTGGTTTCTTGGTTGTGACATTGACTATGATGCTCTGTGGACCCACTCCAGCACTGTTATAGGCCCGCAGAGACATGTGATATGTGCTTCTGCCCTCCAGATCCCTGATGAGTACTGACGTTTTATTCCCTACTGTCCTGATTACACTGGCTGTGTCCTGCTTGGTCCTCTCACCCCAGTACTGCAACTACAACCACAAAACAAATACACAAATTATACTTTATAAGCTTGCATCGGATTTGTAACTTAATACTTCCACATGTAACTGCACTATTGTGGGCATTAATCCTGGAGGGCTTCATCATGCTCATCATACACTGCAAGTTTGCTTCATGAATGAATAATTATATAGACACTAATACAAAAAGGTAATCACATTGTTATCCAAGATATAATGGCACTAGCTGTTGGCACTGTCCACTACATTTGTATGACTCCTATTGTGTGGGCATGTGTTGGTTTGACCTCATAGCCCAGGATGCGTCTGCGGTTGTTGCTCCAGGCCAGCGGCTTCCAGGTGACCTCTACCTCGGATGCTGACACACTCTTTGCCCTTAGCCTCCCTGGAGCTCTGCTGGGCTCTGAAGCACACAGGACAGTCAGGACACGGATGGAGTAACACATTCACTACACCCACGTCTACCGAATGAGTTATCAAATCTACTCTAGCTACATCCAATCTATCCTGTGTGAGGAGGAGTGAGTGCTCCAACATTAAGTTCTGGATAGTCCACTGAATACAATGTTACAGCCCCTGAAAATTTGTGGCCAAATCTGAACTATTTCTCTGTTACATTAAATATTCAAGAATAAATATGCAACAACTTAAATTTTGGTTAAAAAAAAACAAAACATTGTTAGCATTAAGAGTTAACCAGTCACAATCTCATCTGATCTACCTCATCAAATTGTGTGGGTGTGGTTTGATCAAGTTAGCTTCACAGTACTCAACAGCAGCAAACAACCCAACAACTGTCACCAAATTGCTTTGCCAAATTCATCTTATTCCATCTGAGCCCAGCCCACGCAAACCAGTGAGAAGAGCTCAGACAAAAAAAAAACAATGACAAATAACCCAAATTGTTTCTTTCATTATTGGCAGAAATGTTTTGTTTTCATGTATGACCACATCGGTCTAGGTAAGAAAATGTGTTTTCAATCTTTTAAGGTGTTTGGAAACAGGATTTTAGACTCAATCCACTTTCCAGTGTCCACTTTCAATGACAGTTATTTGACATTGACAAGTGTGTGCTTGTTAGTCTACTTGTTCATGCACACCATTGTGGCACTGGGTTTAAAAAAAAAAAAAAACTGCAATCATGATAAAAAGAGGTAAAAATGAGACTTAATTTCATAATCACTGGCACAGTGCAAGTGTTGTACATTCCCAGAGTTAAGCTAACACATGCTTTGCTGTATAGTTGTAATAGTACACACCTTCCTCTGCTGAGTAGATGGTGGTCACTGGACTAAAAGGGCCTTCTCCTCTGTTGTTGTAAACCCCCACTTTGACTTGGTAAGGGGAGAAGGGAGGGATGCTCTCATTCTTGAAGACATATCTGGAGGCATCCGGTGACGTGACAGCAGCCTGCATCCAGCCCTGCGCCCCGAGTGGGCGGAAAGCCACCACGTAGCCAAAGCCCGGACCGCTCTGCAGCTCCTCAGGAACAGGCTAAGGAGATATGAGTCAGAGGGATGACTCAAGATGACTGATCTAAAAGATATTAATACCTAAAAGAAATGCAGTTATGTTCGGATTAGAGCACCTAAGAAGAATAGTGCTGAGGGTGGTACTGTACTTGCAAGCCTTGCATGAACTTATCACTCCGTCTGACTAAGTGGTTTTATATGGAGGAGAAATAAAATGGAACTATCCAAAAAAGAGCTATTGTCATGCTTTATACTGTTTCAATTTCAGATGAAAAGAAATTGGGAAGTTGGAAACATACAAACAGGTTCATATCATACATTTATATGTCAATTGTGTGTGTTTTTAATTAAAATCCATTACAATTGTGCATTTGAATGTAGCACATGAATACAAATACTGTACATTCACATCAATTATATGTATCATCATATGTGAATACAAATTTACCTCCCACGTGATGACCAGCTCTGAACGTCCTCCACCACCACCGTTCACTCTGGCCGGAGTCACCCTGGGAACTAACAGATCAACCACAGTGTTAGAAGTACCAGTTTGTATAATTAAGTATCTGCAATTGGAATTGACAATATATAGTATTATGTTGCTAACCATTACATTACAAGAGATAGAAGTACTGAACCTGTCCAACATTTTCAAGACCTTTCTTACGCAAAATTATACTTTAAAGAGTACTCCACCTATTTAACATGGCACTGATCTAACACTGTCAGACTCACGATTGACAACGGTCTATTTAATTCCATGCAGTCTTCTTCCTTGTCAAAACCTGGCACCTACATTACCCACAATACAACACAAATGCAGACAGTTTGGTAAGAAATTCATGTGTGTAATGGCAGCTAATCTAGGCTCAAGCCACTAGCCTCAAGCAGATATGAGGAGTGGGCTACAGATGTCTGGTAAGATCTAACTCCACCTACAGATGTTTTTCCTATTCAAACCCCCAACCAACTCAAGTGACATCACTTGAGGCAATTTATAAGATTTTACAATACACAATACAATCTTAACTTTTATGTGTACAATCTGCGTAATTTGCATTTCAATGTGCAGCACAGTGGATACGACTTCAAATCCAAACACCTTAGAAGCCATAAGCCCTGCACTCGGTTAGAGGGTCTTTTTAAAAGTTGGTCATTCTTAATCCATATATTGCTTGATGATTTTACGTTTATCCATTTAAATTTATGTGTGTGTATATCTGATCTATGCATACGTAAAAGTAGGTGCATGTAATTGCAGTCATATATAACAACTCTATATGTATGGTTACTTATACACACATTTGAGGTGGGTGATTTCCTGGGAACAATTTAATTTAAAAAAAATTGTAAGCCACTCCTTTGACTAGATTTGGGTTGATGTTGGTTCTGAACCAAAGATACTGTATTTATTTATGTATTTTTTTATGCCACAGCCATGTTTTTCCCTCTCTGCACACACACACACACACACACACACACACACACACACACACACACACACACACACACACACACACACACACACACACACACACACACACACACACACACACACAAACTGTCTGACTGAAGCTACCGGGCATCAACATATTTTCTGTGTATTTCATCCATTCATGTGTTGTGTGCCCTGAGAAAAGCGGAGTATTCTCTAAAATTCACTGGTGCAATACAGTTCTTTGAAGGGATCTAATTGCTTTCTCATCAATAATGGGCATAATTTTCAAAAAGATTGTGTATCCCTTGACAGCAGAGGAAATGTAAGGAGCTTCTGATACATACGCATGTCTTTGGTGCGGGCCTTTTTGGAGGGTTTGCTGGGCTCTCCTGTTCCTATGCTGTTGGTTGCCAGGACTCTGAACTCGTACTCCACCCAGGGACTCAAGTCAATGACAGTAGATGACAGCTGCTTTCCCCTGAGCAGCTCTGGAACTAAGAGACATCACAGAAATAACCTTTCATCAAAACCCTGCAAGATGCGCCACTGAAAGTTAGCCAAGCTGGTGATGTGTTATTTACCGTCCCCTTCAAGTGTGGTGCTTGAAAAGGATAACAGCCTCGCCCCCTCACTCTTTTATCTACTAACACATTCATAGGACCTACATTCAGAGTGTCAGATGAAACCAGCCTACCGGTGGTTACAGCTTGCCATCCCAGAGAGAAGGGTGTTCTGGCCTGGATAGTGTAGCTGAGGATGGGGCTGTGGTTGTCCATCCCGGGTCCCCAGGACAGAGAAGCAGTGGTCTCTGTCATATCAGTTACCTGACAGTCCACAGGGGGGCCTGGGGGACCTGGAAGGATAATTAGTCACAGTTCACTCACACAGGATGATATTTACTGTAGAGATTAATACAGACAAGAGGTAGAAGAATGGAGAGACAGAGTGGGTGGGCCATAATTTGAACAGATGAAACTGATTAGAGAGTCCAAACACAATGTTTGTTACACTAGTGGCAGCAAAGAACAAATGAATCAAAAAGAAAAATAACAACAATTTTATGTTTGTGCAATTTATTGTACTTTAATTTAGGAAATAAAAAAGATCATAACATGCCCTAAAACAGTGGTTCAGAGGGGTTCACAAGACAAGATAGGAAAGAAGAAAATACCTAATTATCTTCTGTTTGCAAAAATTCTTAAAACAAATTCTAAAACACTTGAACAAATGAAAGAATGTAAGGATATTGTAAGGGAAATTCACAAATCCACAACTCATGGACATATGCTACCTGTGACGGGTCAAAGTACACCAATGGGAACCACTGGGAGGGCAAAGGTGGAATCTTAGTGGTATTACAGCAATAGTACATTTTATATTTGCTATGAAAGAGAGTGACATTCTTGGCGAGTAGATGGTTTGTAGTAGCAATTGCTTTGCTAAATGTGGCTACAGTGGCAATGAGTACATACTGTGGCTTTGCCATAACTTCTTCATGCAAAACAACAAATCTCACTTCAAGGTTTGATTCTTTTGTTACATAGAGTTTGCAGGGCATCCTTACCTCTGACTACCACATCAGTGGCAATAGACACGCTGTCCACCTTGGTCTGAACGGCACATGTATATTTCCCAGCATGCCTCAATTGAATGTTCCGGATCATGATGTCTCCAGCCGAGCGCTGTCAGTGCACAATTTCGGAAAAAACGATGACAAAAAGAGTAAAATAAATTAAAATGTTGTACAACAAACTAAAAGGACTGCAGAAATAAGTGCAATGTCACAGTGATTTCTTTTAGCATTTTAGTGCATTACATAATGGAAGAGAAAGGTACAAGACAAGTCCAGGGACGCACCAAATAAATGGGTGAAGCTTTTTCTTGATCACTTATGAGGACAGCTCTTTGTGTGGAATTAAAAAGCTTCTTTCAGCTCTATCCCTTTTATTCCCTCTGATTGAACATTTCAGTGCCAAATGCATTATTAGCTTTGAAGTTCTTCAAGTTAGAGATAATGTTAAGTTGATGTCTTATCTATGAAAGTAAGGGACTATGAATCAGTATGAGACTGGATAATTACTTTGATGTATAATCAGGGACATTTTACAGAAATAAAAAAGTTCTGCAAGTCATTCACTATTTGAAACTCTCTCTCTCTCGCTCTCTCTCTCTCTCTCTCTCTCTCTCTCTATATATATATATATATATATATATATATATATATATATATATATATATATATATATATATATATATCTATATATTATATAGATATATATACAGCATGAAAACATATGTTTTTATGCTGTATATATCAGATTGCTTATTAAATCAAATGAGACTGTAAGAAGTTCTGCAAAAAACAGTAATGATATATCATGTTGCTGGAGTCCAGCACTTTTCATATTATTCAACACTTGCAGGACACAGTATATTCTCTGCCAGCAGATTTAAATTATATTTCTTCAGGGGTTTTAACTGTTAGTATTCATCATTTCAAAAGTAAATTTGAAAAATACATTAGCCTGAACAGTAATATATAATTGTGCCAAATTTGTTTCCATTTTGAGCCATACTGCAGTGCTTGATGAGCTTGTTGCTTGATATTTATTCAAGGTATACTATCAAAAGGTATTAAGGTATGACTCACTACTGCACAACTCTGCTACTTAAAACTGATACGACCAAAACTTCAGTTTACTCAGTATTGGATCGAAAAGGCATATTTCATCTCTTTGTTACAGATATCCTAAATAAAATATTATATATCCTAGTATGAAAACATATTATAGAGAGTGTAAAAAGTAAAATCAAACACTGGGATTTATACATTTAGGGGAGCAGTACAGCAATCTTCAAGCAGCTACTTATGTTACAATCTCTAATCCCCATTAGTTCACAACAGACCCTATCAATGGTGAAAAGCATGTCATAGTCTGCTCCAAAAGAAAAAATATCTGACAATTTTTTTGCTCACAATGTTTAGGAAGGTTTAAATAATGTTACCATCCACCATCAACATGTCAATAGTTTCTCTGCCACAATATGTCAGAATGGGTTTGGTGTGGAGTATTCAAGTGGTTAAATGAATTGCTCTTTTTGTTGTTATCGTGCCAAATGCAGTAGAGAACCAAGAAGAGGTGATTAAGAAGCCAAGACCTCATAATAGCTTTTCCTAATTAAAAGAAAAAAATGATTTGGTGTTGTATGAGCAAATGTAATGTATGGCTGAGCATTATATAATGAAATCATTGGTTTCTACTTTTTTCAATAAAGGAGTTTGTCAAAATACACTTTTTCAAAATACATTAATTCATCTCCAATTTGTATATGGCGGTATGGCTCTGTTCAGGGGCCTACCTGTACTTCCATGAGCATACATGTAAAGCATGAAGCAGGGAGAGCACACCTTCAATGTGCATGTATGTAAAGCCTTAAGCGGGGAGAGCAGCAGTGCAGGATCCCCATAGGGTACAGAACAGGGCAACATCAATTACAGAGACACAACATAGATTAAGTCAGACAACATGAATTTCAAAGGAGGAGCTGGGGTGGAGACGGGTTGCAGGCGCTAGCAGAGATGCAGCATGTAGGCTGGGAAAAGCAGTTTAAATAGCGCGCTACTTGGAAATCCAATCGAAAGAGGGAATCAGCTGAGCCAGCAGCTGGTGTGCTGGCCTAGGAACTGTCAGCTATGAGCTGAGATAATAGCTTGACTCCGTGACCTGCCAGAACTTATGCTACGCTTGCTGTGTTTCATTTACAATAGAAATTGTTGATGTAGAGAAATACATTTTGAGTATTATAAAGAGTGTAACTATTCACATATGGCTTTTCATTAAGCCTGTCTTCAGATGCTGAAAGCTTTTTTAAGTGGTAAGCACAGAGTCACCATGTTCAAGTGGAAACAGAGCGTCAAGAAGATATTAGCGTATGTGTTTTTTTTATCTCAGAAATGTTACTTGGCCAATACAATAATCTGGTGCTTTAACTGTAGTTCTGCCATACTGAAGAGTTCAAAGGTCATTTTAAAAACACAACTTGTGTGTATATAATTTCTGAAGCACACGGTTATGACTGTGATCTGAAGGGGATGGTCATGTGTGACTTCATTGCTACAACCTATCATATTTTCTTCATGTCTTACCCTGAAGACACATAGACACAAAGGACTTCAAGACATTATTGCACTTACCCCACCAACTTTTTCAAAATACGCCCAGTGGCTTCCAAAGTGGATTAGCTGCTCATTGAAGAACCAAGTGAACTTGAGGTCCAGCGTGGGGTCATGAGACACTTGGCAGGGCAGCACAATGCTCTCACCTACGGTTACGTCCAGATGACCTGCTGGACTGGTGATCAAAGTTGGCTCTGTAAACAGGGAGCAGCAAGTTAGAAAGGGAACAGAGTAGCTATAGCTTTTCAGACTGCCAAGACTGTGTGCTGTATGTATAGCAATACATCTAGCTTGTTTTTACTTCTATATGTTCCCTGAACATTGAGAAATAATTGCAAAAAATATGACACACTCAAAAACAAATCCTGCCCTTCATCAAATCCTCCCCCAGATGTGAGACACACAAGATCCTGTATATTACTTCTGAGTCTGCCGGTGAGCTTATATTGCATCTCTTTCTTTGAGTGTTTTAAAACAGAGTATGGTCTGATACAGAGTGAAATAAACAAGCAAAAGGAAAAACTCAACCATTATGGCAGGTCAGATCCGAGTCTATAATTTGGCTCTGTTTGTGTCGAGACAAAAAGCCATCCTATTTCATCCTCAGCGTGGTGCGCATCAACATAATCTTTGGTCTGACTCGGCTGGGTGTCTCATTCAACAGCAGTGTGGTGCACAGAATATAGCACAGGCAGAGAGGCTATACACCAGTCCACTGTGAATTATGCATGCATGTCATAAGCAACTAATGGACAAGCAAGCCAATGCAGCATGTCAGTAGGAGTAAAGGTCTATATTCAGCTCTGTCAAAACAAGCCAGCTTGTTTATCTCACACCCACTAAGAAGAACTGACTGGTCATGGCAGTGCATTCCAGGTGAGTCTTCGGAAAGTTTGGCACCGGAAAAAAAAGGGGGTAAAACTTTCTGCTTCCGATTGCTAAGCTGTCACGCTCATTTCCTGTTACTGTATGACTGGAAGGAAAAACCACAAATTGGCTCCCTGATTCCCTTCAGTGTGCTCCGTACATGGCGGTTCTCATTCTGTAAACCTATGGAATGACAATGTATCGCAAACTACCATAACATTTTATAGATAAAACCTCTGGTGGAATCGTAGCAATGATTTGTACCTGAGATGCCAGGTGAAATGCAATTAATTAGACAGTGTTCAGAATTCTGAAGACAGTCCTGATACAAAGTACAACATTTACAATTTAAAAAAATTTAATTAATTGATTCGTCATCAATTGACTTGAAATGTTATCGTCAACAATTTTGCCAATGATTTTTAATTAAATTCAATAATTTGGTTGGTTGGCTTACTTTGTCATTACCAAAGACAGCTTTACAAAGATACAAATATGTAATTTACTGTTTCCTGCTTAACAAATTTCGGGATGATTATCTGTTGTATTATCATTATAAATTAAATATTTTTGTGCTTTGGACTGTTGTCTGAACAGCATAAGAAGAAGACAGGATGGGAAATTGTGATGACATTTTAAAGACTAAACAATTCATCAATTAATTAAAAAATAATGTTCAGAGTAATCAATAATGGAAATTATGAATTGTTGCAACCCTAATCAACAGTGAACATATTTCTTCATGATCAATAATGTTTCCTTTCAGCCTTAAAACATTATTAATACACTAACTTGTAAGCAATAGCTGGTAACATAACGGTGGCCAGTTTAAACTCACAATGAGCAATATTTTATGAAATCACTTGATGTTTTTAAAAGCTTGTTTTGCAAAGCACTGTGCTTGTGCAGTTGCTTGGGTACTTGAGGTAGAGTCATTATAAGTATATAATTTGCCTTCCTGACAGTATTATAAAAACACATAACACACACATATGAAGTACGTATGCATACATATGCAGTACACTGTGTAACAGCTCTGTTCGTACAGGTAAAAAGGTTTTGTGTGTGTGTGTGTGGAGGGGGTGGGTTATTTGAGCTGAATTGGGCTATGCAAATCAGTTTGCAATTCAAAAAACCTGTGAAAGGAATCACCAAAAGGCATTTTAATAGAGCACTGTTGTTGACTCTGCTCTTTAGAAAGACCTAGAAAATGCATTGCACTGCAGAAGTGTGTGATTTAAATGGATTGAAATCTTAAACAAACTGAGCATGGCCATGAACCACCACGCAAAAAAGTATGAATTAAACATTAAGGCACATGAATGCAATGAGCCTTGTGTCTTGCTTCCTCCAGCCACTGCCAATCAACTAATTGGACTGTATATATCTGTCAGGTAAAGAGAGGGTAGTCTTTGTAGCAACTCTGCGTCACTGTTTGTTCATCAAGTGTGCAGTGAGGGTCAGTGTGGGTTAATTTCAAATGCAGCAGTGGTCAGTTGTGTCTCACATCTCTTGTGCAGACTGCCAGATAATTTGCTCAGTGTCCCTCCGAAATTAGTTTAGTTTATTACAAAGGCTTGATAAATAAAACCTGCAGGAGTCCTGATGTTCAAATGAATGACATAAAAGGTTTTCAACACATAACATTCATAAAATAAATGACAAAAAACAAACACGGAGTTAATGTTTTCATTTGATGTAATTGCCTCGTTTGGCCTAATAATGTTGTCTTAATAAATAGTAATTGCTCTAACTGTATAATTAACTGTATGTGTAGCAGTTGTTGCCAAGGAAACAGCTTTTGGGAACAAACAAGCAATATCCAAGTACAATTTACAATAAACCAACCACAGCTGATGGTCAAAGCCACGTCAATAAAATAATATTTTACCTTTAACCAATAGGCTGCCAGCACTGCTGGCTACGCCAAACTGGTTTCTGGCTACACATGTGTAGAGTCCAGCATCCATTTTAGTAACATTGGAAATCCGTAGGCTGCCATTATCCAACACAGTAACTCTGTGGGTAAAACAGAGCATAAATATGAACACATTAAGCAATAGACAGTGCACCAGTATTAATTAATTAATATGTGTGTGTGTGTGTGTGTGTGTGTGTGTGTGTGTGTGTGTGTGTGTGTGTGTGTGTGTGTGTGTGTGTGTGTGCATAACAATATACTCTAAATGAGCAAGCCCAGTGTCTTAAAGCATTTCAACTTTAGCCTGCAGTTTCTCTCAGTGAATTTTAATCTTTCTTTAGCGTGACATAGCGTGACTTGGTGTGAAGAGATACAGTTTGATTCCTCAGCACTGAGTTGAAAAGAACAGGGAAGGACCAGTTTCTGGGAGGAAAGTCTCATTTTGAGTTCAAAGGGGATTCTGAATAACTGAATGTTATAGATCTAATCATACTTTATAAGTGTGTGATGTTGGAAATATTGCTTCAGCAGCAGTGTTGGGAGTAACGCATTACTAATTAAATTTCGGTAATATTATACTCGTTACAATCTCAGTAAAGCGAGTTACAACGCATTTTAACGCAACATTTAGTTGCACTGCAAAACATTTCTTCACAGGAAAAAAAGCAGTGAGTATTATTTCCTGCTGCTGTGTTCAATGGTTGAGGTGACTGCAGAGACAGATACATTTGCGAGATGGAAATTATTTTCAGGAGTTATTGCGCTGCGTTGAAGCGAGGCGCTGTTACGTCACTGTTTCCGTGGTCAGAGACAGAACCAGACAGGTACGAACAACATCTGTGTCCCAACAGGTGACGGTACGTCAGCGCGGACAGCAGTGTGTGTTAACGCTAATGTTTACGCTTGCCACAAGTAAATACCATTACATTTTATCAGCCGTGGAGAGTAACAATGCCTGTAGTGGAATGGCTTCGACTGATGACCAAAAACGCTTGCCTTTTACTGTGACCATGCACTGTTCAATATGTTGCAGCTTAATGAACAAGAACGTGAACAACATAAGCTTCACAAACATGTTTTGCATCTAGAGTCTCACGTTCATCTCAGCAAGCTAGCATGAGTACACAACAGAAAACGTTACTTTATGAGTTTTTTTTAACATTAATATGCATTCCCCCAACCTGCCTATAGTCCCCTAGTGGCTAGAAATGGCGATACGTGTAAATCGAGCCCTGGGTATCTTGCTCTGCCTTTGAGAAAATGAAAGCTCAGATGGACCGATCTGGAATCTGCACATTATGAGGTCATAAGTAGCAAGGTTACCTCCCCTTTCTCGGCTTTGCCTTCCCAGAGAATTTAGCCCACCCATGAGAAAGAGAAAGACATCATGGCTTTCAAATGAGCAAAGTGGCAATTGGTCAAGGCCACACCCCTACCCTCCACCTCTTCTCCTCAATAGCTACAGACACAGAAATCCTAAGAAAAGCTCATTGCTGGACTGACTCTAGTGGCTGTAATTCTGCACCAAGGCTGAGTTTTGGGAAAGAGACTTCAATTATGGTATTAGGGGACCACTAAGGCCTATATGAAAGCATCATGCACCTTTTCACATATCAGCTGTAAATCAAGAACTGTAAATAATGTAAACAGTGAGTTTTAATCACACTATAATTAACTATGTCCTTTAGACTACCTTTAGTTTTAAACTAAACATTAATTTCTTATTCAAGTGCTTTAAACAAACATTTTACAACAATGCCGTACTTCAATACAACTGTAAGGTACTTGAGTATTTTTAATTTTCTCCTACTTGCCTATTGTACGTTTTACAGTTAGCTTTAGTTACTGTGCATATTCATATACATTTTACACAATATTATGAATAATCTATGATGTATTAAAGTGGATAAAGGGAAGACTTTATTGATCTGGTGGTGAAATTCACACGATAGGTGCAAAGTCAAACCTCCGATAGTTAAGAGAGGAGGCAAATGTAGTGTAGATTTCAACCAAAGAAATGTGCCTTAAACATTCAACGGAGTTGCAGCCCAAAGAGATCAATTAGTTCATAGTATTGTTATATTCATATATTGCATGCAAAGACTGCTAAGAGCTCTGACCATAATTATACTTTAGCATTTCTAACCTGAGGCCTGTACTACGAATCAAAATCAAAATGCCCTGGATTTCTTTCAGTTAAAGGGCTTCATTAACCCTAACAACCGCGGTCCTGCATAAGATGTGTCACGACGGTGGTTAACAACTAGTTCAATCAACCCAGGGTTCACATAAAACAGGAATGAATGCTGGCAAAAAATCTGACGCTGTAAGTCTTATCAATATAACTTCTCCATCAGTCAGGCACAAGATCTGACCATAATTACACTTTAGCTTTCCATAAACTTTTGTTGCTTTAGCCTATTATTTCAGTTGCAGCTCTGGCAGTGGGAAGCAATCTGTGAGCAAACAAAACATATTAAAACATAATTTAAATGCGCGCATTGGCAACACACTGCTCAAGAAGCCGACCCTAATTCTGTAGGCTAAACTCACTCAGCCAGCATTTGATTATGTTTTTATATTTATTATAATGTAATGTATACTTTATTTAAGGGCAAAATCACCATCGCCAAACCCACCAGATTCCATTTAAATAATCAGTACTTTTATCATCATAAAACACAAATAGCCTATACATAATTCCCTCTGCTTAATATCTATAGCCTAGAATGTTACCGGGGTTGCTAATTATGAGCGCACCTCTCTATGCCACCGTCAACGGTGGCAAGAGTAAATCAATTTCCAAACCCAAAGGTCAGCAATTTAGAGAGAGGGAGGGAGAAGGAAAGGAAGGCCAAAGGGGCCATTTGTTATTCCTCATTAGAATGGATCAGTCCTCTTCTTCTCTCTCTCTCTCTCTCTCTCTCTCTCTCTCTCTCTCTCTGCGCACCGAGGTACAGTTGATCTTCTAGGAACAGTGATGCCATTATCAATCGAGTATTGATGGGTCAGTAGGCGGGGCTTTTACACCAGTTGATCTCTAATCTCCAACTTAACCTGCTCCTGACCAGGTTAGGCGTGGTAATTAGCTGAACCTCTATGACAGATTGCTCCAGCGAGTCCAAACTACAAAAACTCATTTCATCTGTTGGTGTCATCAGTCAAACCTGACAGAGAGAGTACTGCTTCTGCTTTGCCAGCCAATAAAGTGCTTGAGTGACGTGAAGCCAAACATGAAAGATAGGCAATAGTAACAGGGCACTGCTTAAATTGTTACGGCTTCTGAGAATAGCAGACCCAAATGCAGAGACGGTAGGCAGTGGATAGTTTGAGGATTTATTACCAACGAAAGAATATACAAAACAAAAGGAGTCCTGGATACAGCAGGCAAAAAGTAACCCAGAATGAAGTTGAAGTAAAACAGGAATCACAGGAACCAGGAAAACTGAGAGAGAGGTAACGAGGAAACAAGAGACAGGTGGGCTCAGGAACAGGTGAAACACATCAGGGTGGGGCAGACAATCACAGAGGTGGGAAAACACAAGGCAGGAAGTAAAACAAGACATGACAAGGGAGAAAACAGACTATATAATAAAACAGGAAACTGAAATAATCATAACATAAATAAAGTGAATATGTTTCCAGTCCATCCGTTTATGCTGCTGAGTTCTCTTTGTTTTCATCTCACAGCATCAATTAAATTCATCAATGAGCTTAGTTTTTTGTCATTTCACTTGCTAGCTCATATTCATCATTAACTATTTTAAGTACTGGAAGAGTAACATGAGGGTAGAACTAAAAAGCTACACTTTAGAAATATTGATGGCCCTGGTTGAAAATGTGCAGAGGGATGAGTCCTTAAAAGCATACAGTGTGTACAAAAGAACATGTGCACAAAGAACTTGTAAGGAGAAATACATAATCCCATTCATTTTGCCCCTTTCTAGTCAAGGATAGAAGATTAAATAAAGAAAAACATTGAAGTGAAAGTTGTTTGGTGAGATCCACAGATGCCTTGTTTATAAAGTGAAATGAATGGAGGATCACAGGTGATTGAAGCACACAAAAAATAAAAGAAATGGTTTCATTAATTCTATTTACTAAGGATGCATAAAAAGCATTTCCTACAACCATTGCTTTTTGGGGAAAAACTGGCCACATGCTGCACAAAATGCTCCGATTAAAGAGATTTATTCATCCAACAGAACCATTCAATTCAAGCATTTTATAAAAAAAAAAAAAAAAATCAAATGTCACTTATAGAAGCTAGTTATAATGAATCACAAAATCATTTATTTTTAATACCTACTACTCAGATTTTATCCTTTTTTTCTTTTATGTTATTAAAGTATAGTTTAGAAAACACATTTTCCTTTACACATGTTTGCTTACTTCCTGCGTTCACTGTCTGTTTCCCAGTGCTTCCATCATGCTTTGTGTAGTAATTGCTATTTTTCCATTATCTTGTTTGTCCAAAGTAAACAGTGTGGAATAAAAACTGATTAAATATGTTTGTTCTTGTAAAGAAGTGTCAGCAGAAAGATGTAATGTGCATAATCTAGCTGTATTTGCTCTCTTAATTTTACTATTTTAAACTGGAGTAGGTGTCAAACTTTGGCTTGTGTGTCAACGTGAATGGGCGATCATATACAGAAGAGGGGTCCTAATGGAATCAAAGACAATGTTTTCCTGTTATCTGTTTAAAACTCTTACTGTGAGGAGAGCAATGGAGGTATCAGACAAGCATGAAATAGACACCCCCTCCCAACTCCTGTGACTTCTTGTGGTGTCGATTGAACCTCTTGCAAAGTGTCATAATTTAATAAACTGAAATTGTTCTGTAATGATACAAATGTGCAAAACATGCTCAAAACTAGGATCATCAGATAAGGAAACGAAGTTACACAAATCTTCTAAATATTTTTTAGTTAAGACTTAACATCTCAGTACATTATGTACTTGCAGCAGTGCCCTGACAACAGATTGGAGAAAACAACAAAGTCAAATAAAGAGTCAATCACCTCCACTGATTGTCACTTTATATGTGTTGTATGGGGGGAAACAATAATAATAGAGGAATGACAGGCTAGCTGTTGCAAAGCCTTTCCTTCAGTTGTCACACTGAAGTCAAGAATCAGCCTTGCCAAGATGTCCTTTAGCAACGCTTAGCCTCTACCAGCTAATATCTCCCCAGAGGGGGTAGACACGATGAAAAATACCCTACAGCAATCAATAAAATATCACTCTGTAAAAAATGATTCCCCTTGAGCTAACAAGACAGCCATTACTTGTGGAGCTAGCAATTAATTTGGCTTGGTGTTATTAAAGTTATTACAAACAAACAAACAACTATTACGCCTCACATACACAGATTAATATGTGTTGATGTGAAAGAGCTGTTAGACTTTCTGATGCCACAGTTTGTGTTGGGATTTCTGTCTGGAAGAGTAATTTGTAAAAGAAAGTTACTACACTGGGTAAACATCCCATGCTTGTGGGAGAAATGTGTTGTTGATCTCACCTCTTTTACAAAGTCGAGCTATTCATATCATCAGTCAGAAAAGTCATGCCAATTTGGTCTGATTGTATTCCATCCATTTTTTGATACTATCTTTTAATTGTGGTTGTAGAACAATGTTTGGACCACATTGGACTCTATATAAATTAATTACCTACTTGATAAATGCCTTGCCCTGCAAATCCTCACTAGACGCTCCTATCCTATCATCTAAACTACACAGTGTAATGGGGTTGAGCTGGTGTTTTGAACCTAACTGGTTTAAAAGTAGAACTTGAAAGGAACTTGAACGCTCCTTTCTAAAAGATCCCTTGAAGGCAGCCTGGAACTCCCAAAATGATCAAAAATGACCTGCATCACCTTATACGCTGTAAGAATTAAACTACATTAGTCTACAGAGTCCATTCCCCATGGAGCTGGGGGTATATTCTCCTAACTGAACTAAAGGCCTTCCTTTGTAATGGACTATAACAAAGAGTTATGGATATGAGATGTCACAGGGATAATACTTGCCATTAAACTGTGCAGCAGCCTATGTCAGACTTCCTTCTCAGCAAAGCTACAAAGGGACATTGCAAGATAAAGATGTAAGGAGCATTATCCGTCTGAAATGTTTTCACATTGCTCCCTTCGCTCTCAAACATTGCCCTGGAGCAATTAAGGTATTGGGGGAATTTGTGGGCTACATAAAACTTGAGCAGTGTGATATAGTAAACAGGCACTTTACCTCAACCTCATTGGCCGGTGTTAAAGTGAGTACTGGCTGTAATCTAAAAGCCTGCTCTGGCTCTCCATGGTGTAACAAAAACTAAGAGGCTGTAAATGAAAAACATTATTTTAACCACTTAAGAAGGATTGCATAATTAACTCAGTTTATTACTAGGAACTAGCTGTATTCTACACGTACCGCTTATTTCATTCAGCCACCAATGCACATTATGTATTGGCAACACATACAGAAAGCTCTTGCTGTTTTAGTAGCAGGATTATAAATTGATTCACATTACATGATTAGGCAATACATATCATTTAGCGTAACAATCTTACAGTGGTTCAATCTAAAGGTAATATTCTTGAGAGCTATTTCCTATATGCTTTTTACAATAGCTGGCTCTGGTCAGCAGTGAAATTAAATTAGGGTAAGCATTTTATCGTTAACCTTATAGCGCCCTGCTTAAGTGCACAGCAACCCTGTTATGAGGCTATCTTGTTATTCATGCCTGGGATATGAGCTGATAGAGGTATCAACCCAATGTGATTTCATTTACTAATCAGATCCTGCCTTGTTCTTAGTTGATCTGTTCTCCCCTGCTCCAGATCCTTGAAAACATTATCCCTAGAAGATTAGAAGGAATTATGGGTATTTTAGTTGAGCCAGTGGGATGGATTAGTGTTGTGCCACCACTGTAATAGCATTGGTAGCAGCCCCATTTCTATGTGAAGGAAAGTAAATGTTAACAAGCCAAGGATGGGAGAACAGGTTTGTGAGAGTTCCTACTATATTGTCAAGGCATGTTGTATGCAGCTCACTCACTTCAGGACACAGCTGTAACTCTAAATCTCAAATGGAAAATCTTTCCATTAATGGGCAAGATTGATATTGCACATTGTGGTATGGATGCATTTTCCTTTCAGTACTTAAGAGGATGATAAATCTGAAAGATGGGTCCAAGATTTAGCAGGCCTCTCTCTCCTGTTCCCAAAATGTCTCGGCCTGGCCTCTGTATGAAAGAAGAATTCCAGCCAATCTTTATGTTAATCTTGATCTCTATATCGCTTAGAGTGCCTTTGTGCCTCTTAACAGACACACAAGGCAATTAATATGTATGTACAACATGAACAGGGCCCTTACGTAACATCAAGATGCGTTTTCAACTCAGACATTGTTTTAATTCACCTACCCTGTCTTGATCTTGCCGGTGGGTAGCTTGCTTGCCTGGTTAGCTGCTAGAGATAAGTGTGTTGAGCCAGGCTTGAAAATCATAAAGCAGCAGTTCTGTGTGTATTTGTAGCTCATCCATTTTGTGTGTGATCGATCTGGTGTTGGTGAGTAGGAGGCTTGGCAGTGTAGATCTGTGTGATAGTTCCCATAACCGGGCAGACAGCCTTTGTCCCTGCCTTCCTCGCCTCCCGCAGCCGACAACAATTCCTCGAGCGCCCGGTGGTGTGGTGGGTGTCCCCAGCTAACAATTTTTGGTTCCCGTATTTGGTTGCGGGAACGTTCCCTGAAGGCTAGGTTTGGTTGTGTTTTAGTTAATTGGAAAGTTTTCTTAATGTTCTGTGGTTCTCAGAACGTTCCCCTAATGTTATCTTAACGTTGCAACCTTCAGAGAACGTTACCCGAACATTCTTTTTTACATTCCCCTAACCTTTGAAAAACTTTAACCATGATACCAATTGTATTATTACTTTAAACTCAGCAGGAATGAAGAGGCAAACTTGATGGGATTGAAAACTTTAAGGTACAATAAAAAAAAATTACAAAACATATATATATATATATAATATATATACACAATCAAAATCAGTTTAATTGGCAATTTAGACACTTAATAGTGCAAATTTAGTGTGCAAGATGCATATTGGAATGATAAAGTAGGCCTTTCGTATTTTAACATATGTGTAACACTGGACTATAGTTGCATTCATACGATAGGCAGCGACAAATTGTAGTTTATTTCCCCCTCAAAAATAGGTAATTGAGCACTGTAGTAGTTATGACCATATCAGTAACTAACTAACCCTAACCACCGGGCGCTTGAGGAATTGTTTTCGGCTGCGGGAGGCGAGGAAGGCAGGGACAAAGGCTGTCTGCCCGGCTAAGGAATCTACCACACTGATTGACACTGCCAAGCCTCCTTGTCACTCCCCGATGTAAGTCAAGTGCAGATTTGAGTCGTGCATGCTCAGATTTAAACGGTTTACGGCAAAACGTGTCATACCCAATGAGAGTCGAGTCAGACCAGCTCTGGGCAAGTGCACATGTGAGTTGCGCATGCTCAGATTTAAACGATTTATGGCATAAGGTGTCATACTGAAATTTGTGAAATCCATGAAATATTAACATTTTCTCATTACAAACAATAAGAGAAGATGGAAATCATTTCAAAAACGTTTTAGTTATCTATGACTGTTTGATTGCTAACGTTAGCTCAAACCACAAAATGGATGAGCTCTAAATACACACGGAACTGCTGCTTTATGATTTTCACAAAAGCCTGGCAAAACACACTAATCACTAGCAGCTAACAGCTAATAACGGCACTGAAGGCTAGCTGTTGCCTCGCACTGTATCCTGGGACTTCAGTTGTAGCAGGAAAAGGTAGCTAAACAGTGTGCAAATTGTGTGTTGAAAGTTGAAGAGCAGAGTGAAGAAGCTTGGAGTAACGTAACTAGGAGAATATAGCAGATATACAACACACAGAAGAGGTTTTTGAGTTTGATGGTCATCCTTATTTATTTGAACCTGAGAATATAGATGAAGAACTCGCCTCACAAGAGTTGGAAAGAACCAGACAGAGAGGTGCAACAGGCAGATGAAGCAGCTGCTCCAAGACTGAGCTACAGCTGGCTGTAACGTTATTACTGTGCAAGCCACATGCATATTTGTCCCGTTTCCATGTAGTTACATAGTTATTGATATGGTCATAACCATTACAATGCTCAATAAATTATTTTTGAGGAGGAAATAAACTACAATATGTTGCCAAAGGCATGGAGGACACCCACTACACCCACCGGCACTCGGGGGACTGTTGTCAGCTGCAGAAGGCGAAGAAGGCGGGGATGAAGGCTGCTTGCCCAGCTAAGGGAACTACAACACAGATCAACACTGCCAAGCCTCCTACTCACCAACACCAGATCGATCACAAATAAAATGGATGAGCTACAAATACACACGGAACTGCTGCTTTATGATTTTTACAAAAGCCTGGCTGAACACACTTATCAATAACAGCTAACAGCTAGCAGTTAACCAGGCAAGCTACCCACCAGCAAGATCAAGACAGGTAGATGAATTAAAACTGTGTATGAGTTGAAAACGCATCTTGATGTTACGGTCATTTTGTAAAGACATATTAATTGCATTGTGTGCCTTTTCAGAGGCACAAAGGCACTCTAAAACTTGCCCCGTTAACTGCCGTTTTAGCTCAGTGGAAGCTTGTACACGTAGCTGCAGCTATGCAGTGTTGCTGCACCGATTCAGGTCGGGGTTTATTTCAATCGAAAGTACTCAAAAATTTGCCGGAATTCTCCTTTAAAGGGGAATTTTAGTATTTTTCTAATTGGAGTCTAAGTGACTAATGTGAACATAAATCTTTTAAGTTGGTCCAGTATTGCACTACAATGCTGTAACCGGCAGCCATGAACCGGCTGCAATGTAACCCCACCGTCAGTGTCCACTGAAAGTGCTGTTTTTGCCACTGACTGGCACAGATTGTTATTACAAGTGTCTGACTACACTAGGGGAAGATGGCAAAAGTCTTGTTCTGAAATCATGCAAAGTGACTTGTAGGAAGACAGCGGTACGGATGCATGGATGTTTATTGTGTGGAACGCAGCATGGGAAAGAGGAGTTTGCTGAGTACAGACAGTGTAGCTTTGTGTTAGCTTAAAGATTTTCAGTAATACTAGTCACGTGTGAATAGGGCGTTAGACACAAATGCATTGGAAAATAGGGTCCAAGTTGAAAAATACCAAATTTCCCCTTTAACAATTGGGTCGCACCTTTAGTTTCCTTAACATACTGTCTGACAGAGGGAAGTGAGACATGACTAAATCTGTTGCACTCCAACTGTGTTGGGGATGGATATCCCAGAGGTTGGGTGTGGAAAAGCTGCTCAGACAGTTGAACAATTAATCCCCTATCAAATGAGAAATCTGGACCCCCACTACATCACCGCATGTGTCTGCAGGTGTGCTTTGCCTCCTGCTGGTACATTTGCACAAAATGAAGATGTTATCAAACTGAAGATAGAAAAGCATCAATGCATTATTTGTGTAAACCACACTATGTATTATACAGTAAGAGATTATGAAAGCTGAAAGTTAACGCTTTCCAAAAAACATTTAGTACTTTTCCTGACAAAGTAACAACTAAAAGGAGGGCGTTTTGGCTCCTTCCAGTTTAATCACATCACACACTGTTTCAAGCTTGTGAGAACTGCAACAGTGCAAATATCATCAAATGATATCAAAGCACCTTTTAGAAAATAGGGACATACTAGTAGACAGTTTATACCTGTAATTGGCTGTTTGTGCAGGTGACTGCATTTGAAACAGAGAAAACATGTCAAATTCACTTCTACAGTAGCATGGACAATGATATGAATGTCATGTGGTTTGAAGCTGCATTCTACCATAACTCCAAAGCTCTCTTGTGCTGCCATGTGAGAAGAAACAGTATGAAGCCTGATCAATCACTGATTTTACATCCTTCTGCTGCATGACCAGCATTGTATCTTCAGGGGGAGAATTTTTTTTTTCTTGTCTGATCAACATTTGTTTTTCCTTTTTCTTCTCCTTTCCAGTACACAGCAGTATTGTATTGATCTGCACTTAACCTGATTTCTAATAAAACAAGGTGTGCAGCTAGTTCCCCTGGTGTCACCACCACCATCACACAAGAATTCAGCGGCTAGCCATTGATCAGTCCTTTTGGGGATTTCACCCGCTACTTGCTTGTCTCGATGGTAGCCTGGATCATCGTCTGCCTTGAGTTCTAATGACCCTCCAGGTCTTACATGCTGCTAATGAGCTGATGGATCAGTGCATCGATCCAAGTGCCGCAGTCTAGGAACGGCCAATTACCTCAAGTAAACAGTGCAGAAACCAGCTCTGAGTACAGCCAGGAGAGAAAAGTACTATGGAGTTGAGGGAAGAAATGTAGATAGCAGGGGGAAAGTGGTGGAGTGCAGAATGTGCTATGCAATTCAAATTGTTTTGTGTCACACTGTGGTTGTGTTCTTTGCAGTCATGAATATTGTCATAATGAATATAAAGTAGGGAAAATAAAATAACAAGTCGATGAAATACGATTCTGCAAGTAAAGCAGACAAACTAAACAATTGGGATCACACAAACTATGCACTTACTCTAGTGTAGCTCTACACAAAGAAACCTAGTACCTGTGGTTCTCTCTTAGGGCTTCCTTCCCCTTCCTCCAAGAAATCACACCCCGGGGAGACATCTTGGGCTTGCATTCGATCAGAACGTCACCACCCTTTCGGGCCAGAGTTTGGGCCTTCAGTAAGTTCTGGGAGAAGTCTGGAGCGATGGCTGATAGGAAGAGTAGAAAGAAAGGAATGTAATTTATTTATAATTTATACTCTTTATTGATTCCCTATGGGGAAATTACAATTTACACTCTGTTGTTATTACACAATACACACAGGCCTGAAATTCACACACATGCTCAACGGAGAGATGTCAGAGTGATTGGGCTGCGACTGCTGAACAGACACCTTGAGCAGTTGAGGGGGGTTTGGTGTCTTGCTCAAAAGCACCTTGGCAGTGCTCTGGAGGTGAACTGGCATCTCTCCAGCTACCAGTCCACACTCTGTACTGTGGACTGAGCTACTACCACCAGAAGACAGGGAAAAAAACAGAGCTGGGGTACAATTTACTGTCAGAAGAGACAGAGGCGCAAATGGGGGTAGAGCTATTGAGGAAATGAGAGTGGAGGAGTATCGTAAAAACATGCAGGTCACTCCTTCCACTAGGTAGGTCAGCTCTTACATCCTTCTCTTTCGATACACATATACACTTTGTTTGCACACACTCAGACATGCACACATACCTGCAGGAGAACTGGCACGGTACATCATTTTTAAGAAGACCTTTATGTGAAAGGTGTTTTTTTACTTCCATGAATTTTCCTGAGGGGGATATTATGCATTAAGAATTAAGAGCCACGAGGCTCCGAAGCAAAAAATGCAAGAATGTAAAACGATATGGAGGCTTTGTTGCTGCTCCTTTAGGCCTTAATTACTAAGGCGCCGTAGTCTGGAGCTGTTTTGTATGTGCACCGACTCAGCAAAAAGCTCTTTAAAGTGATCACACAGCCTGGCGCCAGTGACATGTCTGAGCACCTGCCAATGCATGAGGGTGCACGCGTATACGCAGCGATACAAATCAGGATTTACATGTATTTATACACACGTTGCATCTCACAACTATTTCTTGACACTAAGTGTAAAATGCCAGTGTTTCCTTTAACAACACAATAGACATTTGTCATACCTGTCTTCAAATAATATGGGCGGAATTTATATGAACTGTTTATCCTCATGTATATTAAATGAATGTAGCAAGGTACTGCACAATTTAAATAAAACCTCTAGTCTGTAGGGTGGACCCTTGTAACCAAAGTAAGACAGTCTGCCATGTATTGTTTTTAAATTATTTTTTTATGACTTTATGATAAAGAGATAAACACCAACATGTCATGATGGTGGCATACAAAATGATGAAAATTAGAATAGTTTAGAATCAACACTTTAATAGTAACACAAAGGCTATATATCAAAGTTGAAATTTGGAATTTGGCATTTTATTTCATGACTGACAAATCAGGGTCTAATCGATTATTTTATTAGTTTTTCGACAAAAACATTATCAAAGACAATTTTCATAATCTACATTTTTTATTCATAATCATAGAAAAGGCCAAACATTAACTGGTTCATGCCTCTGAAATGACAGGAATTGCTGCTTTTCTTTGTTTTGAAAATTTCTGCTAAAGATGTCACCTAGGGCTCTAAGAAATCATAACTGGCATTGTTCTCTGACATTTTTTAGTTAATATTCATCTTGCCAAATTTAAGAGATAGCATAAGGACAACTTAACTGAATGTATTTAGAAAATTAACAAGTCTTGTGTGTTTGGGCTTACCAATGACTCGGAGCTCGGCGTTGGTGAAGATTCGGCCATGCTTGTTCTCTGCCACGCACTGGTACATGCCGATGTCAGCCAGATTCAAGCTACTGATTGTCAGCACTCCATTATTCGCCTGAACCCTATCATGCTAAAAACATAGGCACGCACGCACACACGCACACCCACACACACACACACACACACAATTTTAGCACTACATGATTCCAAATGGAATATGCTGTGCTAACCTGACAACCAAAACTTAACATGTTAAGACAAGGGGAACAGTCAGCAAGAGACTTACGAGGTTGCCTCGTTTTTTTTTCTGACACTTGGAAAAAGAAATGTCACCATCTTTTTATCTATTTCGTCTTCATCAACTCTTAAGAAAGAGATTCTACAGCTAGGCACGAACTGCGTCTGTCTTCTGTTGCTGCTGCGGTAGTGTACAGTGGATGGTAATTCTCTGTGGTTTTGTCACTATAGTACCCCCTTTTAACATTACATGCAGTCGTTGGATCCATTGTTAATATAAAAATATTGATGTGTGGCACTAAGACAGGAGTTTAATCAGTTGTTGTTGACAAAGGAAGATAAAATCCTCAGAACTTCTGAACCAACAGCACAGGTTATAGTAACTTTTCTTGGATTCATATGAGCCATTCTGGCCCTTAAAATGCTGTTTGAGAGACCTCAGGGGATGATCCTTTAACAAATCTGACATTACTCTCTAAAAGGACTGACACCTGTTCATTTAACAATACCATTATATAAAAAGAACACTAAGTACAAGCTTAATAGATTCAATGTTTTCTGATATATAAGAACATTTTACCACAAGCCAGTAATCTGAAAATGATATGTCTATCTAAAGCCTTGTAATTTTACACTTATGTCATTATAATTAACTAACCATCCAGTCGTTATAAGTTTCAGGATGATGATAGTTACAAGCAATTACGTAGCATTTACAGTGGTGACTTGCACTGAGAAAAAGAACGATATTACTGCCCTTTCTTTACTTTGCACAGTATAATGTCCTTAGACTGTGTGGGGTTTACTATATTTTTAATAGCATATTAATGTTCTTTTGTTTTTTGGGGTCAACAAAATCGGTCAGATAACATAATAAAAAGTGAACGTGAATTTTATGCTGAATATTACTTTATATACGAAATGTGTAGGATATTTTTTTAAGGAAAGCTTAAAAACACTCTAATTAGTGCCATTATAGTATTGCATACCAAATGTTAATATGAAAATGCTGGACCAAAACTGCTTTTAGGTGGGTAATTAGGGCTATATATGGACATTTTAAGTACCACGATGCCAACTGGTTTCATCTGATGGATGACCTGTTCTAATTCAAGCTTTAGATAATTGAAACTCTGCTAATTTTCTGTGGTCTTAATAGGCCTGCAGTGACTAGATGTTACCCCCTTCTGCTTAACATAGCACTTAGACATCAAACAGTGGTTGAAATCAAACCTCGCAGGACTTATTTAGAAAGAAGATAGCAAGTCTCACAGAGAGTTAGGTGGCAAAGAGAAAAAATACTTGGCATGTGATGGCGATGGTTTAAAAATACAAAAAAATATGAGTGCAGATAGTAATTACAACACCAGAAAAAAGTTATTTTCTTCCCACTACTCCTTTTGACCTTTACAAGGATTGGCACTACTTTCTGCTCCCTTTTTATAGTTGTGTCAATTTAAGTGTGGCAGCACTCATTGTTCTTGCCCTTGATCTTTCCCATTGAGTGTAGCCAGACCTTTTAATGTCACTGACAAAGTAGTCCAGAGGGTCCTGCCGCCAGTCTGTCTGTCGTCTGAAATCATTACAGCACTGCCACTTGAAAAGACAAGGACTGTCCCTTAACATCAATCAGGGACACTGCTGAGGATCTTCAAAAAGGGCTCTCACTGAGGCCCAGTCACACAATGGACATAGGGCTGACCTGGCGCTAAAGTCACCACCAGTGGGGGTCCTGGGTGAGGATAGATGCAGCAGTTTCCAAATGGAACACAACAAGTCCCTTAGTTTTTTGGCTGGGGCTAGATGAGATATGTGTGTTCATCGGGATGATAGAAAGAGAGAGCCCTAGTGACTTTGAATAGATGATAGATGGTCCTTTTTTAGGTTACACAGTGCAACAGCCCAGGGGGAGAAATAGATTTTAAAAAAAGATCTGTGTAAGTGCATGGGTTGTTGCCACACTACGCTATTCTGTACCCAGTGCCCTGATAAATAACCCTAAGAGACAAGTGGTGGCTCTATCACAATCTCTTTATCACTAGAGACAAATGGTGGCATTTGTCTACTTTATGGCTATCATTAATTATGCTTGACTTTTCTCTGATACCAGCACTGTTCCAAGTTGAGCTGTGAAAAGGCAAAGCATGGATGCTTTTTTGTATACCGGCGATGTTATGATCCTTTTCCTGATTGCAGTAGGTGCACTTGATGTGTGTAACAACAAGAGTCCTCAGAAGGCAGTTCCCTGACTTTGGGGACACACACTTATGTATGTAACTAAAAGGGGAGCTGGTGGTGGAGTGAACAAAATACAAGCATGAGTGGGTCCTTGTTTCACTGTGGTGACATTTCGAAGTGACAGCCCTCCTCTGCGCCATTTAATTCCCTTGGAGGGGGCCAAAAATGAGGTGGAGAGAGAGGAAGGGAAAGGCAGGAGGAAAAAAACTTGAAAGAGAGTGTAAGAAAGAGTGCCAGAGATGCTGTGATAAAGAGAGAGAGAGAGAGAGAGACAGAGAGAGAGAGAGAGAGAGAGAGAGAGAAAGAGGAGGACTGATCCATTCTAATGAGGAACAACAAATGGACCCTTTGGCCTTCCTATCCTTCTCCCTCCCTCTCTCTACATTGCTGACCTTTGGGTTTGGAAATTGATTTACTGTTGCTGCTGGCATTTTGAAAATGGTAACACCCCACCTCATTAATATAGCCACATGTACAGAGAACATGTTACCTTGGTCAACCGCCAAAGAGATTTTTACAATGTTATGTACAAATAAATACTGGAGATGCACACGTGGAGTGATAAGGGTTTCCTGTGGTTAAGGATGTGTGGCAAACACTGACACTGTTGGGTGACCTTTGTCACCCAACAGCCACGAATGACAGAGAGAGGAAATGTTTATGACAATGATGCCTATTTATACAGATGTAAATAAGACTTGCTGCACATACAAGCTTTGTAGATTAATATGTCTGGGTCATAATGGCAAACTATTTAGAATGCAAAACTCTGTAAACTTCTTTGGCATGTGTCTTTAATTAAAGAGCCCCAGATTTTGAATATTATCTCAGCTCTCAATTCAGTACAGTACAGAAAATTAAACCCACCTGCCCCCTTTTAAAGACATGTCCAACAAAACTGCCCTGGTCTGGTCTGGAGCTTACACTATCAGTGACTGTGATTCACAGGAGCCATACTTTTTCAGTCAGGAAGCACACTGACTTCACTAGCACAATAACCCACTAAACAAGGCAATTTGCCTGAATGTGAAATGTATTTTGGATGAAAAGGCATTTTTCACCCTCCCCAGAGAGAAGAGACTTAATGGTAAAATTGAGAGAAGCAGATAGAACGGATTGAGCACTGAACTGTCAAGTCCCCGTTTGATGACAGGCAGAAAATGGCATCACTTTGGCTTCATTGCAAAACATACGAACACCCTCCCCCAACATATACACACACAAACACACACGTTTAATGCCAAATTAATCCCAAGCAAATACAGCCATTTCAAAGTGACATGTTCTTGCCAAGTACAATCCTATGAGTTTGTAACCATTATGTGCTCCTCAGCAAAACAAATCCAGCAAATAGTGTGGTAACACACAGTGCATCCTTTAAATAAGATGCTGCTATATCTATTGTAATCTTAACTTTCATCTTACACTTAAAATTATGTTTATCTCCATCAACTCAACTGCCCAGGGGCTGTTGTAATGGAAAAAAATATATTGACACTCTGCTTACAATAACAATACCATTTAAATACAAGTCTGCCAGACTGAGTGGTGATGCTTTCAGCAGTTTTAATGTGTGTGTCACACACCTACAAAAGATTGGGTGTTGATTAATGTCTGAGAACACAAATTAATAATTTTATGAATTTTTGAATCTCATAGACCCAAATGTACAATATAGTCAATGTATACCTTAATTAGAAGTAGTTGTCTGGTCTGGAAATACTGTTAAAAATTTGATTATTGGATATTCTTCATTATTTGGCACTATAAAATAGGGTGGTGGATGCTCTTGACTGATTATCTGATGTTTTTTTGTTGTGCTATTAGGGTTTAGGGCTGCATAGTGTGGTTGACTGTACATCATTCTGACATTCATGTTCATATTTAAGGTTTTATCATTAAAAGCTATTTGAAAAAAAAAAAAAAAACAGTATAAAAAAAGCTCTCACCTCCATGGGGTCCAGAGGCTCTCCGTTCTTTAGCCAGAGGTATGAAGGTTTGGGCTTGGCGCTGGCTTTGCACTCCCACACCAGAGTATCATCAATGGTCTTCTGAACATCTTGAGGTTTCTCAGTCAAGTGAGGTGCAGCTGTGAGGTCACATTCCACATACTGTAAATGAACACTTTAACATTTCCAGTAGGAATCAGTTTTAGAATAAATCAACAATCTAACCAAGTGGGCAATGAGTTAATTAAAGAGGCATCTAAGCTCACCTCTACTTGAAAATTATTTTTTTAACTTAAAGGTCCCACCATGGCACAAAGATTTCACGTTATGAAGTTTTTTAACATTAATATGAGTTGTCCCAGCCTGCCTATGGTCCCCAAGTGGCTAGAAATGGCGATAGATGTAAATCAGAGTGATAAAGAAAGACAGAGTGGCGACACTCTCATTGGACTCCGTTGTGCGCCTTTTGACTAGTTCCAGGTTATGCAGCCTTGCATAGTTCCAAACACCCTTCTACGACGTTGGACATGATTAATTTCCATTGTTGTCCATTGAGCAACTTCTGAGGTAAATGTAAATGGACTGTTTTTATATAGCCCTTTTCTAGTCTTAACGACTACTCAAAGCGCTTTTACATGGTACAGGAACCATTCACCATTCACACACATTCATACAATGTGGCCAAGGCTGCCGTAAAAGGTGCCACCTGCTTATCAGATACACATTCACAAACATTTACACACAGATGGCGCAACAACGGGGGCAACTCAGTGTTCAGCGTCTTGCCCAAGGTCACTTCGACATGGGACTGCAGGGCCAGGGATCAAAACACCAACCAGGTCAACGGTCAATTGTCAACTGTCTATATTTTATCAGAGGCCCTTTATGATGTTGTGTGGTCAACTCATGCCTCATCAGAAGAAGTGGGCTGGAAACTAAGTGCTGAATGGACTGTTACTATTTTGCAACTAAAACAGAAGAGTAGCAAATTAATGTGCGGTAACACTTTGATTGATAAACAATAGTTAGGCTACTTTTAATATTGTAGTGCAATAATATAAACTTGTCCATTAATTAACTTGGGTATGTGTTTTCATTTATATTTACCATTCAATATCGCAATCGCTGCTGTCAGTCCCCATAGAAAAACATGACAGTGCGGCTTATGTTTGGAACTATACATGCTTACATAAACCACGTGACCATCCCGCTAGTGAGATCAAACCAAGCTCTGGGTATCCTGCTCTGCCTATGAGAAAATTAAAAGCTCAGATGGGTCCATCTAGAATCGCCCCCTTGTGAGGTCATAAGGTTACCTCCCCTTTCTCTGCTGTGCCCGACCAGAGAACTTGGCCCACACATGAGAAAGAGAGAGACATCATGGCTTGAAAACAAGCCCCCCCCTCCTCAGTAGCATTCAAAGTTACTGACACAGAAGTGGCGCATCCTAAGTAAAGCTCATTGTGGGACTGGCTATTGTGGCTGTAACTCTACACCAAGGCTGAATTTAGAGTAAAAGACTTCAGATACAGTATTAGGGGACCACTGAGACCTATATAAAAGCATCTGTAAAGCAGCATGTCATAGGACCTTTAACTTGTAGAAGAATTACTAGATTTGTTGACACCCTTCACTGTAAGGTTAAAATATAAGCTAATTGATTTACTACAACTAACATAAATTAGTTACACTGATGCAGACATTTTACAAGAATTTGTTTTTCTGACCATATTATTTGTATTGCGATGCTTACAGTTAAATGGAAGGGTTGTAATTCATTTTTTAGCAATGCAGTTAATAACACAGGTTATATTCCTTTTTTGTCTTTTGAAAAAACAGAAATCCATAGAGAAAATGCCTCTATATGTATGATGGTGGTCCTGGTGTCACATAAATGACTAGCACCTTATCTCTAGCAACAGTGTAAGAAGATATATGGCCCTTGTGAATCACCCACATAAATGCAGGACACCCTGCCAGGGTTAGGGGGATCAAGGTAGTTTATTATGTCTGTCTGCTTGCCTTGCAGTGTTACTTTGATAATGAAATAATAATAAAAATGCAATTAATTTTTCTTGATTGAAATAGCCTTTCATCTTATCTCTCTCCAGAGATACGAGAGTACAGTTACAGCTGGAACAGTATTCACAGTACATTCAGTGTCAAAGACTTTTTAGCAGGGCAAATGCTCAACCACACAAAGGGACAATAGACAGTCCCTTCTCTCTAGGTCATAATGTGGCTGTGCATGTCATGTGTGAACCTGTTTAAATCCCTCATGGTGTGCTCTGGGGAGCCCAGAAATGGATCAACATTTTGTTTTGAGGGGATGTTGACTGTTGTATCCTGTCTAGAACACTTGGTGTTTAGAAGTTAACTTAAAAGCCAAAATCATAAAACCATTAGATGACAGACGAAATGCCTGGAAACGTAAAGACAACAACAGTGTGTTTTGAAACGAATGAAGGTGTTTCTTGCTGATTATTTCTTTTTGTATTTCCTATGTTTCTTTGGTAACAGTGATGCATGCATTTTACTTGCTAAGAACTAATTCGGTCTCTTTAAAGAAATATTTACAAAGCCAACAGAGAAGAAGTGTTTGGAAGCCCCATATGAAAAGTGAGATATTATTTTGTTATCACAAAACAAGCTCTCTTTATGTTCTTTCATTATATGAAATTGCAGAAATGAGCAAGCAGTACTGAATTGAAAATACATCACTACGCAGAAACAAACACTACATGACACCCTGTTAACAATATTGCAAATGAGACCGTCAGAGATAACATAATGGAACGGAAGACATGATGCAACAGCTTCTAAACAAAGTCAATCTGAGCTTGTCTGAGCCCATTCAAATGCAGTCATCTGCTAAACCATGATCTAATTTCATAAATCCCCTGGAACTACAGAAGGACAATTACATGGAAAATTGAAAAAGAGGCCACCCCTTATTGTTCCTGTGCCTGCATTGGTTGGGTGTCGCAAACACCACATCCCCATATTGATTCTTCTATTCGTCTATAGAGTTGATGGATGTCCCACAAGCTCCTGTCTATGGGACTTTAAAATGAGATTACAGATTTTTATCACCTGGCGGCCGGCCAGTCTGCAAGGCTTTAAGATGAGACATGACTTAAATCTTACAAAAAGAAACATGACTTCCACACAACTACAAAGAAAATGCCATGCAACATAGTACCAAGACAGTGATAGCCACAGGTAGTATTCAAAACGTATGACCTTGTTTACAAAATTACCTTAATGAGATCCTGCCATTTTGCTATGCTGCTCTATGAACAGACACCTATCTTTAAAGTTAACTATGTTTAATCCTCAGCCTACCTACAGGTACTGTGAGCATTTCATCTTACCCACAGGTGCCACAAAAAACTCTGTATTATCATATCAAAGGCACCCTCCTTCACAGGAAAGAAAAATCTGGATTTGATGATTTCAGGCAAGCACATCCCTACAGGGCTTGGTGGGCAGACATCGTCAATGCATAGACTGCAAAATAATGGAGAGAGAAACCATAAAAACCCATAATCAAGGGCCATTAAAAGCTTTCTCAGAATATGGGCCATAAGTCCAGTGTTGGTGAGGGAAAAATCACCTCTCCCTGAAAGGCAGTATAAATCTGTGTGCGCTACAGCCCCGTGTTAGCCGCTAGCACAATAAAGCGCTTGTCAGTAATGAAGTACTGGTAATAGGTTAATTTATTACTGCATTCCACTATATGATGCAGTTATATATAAGTTCTAATAAAAACTACAGACAGCATGACAACAAATTAAACTTTTTGTGACGTGCACCAAAGCTGCACTTTATTCTGCAGGATTTTAAATCAGGCTCAGTTGTAGTGAACCTTTGAATGAGGCTATTAATCAATAGGTAGAAGAATACAAATGTGCATGATATGTTGGGAAGAATACAAACAGGTTGAAGGCAGTAGACATTATTTGTTTCTCAAGACAAGAGGTGTGAAGTAAGATCAGTAGTAGATCAAAGTCAGCGAAACCTTCCTACTCACCATAGAAAGACAGTTTTCCTTTAGCAGAGTTTCTTCCTCTGGTGTTTTCAGCCACACATTCATATACTCCTGCATCCTCTTGCTGGAAGTAAGGGATTTCTAAAACTCCGCTGGCTTTATTTATATCCACCTTTCTGCCAAAAGAGGCTCCGTCTACTCTTCTCCAGCTGATGGTTGGCACTGGGCTAAAGGCACCAAAATATAACACAAAGCAAGGCCACAAAATGAAAAATACTCCTGAAGATCAACTTATCTAGAGATTTAGCTCAGGCCAATAAACATAAGATACCAGTGAATACAAAAAAACACTAATAAAGCATGTCAATGTTTAATTAATCTGAACTTTAACTGAAGAGTGTTACTTCTTTGGGTGTACAGCATAAGAAGGAGTCATTAAAATGTAAAATATTCTGCACTCAAAATCACTTCACAGGGTCCTCACACACTACCATGCAGCTTAGATTGATACAGTAGAAAACTAATGGTGTAATTATACTGTATGATGGTGGTATAATAACACATGGTGGAACGTACTTTCCAAGTGCAAAACATTCCAGTTTGACAGTTGAGCTCTTAGCAACAGGGACAACTTCAGGGAACTGCACTTCTATCTTTGGCTCGTATTCACCCATCACACCTGGAGTTACAAAGAGAAAAATCAAGAAATAATGCCACAAGGGAATTCTTTCAGCTCAGGGCTTGAAAAGGTCGAAAGAAAGAAACAAAATCAAAACAAAGTTTTGATGACACCACTGTGTCAGCTGAAATAAATGATCACTCTTTTTCTTTGAACACTATACCGTGTCTTTAGATTTAGATTTTTCTGACAACAATTGGGATTGTGTCTTCATAAGAGTTCTATTTTCCAAGCCAGATAAAAGTCAAGAAAACTTTGATAATGTGATCAGCTGAATTGTTTTACCAAGAGAATCAACATTTTGTTGGACGTGTCAAGCCACATAACCCCACAACCTACTTTCTACTAGTATTACTTCGAAAAACAAAAACAAGTCATCATTCTTCCCTTACTTTAAGATCTATGGATAGTAAGTAGGGTAAAATTGTCATACCATCAACCCGCAGCACTAGAGGAGTTGGTGGTCCTTGAACACTGCTTTTGGTGACCGTGTTGGTAACTACACAAGTGTAGTTGCCCACATCAGATGGTTCCACTTTGGCGATGTAGAGGTTACCTGTCTTCTGGGACACAAATCGTCGCGTGTCCTGTATGACAAACGATGGGTACTCGTTGAAGATCCATGTGAAGGTAAGTTCTGTGAAGAAAGTCAGTCACAAGTCAAAAAATACATACAGTATACATATTGACGGCATTGCTCCCACTAAGGTCAAAGTAAGAAAAGGTCTCCATGGAGAAATGTCCCACTGGTGAGAACAGAAAAAGAGAGTGTCGAAAAGCTGAACGAAGGTGTCAAAAAACAAATCTCCTTGTCCATTATAACACCTATAAAGAGAGACTTCGCATTTATAATTTGGAACTGAGGAATGCAAGGCGGTCCTTCTTCTCTGATATTATCTCTAGAAACAATAATAATTCACGTGCTTTGGTTGCTACTGTCGATAGGTTAGCAAACCCTCCAGTACCAGTAGGATCTGAACTTTTATCTACCAAGGCCTGCAATGACTTTGCCTCCTTCTTTAAAGACAAAATTCAGAAGATTAGACAAACCATCAGTGCCTACATATCAAGTACAGGATATGTGTTGTCACAGTGTTCAAGCAAAACTAGTTCCAATATGACAGAATTCCATATGATCAACCATAAAAACCTGGAGGACATTATACAAGATCTGAAAACCTCCTCTTGTTGCCTTGATTTTCTACCAACGGGTGTTTTCAAAAATGTTTCGAATTGTTTGGCTTCTGATCTTCTACAGATTGTGAACACGTCTCTTCTTTCAGGTATCTTTCCACAGGCCCTGAAAACTGCAGTAATCAAGCCACTCTTAAAAAAGAACAATCTAGACACATCACTAATGAGCAACTATAGGCCGATATCAAACCTTCCATTTGTAAGTAAAATCATTGACAAAGTGTTTTTTCAACAACTCAACCATTTCTTGTCACTAAACAACAGTTTTGATACCTTTCAGTCGGGTTTCCGACCACACCACAGCACTGAGACGGCTCTTGTCAAAGTCTTTAATGACATCCACCTTAACACAGATAATGGCAAAATTTCAGTCTTAGTATTACTTGATCTCAATGCTGCATTTGACACGGTCGACCACGACATATTACTAGACCGATTGGACTGGGTTGGCCTTTCTGGCTCAGTACTAAACTGGTTTGAATCCTACTTACAGAATAGGGATTACTTTGTGTCAATAGGTAATTATACATCTGAGTGTACAAATATGACGTGCGGAGTTCCCCAAGGCTCCAGGGGACTATAGTCCAATACAAAAACTAAATTAAAAGTCTGCGCTCAGCTTCAAACAACAATGTTAAAAGCAACAGACAAAGCCAGAAATCTTGGTGTAGTCATGGACTCTGACCTGAATTTTAACAGCCACATTAAAACAATATCAAAGTCAACCTATTATCACCTTAAGAATATATCAAGGGTTAAAGGAGTTATGTGTCAACAGGATTTGGAAAAACTTGTCCATGCTTTCATCTTCAGTAGACTTGACTACTGTAACGGGGTCTTTACAGGTCTCCCTAAAAAAATCAATCAAACAGCTGCAGCTGATTCAGAACGCTGCTGCTCGAGTCCTCACTAAGACCAAGAGACTGGATCACATTTTTGAACTCACAGTTCTGAAGTCCTTACACTGGCTTCCTGTGCCTCAAAGAATTTATTTCAAAGTACTTTTGCTAGTTTATAAATCACTAAACGGTTTAGGGCCAAAATACATTTCTGATCTGCTAGTACACTATGACCCCCCCCAGACCTCTAAGGTCATCTGGGACAGGTCTACTTTCTGTTCCTAGAGTCAGAACTAAACAGGGGAAGCAGTGTTCAGTTTCTATGCTCCTCATATCTGGAACAAACTCCCAGAAACCTGCAGGTCTGCTGCTACTCTCAGTTCTTTTAAATCAATGCTGAAGACCTTTCTTTTTGATGTTGCCTTTCTTTAAATGATGCTCATTTCTTTAATGTTTAATTTCTGTGCTGTAACTTTTATTTCTGTGTTTTATCTGTTTTTATTTTTAACTGTTTCTTCTGTGTTTTATCTGTTGTTTTTTTAAACTGTTTTTGTGTAAAGCACTTTGAATTGCCCTGTTGCTGAAATGTGCTATACAAATAAAGCTGCCTTGCCTTGCCTTGCCTACAGTATTTATACATCATCTATACCCATGTGAAAATAGTGTGTACTGCATCAGCAGTCTCATCATTTTGGTGTGAGTGGATGTCTTCAGGGATAAAGCAATTAGTGGGATTGACTGAGTACCAGCTTTCCATGATTAAAAACACAATTTATAATTGAAGAGCAATTTCTCTTACTCACTGTTGGATAAATGCCCTCAACATAATACAAGTTTACCAGGTTCACCACGTGGGAGTGATGGTGCTGAGAATATGAATGATGGACTTTTCGGGGGAAGTAGGTATTAACATTAACAGCAGGAATATTGAGTAACTAAATGCAAAATTATCTTTAATGTAACAAAGAATCATGTACATGACTGCATAAACTATTGTCGCAAGGGAGGAAAATTGGTTGTTGTGGTAATACCTTCAAAAGTTGTTAAAGCTTAACCACTTTCCAGTGTTTTGGAACCTGTTGAGCCTTCCAACACTAGGATCTATTACTCAAATCAGCCTTCCTACTGGATCCTATTTCAGTGTCTCTCCGGTACCTAAAGACGATGTAGGGGGCTGTGGTTGTCCTGGCAAAATGTCTGTGTAAATGTGAGGAGAGCATTACATTTGTAATACGCAAACCCACCCTACTTTAATTTTCTTCATACATTTTCTTGAGATTTATTACCTTATTTAAAAACACAGATACAGTAGTTGTACATATAACAACGAGCAAATGCCTTTGTAGCTGTCAAGTAGCTGCAGAGGACCTTGAAAAATGCCTAATAAAACCAATGTATTATAGATCATGTTTTTCAGTGTAATACAGTACTATCTATTCTGCTATTCATCATCCATGATAACAAACTTCTAGGAAAGACTCCCACTACCATCAACCAAATGGAGTGCTGTCAGAGAGGCTTTGCACTAACAATCAGCAGCATTAAAAAAGGAATGATGGTGTTTTGACATATTGACACAAGGACAGATTGCTCTGGACCATATTGCATCCCTGTCCCAAAAGCAATCCTGGCCGATGGTAAAAACTTGTCTAAGCGATGACTCGGCACTACAGTACAGGGAATAATTGAGAGACGAGTTGGACACACATCTACTGAGTCAGTGTTCTTAACTTCTGCTCTTTAGAGGGCAGGAGGATGTGTGGGCTTTGACATATAACTGTAACCTTACAAATTGCGATGGAATAAAGAATCTTTAAAGCTTGTGATGCACATGTAAAAATAATTCTTCTTTACAACAAGTACAGTGTGGTTGTTTTTCTGCGGGTTGGACTGGTAGAGGACAAACTGACCTTGTGATCATCCCAAGAACACAGTGTGAGATTGAAACTTGGGACCACACAGCAGCCACATCTGTCTCTCTGTTTTGTGCCAATGATGTTTCCTGTTTTCCAATGTGCCACATTTTGAAAGTTGTAATGTTTATAACTCGTTGGTACATGAATTCTAACTCTGCTGTTAGCTTCGTACGTCTGCTGACAAACTTACTGACAGATATGCATTGGTTTTAAAGAAATTTTGGGAAATACGCTTATTTGCATTGTTGCAGAGAGTTAGATGAGGAGATTGATACAACTCTTCTATCTGTACAATAAACAGGAAGCTACAGCCAGTAGATGGTTAGCTTAGCATAAAGACTGGAAATGGGAAAACAGCAAGCCTGGTTCTACCCAAAGGTAAACAAATACTATTTATCACTTCAGCTGTTTAACGGCGCCTATAGCATTGTCTGTTATTCATAGCAGTGGTCTGCTATTCACAAATAACAAACGGTATAATCAAGAATCAAGTATTTAACAGCCATGTAATAAGCTAAGCTAAGCTAACTGTCTCCTGTCTAACAAACAAGCATTATCAATCTTATGATCTAACGTGTATTTCCCAAAAAGTTAAACTATTTCCTATAATGACTTTCAAAGACTAATTTGACACACATGATAAGGCCTCCTGCACACTGCCTGAGTGGTATGAACATGTCAGCTGTGTGGCATGTCCGTTTTAATTTCGGTTCCCATGTTAACAGGTTAGAGCTTGCACACTGCCTGCATGACATGCACGTCTCAGGCACGCCGAAAACATTCTACAAACAGGGCCGACGCCTATTTCTCATGCGACACGTATGCATGGGGGAAGCGTTTCCAGGCAAAATAGAATACAAAAGTCATTCTGACACAAATACACAGAATAAATGACATTTTGATGTTTGAAAGTATCTAGGTTTTGACATAAATGCAGATAGAAATGTAATTTAAAAAAATATACTAAATAATTATAGATTTTTTAAATATTTCACCTGTCAATACAAAATGAAATATACTGTAGCCTGATTTGCTGATAATACTGTCAACATTGTCTTTGCTCTCATCAAATCAGTATATAGTATTGTAGTCAATGGGAAAACATGTGTACAGACAAGGCTAGCAGCAGCACACTGTCAGACACATTTCTGGTGTGCAAAGACAAAGAAAAAACGCCACGTAGCCGCGACCCAACTGACACAAAAAATTAACGCCACGCTCACACCACGCAGGCAGTGTACAGCCAGCCTAAGAGTATTTGCATTTCGATTTCAATGTTTATCTCTTGTGGTTTGTACTGCCATGAACTTCATCTGAGCCTCTGTCATTGGAATCAACCATAACATTTTGGCTTGATCCATCCGACCCATGAATAGTAACAGCTGTAAAATCCTCTCTCCCCTAAATAATACATCCCAGTTCTGATACTGGGTCATGTATATTTAATGTCTGTTTTTGAAACAATATCTTCCAAAGGTGCAGGGGACAATAAACTGGAACAACAGCAAATAAGAGGTTACTAATTGGTTAGTTAAAGATTCATGGTGAGAAACAGGAAATAGGAAGTGGAAAGAACCAATGGTTGTATTTGATGATTCAACTTGAGAGCCTTCTGCAGATTGGCGGTAATGGAATAATGCAATCATGACTGACAGTGAGTGGCAGATTTTCATTGTGCTTCCATTTAGCCCTTGTATAATGAACAGGCAGCATCAATTCCACCTTAATGATTTAAGAGGAGGGCAGAGAAATGCAACATGACAGTCCAAGGACATACTGAATCCAGAGTGGGTTTTTGCACAAGTGCGTGCTGTATCAATGAAAAGTATATGCACAACTTGAGTCAAAGTTTGTACTTGCAAGTCTGTTCCCTTGACAGTAACAGCCATTAACCAGGCCTACCTATCTGTATTCATAACACACAACAAGTTCACTCTATGAAATGGCTTAGGTCACGCACATGGGAAAAATCCCTGCAAGCTATGTGTGTTGTTACTGGCCAGCGAGCAGCCTCTGTTTTGACGAAAATGCACTGCAAAGAGAGAACAAGTGATTTCAGCCTTGAGTAAATCTAAAAGGCCCTATTCCATTAGTGAAAAGAGGTCAGATGCATTAGGTGCTGGACTAACCCCAGTCATTCAGAACCTCTCAAAGCAGAAGATGACACAGACTGACATCTAATGCAAATACAGTGCAGCGCACCCTGGAGCGCTCACTTGGACACTTGACAAAATTTTGGTAATTTTTAAAGTGCAACTTCAAACTGCCTTACAGTTTTAGAGCATCCTGGCTGCACCAAACTACTTCCTGCAGCTGTCTGGAGGGTTTTGAGGCATCATTAAAATGAAATAATGGCCTCCTGAATCATGCATGGGATATTGAGATCATTCAAAAGGGAGATGAGGCAGATCACTGTCTGTAGGCTGTAATGCATTGATGATGAATTATGTCCCATCATCCTTTACTGTATGAGAGCATGTTTCTCACTTTTCCAACACTGTGAGAGTCATTTGAAATGCACGTATCATGTTTTTAACACACCTTTCTAATGTATCCATATTATTTCCATGAATGTATATTAAGAAAAAAACAGAGACACATTTGGCTGTCTATTGATACTTGAGGTTCAAGGTATGAAGCTGGTTCACATTTTTGTTTCCTCTTTAAGAAAATGTCCTATTATATTATAATTAATAATACACTATATATTTACTTTTCTTCAGTTTGCACAACAGAAAACCAATCAAATTCACAATTTTGATAGTCAAAAAATTAATTGTTTTTTAGCGTAAAAGCAAAATTAACTGGTTTCAGCTTCTCAAATCTAATCAATCTAATAATTTTCGGATTTTGAAAATAAACTTCTCTTTCTCTCCATTTTGGACTGTTACTTAGACAAAACAATACATTTGAAATGTCATCACTGGGTCTGGGAATTTGTCTTGGGCATTTTTCATGATTTGCTTAAATCTTTACAGAAAAAAAAAAATAATTTATCAATTAATCATAAAAAAATAATCTATAATTTTCATTATTGATAAATCAATTAATAAATAATGAAAATAATTGTTAGCTGCAGTCCTGTTTCTCTTAAAAGGAATTCAGTGGATGAAAGTGAACATGTGCAGTATAACCATTGGTTTGTGTAGTCTAAGAAGGGGATGAATAAGGACACGAGAATGTGACAGTCAAGTGTGTGGGTGTATGTGTACGTATAAATGTGTGAGCATGTAACTAAAACTAGATGGGGTACATCATTACCATAGCAGATATGGTCGAGCTAGCCTTTCAGCAAAGATGTTAGAAAATTGGAGATGATTCATCCTAAAGCCCATCTCAGCATCCTCAACGTCTCCATCAATAGGCATAATCTACAATGACAGCTGCCGAAAATATTGTCAGAAAATGGATCATTCCAAGCACTGTGTAAGGTCTCCTGAGAACAGCTATGATCCATTGCAATAAGAAGGAATAAAGGGACAGTAGGCATAAACAAAAGCTGTCTGTCCGTGTGGACAAAATCATACTCTAGCTGTGCCTATTTGATATAAGGAAAACAGCAGGGAAGCAGATTAATTCAAAAATGACCAAGTCCAAATGAATTGGATTAGCAATTAGTACCTTTCATCCAAATAAAATTATTGTTGACAGTCTGAGAGCTGATAATGCTAATGTGTTTTGTGTTTGTGTTGTGTATTGGAGATTTTGCATGTTTCATTCATGGTCAGTTCCGAACATTTTTTAGAACAAAATGCGTCCCCTTCTAAAACTGTACCACTACTGTTCTTCTTGGTGTCACAAAGTCTATGGCATCAATGTTTTTTGTGTAGAAAAGTATGATGAACAGTTTGTGAAAACATCTGATGAGACATTGCATTGTCTATACTTCTATACTTCTACCTGTGTAATGAATGTGAATACTTTTGACACCTCTGCACTGTTTACAACAAACCTTTTTAGTCATAGTTGCTACCTCCTACCACCTTCCTAGACTCTGTGGCCAGGCTTCCTCACAATGTCCATAAATGAATGAACCAACATTCATGCACTTTATTAACACAAGTTTCTTTTACACACAAAATACTGCCATAAAGAAGATCCACAGTTATGCCAGCTTTGCTTTTTAACATTGAACCAAACAACGCTGGCATCAGCCAAAGAAACGTGACTTGTAACACAACAGGACTGATGTCTCTCTGTCCCCCATGCCATATTTACCTTTTATACATTATATAAGTGTGGATGTAGTTATCATTACTTTTTAAGTGCAGGTAAAGGCTTCGTATGAAACTGGATGTGACAGATATGGGCCAGGTGCAATGTAACACTGTTAGTTACTCCTCCAGGACTCAAGTCCTAAATGATCAGTGTCATGTTGGAGGAAGGTCCAGAGTGAGTTTGGAGTCTAAAAAAAAAGGAACAAGTTTTGACAGACAAGATTAACAAGAATTATTGAAGAGAATTATTAAATAAGTCTATTAACATGTTCCTGAAGACAAAAACATCAAGACCCAGATATCATATCTCCAATGATTTAGTCAGATCTTTACCCAAACACACTGTGGCATACATCTTGGTAAACATTTATGAGTGCGATGTTGTGAAATATGCAAGACCGCATGTCACAACAAAACAGCTGGAGTTCTTGAGCAAAGTGAAACATCAGAAGCCGGAGGAGTCTCCTGAAAGTTATGAAAATGAGTTTATAAAGAGAGATGTTAAATTTTTAATGCTAATTTAAATAAAATGGTGTCCTGATATCCTCTTATTGAACAAGAGTATAGCAATGAAAGATGACAAAGAATATACAAACCCCTGCTGGTTTAATCATCTGTTCAATACATCATCAATACATTTCATCACCAATAAAAGAAAAAAGAAAAAGCTGTGCCTCCAAATCTCCAACCTGGCCTGGGAATGCCTCAGGATCCCCTAGTCGGAGCTGGTTAATGTGGCTCAGGAAAGGGAAGCTTGGGGTCCACTGCTGGAGCTGCTCCCCCCGCGACCCGATACCGCATAAGTGGATGAAGATGGATGGATGGATTTTGGCTTCCCACGATCAAATTGCATGATCGAGCCACATTTAAAATGCGTAATTCCGTTCATAGAATGCTCCGGGTTTTGTTTTGTTTTTTACATTCGTTACATGACCCATTTCTTCTGTAAAGCCGTGCCTGTGTTAGTATCTCTCAACCTCGCCCCCATTCACTCACACACAGCTCCCAGCAAGATGGAGAGACACAGTGGCGACAGTGCCGGTCCACACTTCTGACATTTGTCCACAGTTTTAATTGTTATTAACACAGCTGTATATTGTTAAGCATGAGAGGCAAACCTGTATTTGTACCAGTGTTTCCGCTGGTAACTCTCTGCTATTGCGGCCACCATGGCAAAAAACAAAGAAGAAGTTAGTGAATGCAACTAACTTCAGTTTGTTGAGTAATAGCGTGTGAGACGGAGCCCGCTGGACCTCGGCAAGAGATATGAACCATGGCCAGAATATCATATTTCTTAAAACTGCAGCGCAGTGACGATACAGACATTTCACGTGTGTAACTCCGCTGCCCCGCCATTCGACCTGTGCTGGACGCATTCATAATGGGTCAGCCGTCACTCCTTGAGTATGCTTCAGTCCATCACACTCATCTTCTCTCCCTATCTTTTTTAATCACTCTGTTATTGTTGTTGAAAACAAGTGAAGGAGCTTTCTCAGAGATACGTTTAAAAAAAAAATATCCTAGGCTATTTATTTTAGATAATTTTAATTTACATGTGTTGCAGATGTATATTATCAAACAGGGAAGGGAACCCTGTCTTTGCATTTTATTTTAATACCAATCTGTTTTAATAAAAGCGCTTGTGAAAAGTGGCTGCTGACTTAAAACTGAACAGTTTGGAGGATTTGATGTTACGTGTGGCAAGATGGTTTAGCATCAGAGTGCAACGCAGCCATTTAAGTGGCACTGTAATGAGGTACCGAAATCCCCGTTGATATTTCATCCAGTAGATAACAGCATACAACTTCAACATAAGAAGAATGTAGCACAATATGGATGTAAAAGCAGTTATAAATCCGACAATAAAATTTGTTTTGGTTAAAATCAACAAATAATCGTGATAATTAATCATAATCTCTACATTGATCAAAATAATCGTGATTATCATTTTGGCCATAATCGTGCAGCCCTAGATTAAATTATCGCATTTTAATTAATATTTTCTGGCCTCAGTTTGCTAAAAATAAAAGGATTGTTCTCACACAATAAGAATACAAAATTAAGAAATGAATCACTTGCTCTGAATAGAAATAATTACCAGCAGTAGATATTGAAAATTCACACTTTGTTGTAATTCAATGATAAGTGACTTTACCTACTAGAACAGATCAAACAATTCCACAACAACTGTAAACAGCATTTAAAACTCTTTACAATATTCATTATGCAGCCATGGATAAAATGGTATAACCTCCACTGACTTCTGCATTCATTAAACACGCAAACAATCAAGGTTATTTTCTTGACTCAAAGGTAACTTAAAGGTGACTCATTAAACTACATCAATACATTTTCAATTGAATAAATGAATCCTTGGTTACTGAATATCTACCCTTTTTTCTGACTGGTGCAAACAGTACAGTACAGCCTGTGTGTGTTATATGTGCAAATTACCAAAAAGGATTTGGCACATGTAATATTTTCAAGGAGAAGTCAGTGAATGTTGACTCACTTCTGCACTCAATGCTAAAAGTCGAAAGGTTGTCCAGGGAGCACCACACTCCCTGTCAATGCACTCACATAAGAGAATATTCCTCTTCCAAATTGTAAAAATTAGCCTGGTGGCTGCACAATTGCCTTCCCAACAGAGAGTGCATCAAGTTTTTAGAAGGAAACCACAGAATTTGCATATGTCACTAAGTCAGTGCTGTTTCCCTACAAATAATAAATAAACTATAGAATTTAAATTATTATTGTCAAATTCTTTTTTAAATATTTATGGACTATGTCTGGCCACTCCATGACATTCTTTTTGCCAATATCTCTAACAAATAGTGTCAGCTATGCTTTGGCCCCATTATCTCTCATCTTATCAAAACCTGGAGATTGGCTGAAACATGTTGCCATTTAGCGTGTAACTGGCACACATTTTCTCCATTATTTAATAATACAGCACTCCTGATTGGTGGGAGACCTATAACAGCTCCACAGTGGGAACAGAGGGCTTTATCGGCCAAAAGACATTTTTAGCAAGGTTGGCTTGTTACTTTTTTCTGACTTGCAGACATTCAGTCTACCACATTTCTTTTACCTTCAGTTAAGATCAGCACTAAAGTCATACGTGTTCCCTGGCAGAGGTCTCTGCCCATCCATCCTATTCGGAAGTTATTTACTATGCAGTCACAAATCTGTGCTATGGTATCGAGGCTTTATCAGTTTCTGGTGATATCTGGCCACTTTGACCTTGCATGTTGTATGGTCTATCATTCCAGAAGTATTACACAATCCAGACAATCAGCAGATTCACTACAATTTCACTCACAGGACATATCTCACCCCTGTGAAAATGCATCACATGAAAATAGTCCACTAAAATCTCAAGTTACATATCTTCCGCTCACTCTGACATCTCTCCATTAGTGCATGTATATATTGAGTGTACACACACATATATATATATATATATATATATATATATATATATATATATATATATATATATATATATATATATATAGTGTATAGTGTGTGTAATGTGTGTAATAACAACAGAGTGTAAATTGAAATTTCCCCTTGTGGGATTAATAAAGTATACATTATTATTATTATTATTATTATTATTATTATTATTATTATTCACATGTTCTGGGAGTGCTCTCCTGTTGATCAGTTCTGGAACAATATTGCATCCAACATATCTGCCCTGATGAATGATATTCTACCTGTTACCGTGTTTTGAGTTTGAATGATCTGTCATCCCTTCAGCTTGCTAAAACTCAAAAACGTGCTGTATTTGCTGGAATTACAGCGGCCAAGAGAGTGATTGCAACCCGCTGGAAACCACCTCATCACTTGTCAATTCGTACATGGATCCTTTCCTTTTTGGATGTCATATACTGTATATGGAGCTCTCCACGGCTCGCATAAATGGAGCGCCAGAAAAGTCTTTGGACACATCCTTCAAATCCATGATGTAGACTTGTGCTATAGCCTTCTTGCTCCTATACAGTATGTGTGTGCGTTTGGTCGCTTACATCTTATGCCGGTCTCTCTGTCAATGCCTCTTGTTTGTTTGTCTGTGTCTGTTTCTGTGTGTCTTAATTGTGAGCTGCAGACATCGTTCTTGCTGTTGTCTCCTTCCTTCCCGTCTTTCCTCTCTGTGTTTTGGTGTTGAAACATTTGTTCGCAAAGCATGCACGTGCAGAGGGGGGGATGGGGGCAACGGGTGCTTGAGCACCTGCCCCTTTTGCCCTCAAGGCCAAAGTGCCCTTTTTTTGTTTTATATTTTTTCTTTGACGATGGCCCACAAGTGGTTCGTTTAAGAAGAATATTTATCAATAATAATTAGATAGATGAAACAACCTAAACCTTCTCTTTTATTAATTGATGCTTAAAGATACAAATACACAAAATATCATACATTGTCATGGTATGAAAAAAAAATGTTCATACAAAAACAAGATACATACAACAAAAAAACAAAACAATGAAAACTGTTAAAGATTTCCAGACTGTGTAGAGGAGACACAGAAGCCAATCATTTTTTGGTTTATCTTACTATACGAAGTGATTTAAGAAGGAAATCTATTTCTAACTTGATTACCTGGAAGGAAGACTGTCCCTTTTGCCATTTCTATTTATGAATAAAAAACTTAGCTTGCAAAACAAAAAAGTTAATTACATATTTTAAAGCATTATTATCAGGATTATCACTGTGTACACCGCGCACAGCTGTTTATGAAAAGTCATAAAGCCGTAATTACACGATTCTGCAGCGCCGTCTGCTCTACTGAACTCAAGCAAACTGTCATCCGCTCTCTCTCCTTGAGCAACTGAGGCGGGTATGGCTGCAGCCTGGAGCATCCCGTGTCATGCCGTCCCGTCTCATGCCGTCTCATCTCATGCCGAGGTGTGTCCAACGGTAAGTTCATAGGGTCAAAAATGCGAAATCGTAAATTATTTTCCAGATGGAGTCACAGGTAAGTTTGTGACCACGTTTGTTGCAATCAACTGAAAAACGTTAAAAACTAGAGAATCGTTCAACCAAAGTTAAAGCACAAGGCAGCTTTGAAAACCGAATGGTGTCATCTGCCAATTGCGCAATTTTTATTTCTTTGTTGAAAATATTTACACATTTAAAATCAATACCATTAATTACACTTAACGCTAACAGTTCTGTAACCAGCAGAAATTGGATGGGGGAAATTAGGCATCCCTCCACGTTTTATCTCAAATCTATTAGTTGTATTGTGATTAATTATTTATTTGTTATATGACAATTTTTCATTTTTCAAGTTTCAGAGACAATATCACAAGGCCAGTTTAAAGTCTATTGACATAAGCTAAGGTTATTATTTTATAATTAATAGTTAATAGTGAAATTGGACGCCAATTGTCAACAAACTGTGTGTCCTTACCCGCTTAGGGATAAGTGAAATAGTATTGTGTTTCATAGTAGTGGTCAACTCTTCCTGCTCCAGACATTCTCTATACATACAAATCAGCAGAACCTGAATATATTCCTAAAAATGCACATGGAATTCTACAGAGAGCCTGTCTATACCAGGAGACTTTCCTTTTGTTTATGGAGTGGATAGCTTCCTTATTTCAGCAGCTGTTATATTGGAATCACAAAGTGTTTTGTAAGTATTACTAATGTTCAGTATGTACTTTCTAATTTCTTCAATAAACATGTTGCAGGTAGTGAGACTAAACTTGGAAGAGTATAAATCTTCTAGCTTTTAGCACTTTACATCTCTTAATGGCAATACATCTGGTCTTGTACTTAAAGAACTCCCATTTTTGTTTATATTCCTCAGTGAGGTTAGAAAAGATTTCAGATATAAGGTCTTTAATACTGTTATTGAAACTTTTATCTTTTAATAAGACATTATTTATCTTCCAATAGCCTCTTACCGAAGTAGTAACCTGTTGGTCGCCCAGTTTAATTGTTTGTGATCAGAGAATGGAGCAACTGAATGTAATATATTCTTAACAAACTGAATAGCAGATTGAGATATCAAAAAAGGTCAATGATAGATTTAAGTGGTAGGTTTGTGTTTGACCGGGTGAAGTCTATTAGGTCAGGGTTTAAAAAATCTACCAAAAAAGTGTCTACCAAGCAAAGATCAGAACACAAGGAAAGAACCAAATTATTGGCAATAGGACCCTTACATTTTGGGGGGAATCTATCATCACTGGACGCATTCATTGAAGTCACCCCCAAAGACAATATAAGAGTCAATATATTTGTCGAGAAATAGTTTGGCATTATTTGATTTCTGGGTGAATAAAGTTTTGTTGGACGAATGTGAGTTATAACCATAAACATTGCAAATAATAAAAATGACATTTTCCTGCTTCATGACCATCATCACCCATCTTCCTTCCAAGGATTTCACGGTTTCTAAAACTCCTTTGAATTTCTGAAAAAGTATAGTAGCCCCTGCTGAACTGTTACTTCCATGACTGTAGTATATAGTACTCTCCCACTGTAATCTCCAAAATTTGACATCCAGTTCAGTTGAGTGAGTCTCTTGGAAAATTACAATCATTACAATGTTGGGATTCAGCAGATGACACCAACTGATCTGTATAACAGACATGTGCTTAAAAAGGCAGAATCTATCATGTCTGATAGTTCTCACCCCCTGAATGCTGAATTTAAATTGATTCCCTCCGGTTCCCGTTTCAGTCAGCCACCAGCCAAAACAAATAGGTATAAATTCTCCTTCGTGCCCTCTGCGATCTCTCTACTTAACTCAGGCAAGAATAGGTAACGTCAGCACAGAAGGGACTTAAACTTTCAATGTTGTGGTATTCATTTTTCCCATTTGGTTTGATAATGTATTTTAATTGATGTTGTTGTCTTTGTTTTCATGTATTGTGTGTCAATTTCTTGCTACTGCAGCAAAATGAATCGCCCTTCAGGGACAAATAATAGTCTTGAACTTGAACTTGGTGTCTGCTTCGCTTCTTTTACAAAATAAAAATGATACTTTGCACTTCACAGCGTCACGCATTTCTCTTAAATTTAAAGATAAACTAGACAAAGACTTGAAATAAAAATCCATAACAATGAACAACTACCTAAACCTTCTCACATGATGACCAGGGTTATCGCGTGACGCATGTCCGCTTCCTGCCAGGCACGCCACTTGGACACAAGTGAGTCCGTTGGCGGCCAGCAAGAGCGAGAGAAAGTTGGAAGTGCCGGTAAGTGGGCAGAATGCATGCATGCATGCACATTGGGTTTGGTATAGTAGCCTCTAGCTGCAGTTAAGGAGTCTCCTCCAGGATGAAAACAGCCAGGGGGCAAGCTAAATTTGTGGCAGCTGCAGCTAACTTTGAAGTCGTGACAGCCCTGTCCCAAAGAAAGATTGTTGAAAAGGTGCACTGTGCCTTCTTTGGTATGTATAGTGTACTTTTCTGTATACTGTCATCTAGACAAATAATTTGCACTTTTGCTTGTTTGTTTAAATAAAAATTTGATCGCAAAAAAATATTTTTGGACTCTGTCATGACACTGCTACTATAGCCCAACACTCCTGGCAATGCTGCTGTTTCATTTTTAGCTTGCTGGAGTATGTGTTGGCATTTGTACACCTTCCAGGGGATGGAAAAAGCCATTCCAGTACAAGGCTTCCAAATGTAAGCATATGGCTCATTGTCCCAGCTTTTCTTGTTGACAAAAGGCAAGATGTCTCATTATGACATTCACAAAACAAAGCAGTACAAATGTAAGCTTACTCTTACAGTTTGCAAGTGACTGTGTGATAAAAAGAAAAACATATGAATTAGTGGATGTTTACCAAATGACACCAACAATAATTTGTGTTAACAGTATGTTATATACAGTATAACATACACCAACCGAAGCTTTAAAGCTAGAGTGCGGCAATTTTACATTTCAATGAAAGTTTGTTACATTAAGTTCAGGCAATGCTGATTATGCCTATCACAGCCAGGGAAAGCTTTCCCGCGCTAGTGCACCGGAAGTATGCCTATACAGCTTTTTTATGTAGTCAGAACAAATTGTTCTCCACAACAACATTGTTACATGAGCAGTGCACAAATGTGATGTGTGTATACTTACTCACATTCATACCATAAGAGAATGCTAAAAAGTATATAACAGTTAATGCTTTTAAAAAGAAAAGTTAAAGTGAGGGGATAATTCTAAGGCAGTTAATACTAAGCTCTTTAAAAAACTGATCTTTAGATATAAAGGCTGAAACAGATTCAGATTTTTCAACAGTGGATATTTACATTCAGACTTGCTGGTAGATCTAAAGTCCCACCTTGTGTAGGAGTTAGTAACACTGGATGCTAACTCCCAATGATAACGTGATACATGCAAAGGGCTGATGTAAAGCAAACAAAGCACCTTCAGAAAAGAGCTCTATTACTCAGGTTGGCAGGGCCCTAGCCACAGACAGCCTCTCCAGTTTGCATGCCAAAGTTTTTCCTCACCCCCATTGAAAATCAGGCTGACAGGCCAGAGTGTCCCAAAGTAAAAATGAGTCACTCCACTGACCTCAACAATCCAAACAAACAAGCCAAGACATCAGAGGGGGAGAGCACAAACATGACTTCCACTTTGTCCAGATAAACACAGAGTAGATGAGTCTTCACTGTTTTTTGTTGAGCATCAGGGCAAATGACTGATTGTGTAAGGTAGCTATTATAAGGATGAAGAACTTCAAAATAGGCCATCTTACCTCCAGTGTGGGGTGGTGGGCCACACAGTAGGACCACTCCTTGACCTTCACGGACCCTCACTGGACTTCTTCTCTGGGTCTTGAAGTTCTCCAAATCTGTTATCCACAATACAAAAGCAACAAAGCACAAATAATCAATTCATTTTTCACAAAAGCCATTGACACACAGAACATGCAGAGTTGTTTACAGAGGTAAAAATGCACCGCAGGTGTCACATCTGTGGCTGCTCAATAATTTTAATATTTGGTTAGAACACAGCTACAGACCAGAGTTTAACAGTGCCATATGGTGCAGAACTTTTGCATGAAACATGCAATGTTTGCATAAATGCAGACAACGTGCTTTAAAGACCATAACACTTCTGACTAGCAATTCCTCAAGTATAAGTCACACATGAGTGAATTTAATTGGAACTGGGTATTGTTATCACTTTCTGTGTTTCATCCACTGCGCACAGACCAGTAACAATTAAATGACTAAGACTCAAACATCATTTGTATGGAGACCGATTACTTGTTGACAACCTGCTGAGAGAAAGCAAATACAGACAGCAATCCTTGAACACTTTTCTTTGCCTGCTGTGTATCTTGGAGATATGGTAGGCAGTGCAGCCAAATACACGGCTGCCACATAATTGCATAATCAAGACTGAATTCAAAAACGGGGACAAAGAATGTAATACTGACACCTCCCGCATACAAGCACAGCAGGATGAGCCTCTGTATAATGAATACAATACGTGATCTTTGGAGACCCTGAGTAATGGAAAACTGCATCCAGTAGAAGAGTGTTACATTATCACAATTGAAAGCAGCTTTTTATTTTGGTTCACAAATGATTTAGCGGAAAGCTTCTGTATGAGTTCACAAATTAAAATTATATTAAGTATATCATTACGTTTTTCTCTTATTTGGTGCAGACAGATTGTGTGGATGCTTCAGTGGCCAATTCGAAGTCTATGGCTGATTCATGGGTAAAAATCGCATTAAGCCTCTCCGTGCATAAACAGATGGAGCACAGTTAGGGTCCCTTTGGACCAGCAAGCCATGTAGATCCCTCTGGATGTGATGAAGCTCAGAAGTGAATGTGAGAAGTGTATTAACTTATCCTTTTTTTGCTGTGTATGCCAGAAGGTTTGTAAAAGCAATCATTTAATATTATTAAATATTTTTCTTACTGTGACATGTCAAAATGTCTGCTGTGTGGCCTGAGACAACTGTTGAAACATCTCACTCAAAATCACAAATGTCAACCTGCCAGTGGTGCTGTAGAAAAATGTAGGAAATCACCAATCAGTAGGATTCATCCTCTGGGGACGATACAAAATGTCAAAACAATCCATTAAACTAGTATTGGCATTAAATGGCAGGACCCGTACTTGTCGAGTCAGACAGTACATCTGAATGCTGATAAGAAATAATAGAGTTAAAATCAAATATTTTACTATAATGACAAAGAAATATAGGGCCAGATATTTCCTTCTTTTGTGAAGCTCTCCTGATCAATATTCCTTTGGAGTATTGTGGGGCGTAAATGAGCTCGACATACTAAAATCCAACAATGCCTGACAACCCAAGCTGTTCTGCACCCCATGGATGGTCTTATCCACCCCATCATGGCTCTGCACCTCAATGTGCTTCTCCATGGCAGGGTTAAGGCTATTTTGAGTGCTTTCAGATCCATGAAATTGGATGTGAATTTGCATTTTTGTGCTACACTGTGACCCATTGTAATGAATGAGAGGCGACTGTAGAGAAGAAAAATTGAAGCCATTCTGTTGGAGTGTGAGCCAGAGGGCAATTTGTGATTTGTCACCTAACCCTTGAACAAAAGGCAAGTTTTAAAAACTTTCCAAAATGGGCTTTATTTGAAGTTTCCTAGCTATGATATAATTTGGCACCTTTAAGGGGTTATTTCGCATTTCTAATGAGAACTGACCAGTTGCAGCCTGTTTGTATAGAATATTCTCTTATCCCCCTAATCAAAGAGCATTGTTAACAAAAAATACTTCATTTTAGATTTGACGGAAAATAGCATGGTAAGTACGAATGGTAATTATCATCTGATAAATGTGAAATGGTATGTCTAACACTGCTTTTGATTCCACAAGTGGGGAACTTGGTATAAGCTTATGTAATTACATCCAACGCTGACAGAAATTTGGTCAATGTTTTTTTGATGCATTCTGTGATTACACAGACCTTTTTATCAGCTGGTGGCTCAAGATGAAACACCAGGATATTACAAAATCCATCAATCCAATCACCAAGGTTGTAGAAATATTTTACCCTGGACCAAAGTGATGGATTGGCAGGCCAATTAACATTGCCATCCCTAGAGAAACAGATAAAAGGGAACCACATAAACATAGACAAAAATGGCAAAAACATGCTAGTGGAGGTTTCAAAAGAGCCATCTCCCTTTTCTTACCAAACCAAAGTCATGATTCTTTAAAGCCGTGATGTTGAAACAACCAAGGCCATCTGTGAGTTGGTAATTAGTTAGTCAGCTCCCACCCAGCTGTAGTCAAACAGTTAATGGGAAGAGCCTTGGAACCATTTTAATTGGATGACATTAAGAGATTTGTCATCTTCACCCACTAACGCCATCATTCTATAAAGCCTTTTTACCTAACCACTTACCTTTCCTGAATTACTTAAAAAGGCACGGAAGTGCATTTTTCACCTAAAATTCCGGAGTCTAAATAAAAATGATAAAGTTGTGGTGCAAAGGCATGAAGTAGTTGTGTTTTACTTGTCCCACTGTTGTGTTATTTACATACTTTACTGAAAGAAAATTATAGTTGCACTCAAGACCAACCACAGTGCCACAGAAAGGACAAATCAAACTTTGTGAGACCACAATAGTAACCACTCAGCCTGTTATGGTTGGGGTCCAACTGGCTGTGAGTTTTTGTTTTGTTAACTATTTTTCTGTTGGACTGCCCTGTTCCCTGTCATCAACTGCTCCCACAGTATATCATCCACTCTTCACCTGATCGTTGCTCCAGTCACACTGGTCAATCTCGTCAGCGCAAGTCTTACAATTTTCGTCTCCTAGTGTTCCGTGTAATTACCTTTCTGTTTTCTTCCCCAAAGTTCTATCCTGTCATCATTTTCTCCGGTCAGCTGGCTTCACCCCTCGGTCCCCGCTTCCATCAGCCTCCTTCTCCGCTGCTTGTGTCCGTGTCTCCTCCTCGGTTCATGCTCCCGGTTTTCCCACCTTCCACCTCCCGTTTCTCCTCCTCAGCTCCCGGTCTCCAGATATCTTTACGTCCCGGGTTTCCCAGCCTCCAGTCCTCCGCTTCCTTGTTCCTAGCGTCCATCTTGCCATTCCCTACATTGTGTTTTTTTCCTCAATAAATCCTGTTATTTTTTTAGCCGTGCATTTGAGACCTTCTGTGCTACCGTAACAGAACAATCAGGTCACTTTGGACTCAGCCGGCTCATCCCCGCCCCCCGATCCCACAGCTTCTGCGCCGCGGGACTTATCGTTTGCCGTGGCCTCCCAGGGAGCGTTGCTCGGCCTGCATGCTTTGGCTATTACGGCGCTTCGCTCCCTGACTAAGGAGGTCCAGTAGTTGGGCCATCGACCCCCTTCCCCCGGCATCTTCTGTCCTTCTAGTAATCTCGCTCTGTCTGCTCCCCTTGTTCACCCCTCCTCAGTTAATGTGGCTCCACCCACTCCGCTTGTATCACCTGTCTCCCCCGCCCAAAACATTCTCCGGTGTGCTGGGAACGTGTGAAGGTTTCCTGGTGCAGTGCGCCCTGGTGTTTAGCAGACTGCCGGTAACCTTTCACTCCAACGAGGCCAAGGTGTGTTTTGTCGACGGTTTGCTCCGTGACCGGGCCCTTTCCTGGTACACCTCGGAGAGAAAGGGGAGGTCCAATCTCTACTCCTCATACTCCGCCTTCGAGGAGGAGATGAGGAGGGTGTCCTCCGTCATCCTGTGCGGGGGCTTGAAAGATTCCTGTCTCATGTCCCTCCGGCAGGGGGATCGCAGCGTTGCGGAGTATTCTGTCGATGAAACAATACGGCTCTCTGTAGCGTGTTTCTGGAGGGGCTCAGTGAACATATGAAGGAACTCATAGCCACCAGAGACGAGTCGGAAAGCTTGGATAGTCTGATTGATTGCGCTATTGATTTTGATAACCGCATCCAGGAGAAGGAGAGAGAGCGTAATTCTTGCGGCTCGTCCTTGTCCTGTCTGCCACCGTCTCGGGCCTCTGCTTCCTCGCCTTCCCAGCCACGTCCAATTGCTTTCCCCTCCGGAACCCATTCAATTGGGCAATGCCCCTAAGGAACGCGAGTGTCACCGCCTGGCTGGGTTGTGTCTGTATTGTGGTAAATCTGGTCATTTCCTCTTCACCTGCCCCATCCAGCCCAAAATAAAAGAACCTCTCCCAAGCCACACCTCTTGTTCGATGTCTTCCTGTCCTGGCAGGAAGTGACAGTTCCTCTGGGGGCGCTAGTGCTGGTGCGGATGAAAATTTCCTAGACATCGAAGTTGCCTGCCAGCTCTCCATTCAATTCCATTCCTCTTGACACTCCCCTTTGTGCCACTAGTCTTAACGTTCCTCACTGCACTCCCCCACTCCAACTCCTCACTTCCGGTAATCACCACGAATCAATTTCATTTCACCTCATTTCCTCCCCGGTCACACCCATCGTTCTCGGTCTTCCATGACCCTAATGTGGACTGGGCGCGGGGGAAGATCAGGAATTGGAGTACGGCCTGTCATTCCTCCTGTCTGTTGTCGGCGCGAGCCCCCGGTAGGTCCCCTGCACCATCCGTGACACCTGACTCCCCTGATCTGTCTTTAGTTCCCACAGAGTACCTCAACCTCGCCTTGGTTTTTAGTAAGGACCAGGCGATGTCCTTGCCCCCCCACCGCCCTAATGACTGCTCCATAGCCCTCCTTCCGGATGTCACCTTCCTTCCAGTCGCCTGTTTAAGCTGTCCTGTCTGAAGAGCGAGGCTACGGAGCAGTACATTAAAGATTTACTTGCCGCCGGTATCATCCGTCCTTCCTCGTGTCCATTGGGCAATGGATTATTCTTTGTTGCCAAAAAAGATAAAACCCTTTGTCTGTTGTTACCGCCTGGCTCAAAGCCGGCAACAAAAAGGGAGGTCTCACACAGATAATGTAACCAAAAAAGAAGTTTATTCAACTAATTACCCTAACAACATAACTTAACCCAACATAAAGGTAACAGTGGGATGTGTAATTATAGAAGACATCAGTTGTGTTTGCCGTGCATGGATGAGTGAATGAATGAAGTGTGTTGTAAGATGCAACAAACCAGACAAAGAACAAAATGGTGGATGCTCCAGTAGGACCAGCTGAGAGAGAGTGAGACTCCCAGAAGGGCAGGCCTTTATGCCTTCTGTAGGCCACGCCCAGTTGGCCAGGTAAACACAACCCTCCCAACTACCTCCCCGCCCACTCTCAGCACCTAATAACAAAAAGGAGCAGACATGACAGGCCGGCAGATTGGGAAGGGCCGTCACACCGTGCATCGACTACCATGGGCTCAATGCAATCACCATTCGTAATAAGTATCCTCTGCCTCTTATGGATTCAGTCTACGAGTCCCTCTTCCGATACACCACGTTTACTAAGCTTGATCTTAGAAACACTTACCACCTGCTGCGGATTCGGGAGGACGATGAGTGGAAGACTGGGTTTAATACTCTGCTGGGTCATTATGAGTATTTGGTTAGGCCATAAGGTCTCACTAACGCCCCCGCAGTCTTCCCGGCTCTGGTTAATGATGTACTCTGCAACTACTTACATTGTTTTGTCTACCTGGACGATATTCTGATCTTTTCCCGTGACCCAGTCCAACACACAGAACACGTCCAGTTGGTGCTGCAGCGGCTCTTGGAGAATAGACTATTCGTCAAGGCTGAAAAATGTGAGTTCAGCGTTCTATCTGTGCAATTTCTGGGTTTTGTTATCGAGTGCGGGCGGCTTCATGCGGAGCCGACTAAAATTACGCTGTTGTTGACTGGCCCATTCCCACTTCAGTTAAACAGTTGCAATGTGTTCTTGGTTTTGCAAACTTTTACCAGCAGTTCATCCGCAACTACAGCTCTGTGGCCGCTCCTCTCAACCGTCTTACTTCCCCTTCGGTTCCCTTCATCTGGTCTCCAGAAGCCGCTGCAGCCTTCTCCGGTCTCAAGTGCCTGTTCACCTCTGCCCCCGTTCTCACCAACCCTGACCCATCCCTTTAGTTCTCCCACGTTCCACCTCCCGTTTCTCCTCCTCAGCTCCCGGTCTCCAGATATCTTCACGTCCAGAGTTTCCCCCTAGCCTCCGGTCCTCCACTTCCCTGTTCCTGGCGTCCATCTTCCCATTCCCTACATTCTGTTTTTTCCCCAATAAATCCTATTATTATTTTAACCGTGCATTTGAGTCCTTCTGTGCTACTGTAATACAGCCATCAAGATAATTATAAATATGATAACAACAGTGGAATCTGCTCAACTCTGATTAAAGGTACCATGCAGCATTTTTATAATCATTTACTATCATAGCAAAATGCCAATCTGCCAACTGTAGGTCGTCAATATTTACCAGCTGCTACACTGCACTGAGTGTCATTACAGTACTGTAAGTTGTGATTTACGGAAATTCATCTGGAGTTTCACTTCAGAAGTAACTTTATACGGCTCTAAAAGTTATACTCTCTCAATAAAACAAACACTAAACATCTAACATCAAAGAAGAATGATGTTGTTTAGGAAAACAACAAAATATTTTCATGCCGTCCTAATAGAAAACTCTGACATGCAGCCAAGTAACGTATAGAGGCAAAGCCTTTTGTAATTACTTGAGAAAAAAAATAATCGCAAGGTTTAATCCAATCCAATCCACTTTATTTCTATAGCACATTTTACAAACACAAAGTTACCAAAGTGCTGCACAGAAAACTCAAACATACAAAACAATTAATATAAAATATTATAAAAAAAAATAAAAAATACTAAAATACAGTAAAACAATAAGAGACATCAGAGGACCACACAACTCACATGGAGTTAAAAGCCAAAGAATAAAAATGTGGCTTTAGACGAGACTTAAAACACTCAACTGTTGGGGCTGTTTGGACATGGAGGGGCAGAGCGTTCCAGAGTTTAGTTTTAAGTCTTGTCTTGGGGACCACAAGCTGGAGCTGGCTCTCTGACCTCAGTGACTGTGCTGGCCTATAAATTAGGATGAGGTCCAAGATATATATTGGGGCGAGTCCATTCACAGCTTTAAAAACAAACAATAAAATCTTAAAATCAATCCTAAAACATACAGGAAGCCAGTGCAATGAGGCAAGAATTGGAGTTATATGAGCGCGCTTTTCGGTTCCAGTTAAAAGACGTGCTGCAGAATTTTGGACTAACTGTAAGCGTGAAAGTGCTTTGTGATTTATACCGATATAAAGTGCATTACAGTAGTCTAACGAAGTAGTAACGAGAAGAAATAAAAGCATGTGTAGCTTGTTCAAAACTGTTAAAAGACAAAAACGGTTTAACTTTGGCTAAAAGGCGAAGATGATAAAAACTAGATTTCACAACTGCATTTATTTGTTTGTGAAATTTAAAATCACTGTCTATTTTTACCCCAAGGTTAGTTACAACAGGATGCACAAAATCATTGAGGGGGCCCAAGTCTATCATAGAGTTAGTGGGGCCAAACTGCATGATCTCTGTTTTACTCTCATTTACTTTTAAAATCTTTTGGGCTAACCACGCTTTGACGTCATTTAAACAATCAAGTAGGGGTGTCAGGGGGCTGCCTTCCTGCTTTCTGATTGGTATATAAATTTGACAATCATCAGCATAACGACGATAGGAGATGCCATGCTTTTTAAAAACTATTCCAAGTGGAAGGAGGTACAGTGCAAAAAGAATAGGACCAAGAATAGATCCCTGGCGGACTCCACAGTTAAGAGGCACAGTTGATGAGGTAGAGTCCCCCATTTTAACAAAGAAGCATCTCCCTGAAAGATATGACTGGAACCATTTTAAGGCAGTCCCCCTAACTTCCACACAGTTTTCCAAGCGAGATAATAGAATTGTGTGGTCAACTGTGTCAAAAGCAGCAGTGAGATCTAAAAGCACTAAAATGGCTGAATCACCAGAATCCGTCATTAAAAACAGGTCATTAAAAACCTTTAAAAGTGCAGACTCAGTGCTATGAAATGCTTTAAAACCTGACAGAAAAATAATTTAATAGTAATAATACACAATATCTGTGGCATATTACAATGAAACCTCGGAATCTACAAGACAGTTGTTGGAATTGATTGACAGAGTTGATGTTTAGCCCGTTGAATTATGCTGTCACCATGCTGAGGGATACCTACTGCTGTAATTTACAGCTAGCCATTTTTTATGCAATACTTATGTTTTTACACGGATACTGGAAAAACTGATTTCGGAAGTAGAGTAATCAAGGTCTTTTAGTCATGTACACAACATTGGCAATGAACACATTATGCCTCAGGCAGCTCAATTAAATGCTCATTAAATAACTAAAAAGAAAATCACGCAAGTAAACGCAACATCTGAATCTAAGACAACAAAATAGTGCAAGTTAAAATGTACGGCTAAAATATGAACAGAATGACGAGAGAAGGGTTACTAATCAATAAGTGAAGCTGTGTAAACTCAATTACTGGCCACATGAATAATTAAAGTAAAATGCAAGTCACCAAAAATCTGCAATCAACAAGCTGTCATATGTTGTTACCATGAAGGTAAAATAAATTAATAATACTGGTAGGTGGTGAATCCTCTCATCTTCCATCCCTCTTTTCTGTTCTAAGAGGATCATGATGAGTGAACCCCTAACAGTGAGTGACACATGACATTTGAGGAGTGATAAAAATTAAAGGGGACTAATTCTTACAGAGCGCTGCATCTGGTGTCTCCTGACAATTACAATACTGTTGTGAAGTACTGCATTCAGAAAATACCCACTACCATCCTCCCTAAAAGAGGATTTGAAACCCAGATTGAGCATTTAGCATCACAGTGCTGAAAATAAATGTTATTGTCCCTTCCTCAGATGCTCTCCAGCTCAAAACAGACTTAATTTTAACCTGAGGAAAAAGCAATGAATAAAGAGATATGAAGTTAGGTTCAACTCATTCATTCATTCATATTTATTATACAGGCAAGTTAAAAGTAACATTACATTACAATATAAACAGGCCTGAGTGAGTTTAAAAACTGGTTTTCAGCAGGTTCCTGTTCTGCAGAAACATGGTTACAGCACATCGGGACAGACATTTGTACAGGACATCGATATGGACTAGACAAATTTGGACAACTAAAACAACAATACAGTTACATAAGGACAAAGACATTTATACAAGACATCAGCTGGACTAGACAAATACGGACAGTGCAAACAAGGCTTGGACAATACATGAGCAATTAATGTGTGCAAGTGTAACTGCTAAGAAGGAGCTGTTTATATGCCTTTTTGAAATATGTGATGGATGATAGTGTTATGATGTGATGCGGAATGTCATTCCAAATCTTGGTGTATGTACAGAAAAAATATTTTTGACCAAAGTTGTTTTTATATGGAGGAACTGGAATAAGTGCCTGTGAGACTGACCTAGTGAGGCATCCTAGTTTCATGTGTGTCGGAAGAAGTGCAGCAAGTGCTGGTAAGGTGGCATTTTGAATCTGAAAATGAAATGCAATTGCGTGGCTGTTTTCATAAGTCAAAGCCTTAGAACGTGCAAGTGCAATGCAATGGTGAGTGCCACTTAGGAAGGTTACTGTGGATCTTGAGACATCGATGCTATAGTCGTGCTATTGGTTCAGTAATTTCCTTCATGGTAAGAGATCAAATAGGAAGACAGTAGGACATACTATATATAACACAATTGCATGTAAATAGGTTTCAGAAACAGAAGAAGAAAGATATGATCTGATCTTACTATTAACATAAAGTTTCTGATTCAACTTTTTTGTTAAGTTAGACACATGTTCCCGGTATGGAAGGTGCGAATCAAGTAGTAGTAGTCTTTGTATCAACAAGTTCTTGGTTAGCAAAAGTAATAGAATTGGTAAAAGAAAAAAAAATTCTGAAAATACAGACATTCAGTTTTCTGTACATTGATGGTTAAATGGTTATTTTTCAACCAGTCGTGTAGAAGCTGAAGATCAGATGATAGTTTGGAATTTATTGTTTATAGTTTATATTTATTGACAATCGTCAGCATTCAGTAGACATTTTGAATGATTACAAACATGTACAAAAGAAAAATTAAGGGTCCAAGAATGCTGCCTTGTGGAACACCATTATCAGAGATTTTAGGTTGGGATGTTGCATGATTCATTTTAACGGCTTGCAACTTGTTCGTTAGGTAGGACAAAAGCATTTCTATCACAGATAACAAATTAAATGAGTGAAGTTAATTGAGCAAGATCTCATGATGGTTCACTGTGTCAAAAGCTTTACGAAAGTCAATAAAAATAGCTCCAATGATGTGACCTTTGTTAAGAGAGCCACGTATTTGTTCAGTGAAGAGTAGTAATGCTGACATGGTTGATCTCTTTGCACAAAACCGTATTGACAGTCACTGAGCCAGTTGTTAGTTTCAAGGTAAGAGCTAGTTATGCAGGGCTTTTTCAAGCAACTTAGACATTATTGGAAGTATAGCAATAGATCTGTAGTTTGAAACAAGAGTATGATCATCAGATTTAAAAATAGGAGTGATTTGAGCCATTTTCCAAATCGTGGGAAAGATAGGTAGCCTAATACATTGGTTGATTAGGTGCTGAAAAAAAGGTATGAGGCTATAAGCATGTCTTTATAAATGAAGTGTTTACACCATAGATATCACGGGCATGAGAATTTTTTAGTGAGTGCAGTATTTTAATCACCCCGTTCTGAGAAATCTCAGAGAATGAAAACTGATCAGGTGTTGAAGAGAGAACTAGTGAGAAAGAGCAGGGAGTGGGGAAGTCTGTTGCCAATTTTTTAACAGATGATATAAAATAGTCATTGAAAGCACTTGCAATCTTTTGTGAATCTGAGATGAAAGTACCCTGCAGAGAAATTTGAATATCAATTTTTTTTTTCTTTTCTTAGTTTCACCTGTGATGACCTTAAGGGTCTGCCACAAAGTTTTCGGATTGGTGGCAGATTGTGTAATCAGCTGTTGAAAATAGACCGCCTTAGCGTTGCGTAATTCAGCTGTACAATTATTTCTAATTTGAATGAAATTATTTTTACTCTCTGGTGTTCAACTCAGCCTTTGCATTTTAAGGAGAGACCTTAGTATAAATATTTCAGAATTTATCCATGGTAATTTACTCTGCCTAGGTCAAACCTTGCTGGCAGTAGAATATTTATTCTGTATTTTTTTTAGTTTAGTGTGAAATTGCGTTAAAATTTGATCTGGATATTCCAGTGACAGCTCGTCATTCCAGTCAATAGCTCTAAATTTAGTAATGAATTGTGGTAATTTTGAAATCGGTATTTTAGGCGCAGAGTAGGGGGCATGAGTTTTGGAAGATTTTAAGATTGTCCTAACTGCATAGACGAGCGAATGATCTGAAATAGCCGCTTCTAAGACACCTGACATTGCATATTTGAGGGCTGATTCGTGACGACAAGATCCAGGATTGAGCTGCGTTTTTTGCCTATTCTTGTTGGATCCTTGATTAATTGATAAAGTCTGAGTTTCATTACAGTGGCTTTCAAAGATTTTGATGAGCCATCATTCCAGTCAAGGTTAATTTCACCCAAAATTACAAGCTCCTTTGTTGTAACAGATTGAATTATGTCAGAAAGCTGAGATAGATAAGCATTTACACTGGCACTCGGAGGCTTGTAGGTGACAATAATAGTAATTGCATGTTGAGATGTAAAATGTATTACCAGTTTTAATGTTTCAGTTTCAGTTTCAAATTTAGATATTTCTGACTCACATAAAAGGCCACTCCGCCGCCGGTCTTACCAGTGTGGTCTTTACGATAAAGTTCATAATTTTTAATGGAAAGAAAAGAATCAGGAATACTGGGAGTTAACCATGATTCTGAAATTTCCATCACATGTGCTTTCGTCTGTGCAAGCAAGATTTTAAATTCATCTAGTTTGGAAACTAGGCTTTGAGTATTTAAATGGCAGATTTTAAAGCCTTTGGTGTTACCAAGTTGACCAGGATTAGTTGGACTTCTTCTTGGGTGAAGTCTTCTTCTGTGTGCTTTGACTGTTTTAACTATAGGACCAAGTGAACAAGTCTTGGGGGAGGAAGTCGGAATCGAAGAGGGAGTGAGAGTAGATGGAGCTAGAAGTCTCAAATGGGGAAAAAAGCCTTGAGTTGTAGGTAGAAACATGCACTGAGGTACAACAGTAAACAGTCTGTTGCAGTTTGCATGGGCATATAGTTTCCATATGTGCAATATACTTAAAGTTGTCAAGAAGATTTTTGAGCCAGGCCCAGGATTAAGCTCAACCTTTCCAATAAATAAGAGGATAGTTATTAAAAGTCTTGATGTGGTTAAAATGTAATTAGTTGTTTTTGGTTAAAATCATTTGATTTAACGTCAGTTTCCCACCAGTGAATATTTATAGAAACTAACTTGTCAGAGTTTTTGAACACAGACCTCAGGTCAGTACAGTGTGGGCAGTTTACCGGGGCACTGGTGCGCATTGCAGGAAGTTCCGCCAATGGCCGAGCACGCCGCAGCCGGGCACACCTGCACGGGGCAGCCACCCCGGGGGGCCAACGGCTGGCCAGCCCGGCAAACCCTGCGCTCCGTGAAGCAGTGCAGGTCCATAACCGCCTGCAGTCCACCTCCACAACTCCAGCAGGGCACAACCGCCGGGCATGGCCCCCCGCCAGACACACCCGTCCAGCTCATCCAGGCAATCCGGCTCCACACCACCCACGCAGCAGGGCAAACAGCAAGGGGGATGACTGTGGACAGGAGCAGGAACTCCGACAGCATGCAGGGTCACCACAAGGACAAGAACCGCGTTAACAAAATTGCTTGAGAAGATAGACGATGACCCAGATTTTGGTGGAGCTTGCGTTGACATGCGCGACGATGTTAAAGGCCGTCTAGAGCAGGGGTGTCAAACTCATTTTAGTTCAGGGGCCGCATACAGCCTAATGTGATGCCAAGGGGGCGGGACCATTAAAATCATAGCACAGCTCATCATAGCTGTAAATCTAAGATTTATACATGAAACATACATAAAAGTGCATACATACAATTTAGGTCCAAACTCTTTTGTGACTAACAAATTGCACAATTTTTAGCAATTATTACAGGAAGGATTCCTTTTTTGAGTGCAAAATGTTTCTAATGCAGCATTTTACAAGAATTACTCTAGTTTAGACTACTTTGTTTTTGCTCCTGAAACTTGGCATCTTTTAGCATGCACAATTGCATCAGTGTCAGATGTCAGGTCCTGAGTAGCAGCCAGTTTCAGAATGTCATTTAAGTGTTGGTGTGTGAGCCTTGAACGCAGTTTTGTTTAATTGATGTTCATTACAGAGAAAACCTGTTCACAAAGTTAGGTAGTCCCAAACATGCATAACATTTTTGCAGCTAGGGCTGTTAAATTGGGGTACCCTGGCAGGAGACACTGATATAATATGTCCAAGTCCACTGAGGAAAATGTGTTCTTCAAATTTGTATCACATTACAAATCAATTATTTCTAATTGGATGTCGACGGGCACATCAGAAGCTTTGACTGTGATGGGTGAGCGAAAACTGCAAATTCTGTTTTGAGTTCACTAAAGACCTGAAACCGTTTCTCAAACTCCCACAGCAATCCTGAAATCTTGTCTTTGTACCGTTTCATGCCAGCATTAACGACAGTCGCACTTACATCTCTTAGCTAGGGGAAATGAGCAGGGTCACCACATGCTAGCTTTGTCTACCAAAATGTCAGCTTCAACTTGAACGCACGTATGCTGTCATAATACTGTGTAACAACTTTTTACGGCCTTGCAACATTTTGTTCAAATTATTGAAGTGCTCTGTAATATCCACCATACATGCAAGGTCCTGCAGCCATTCCAGAGATTGTAATTCCATTACTGGCTTTCCTTTTGTCTCCATAAACTGTCCAATTTCCTCTCGTAGCTCAAAGAAACGCTTCATCTTACTTCAGTGTGGTATAGCAGGCCATGGGTAATTTTATTGTCAGACCTCTGGCTCAGGTAAAATTAACAGTTTGGACAACCACCTCCATGACGTGATCCATTTTTGATGACTTGCAACACAATGCTTCCTGGTGCAAAATACAGTGAAATGTCCAAAAAGCAGCTCCTCCATTTGCGGCTTGTACTTTCTCTCAGAATTTTGTCACAACTCCTGCTTTTTTTCCAATCATTGATGGCGCGCCATCTGTAGCCACGCTGACATCACGCGACAGTCTACTCTGACTCTGTCCAGCACACAAACGAGAGAGCTTAAACTGTCCTCAGTTGTTGTGGTGTCTATCATAAGCACCAACACAAGGAACTGCTCTGTGATGGCCAATGTCTCATCAACTCCATGAATAAATATAGCCAGTTGAGCAACGTCTGTAATGTCAGTGCTCTCATCAATTGCAACAGAAAATGTAAGAAATGACTTGACTTTGTGTTTCAGTTGGCTGTCCAAATCAGTGGATAGTTCCGAAATCCTCTCTGCAATAGTATTCCTCGTCAGACTGATGTTAGCAAAAGCTTGTCGCTTCTCGGGACATACAGTACGAGTTCTGCAGCCTTTAGCATGCATGTTTTGATGAACTCCCCTTTGTAATACGGCTTTGATGCTAATGCTATTTCATTAGCAATTATGTAGCTGGCTTTTACTGCTGCATCACTGACCTCTCGGCTCCAAGTGAAAACAGACCCACCAGCAATTAATTTATCTTGTCTTGTCTCAGTTGTCCTTGCAAGCTGTCGTATTTTTCACCATGCTGAGTCTCATAGTGGCGCCGAATATTGTATTCCTTAAACCCGACACGTGTTGCATACACACCGAGCACCCAGGTTTCCCATTCATCTCTGTGAATAAATAGGAAGCTGTCCCTTTTTCTTGGAATACTCTACACTCAGTATCCACTTTCTCCTTTTTGACAAAGACATTTTGGCTACTGAGGGTGTAAAGGCAAGTACAAAAGTAAGTACATGTATCGCAGTAATCACTGAACATTAGCTGCGTGTGTCTCAGCATTGTTTTGTCGTTTTCTTTCAGCTGTTCCATGTCTAAAACACTGTGCCCCCTAGCGGACAATTTAGGAATAGCAGTTTTTTAAAAACATTCTAGTTCATGTCTCATTGCAATTTTTCACTTTCAGATTTATCCTGCGGATCCGGATTTAACCCCTTGGCGGGCCGGTTCAGGCCTGCAGGCCGTACGTTTGAAACCCCTGGTCTAGAGAGTCTAGGACTGGTCCTTTTTTTATTTAATGTCCATATAAGACGGCTTTGGCGAGCAGCCGCATAGCACAATTGGAGCCAGTAGAGTGTCAGTTTTGCAGCATACTTGACGAATGTCAGACCTGCAGACGCCTGGATTGTCACGTATTTGGTTTGTTGCCGTAGTTCACAGCCACCTGTGACTGTTACCACTGCCGCTGCCGCTGCTGACGCCATCTTGGACTAGTTCCAGTAAGAAAAAAAAGCTAATTCTGTGCAGTTACAGGACTGAATTTGAAAGGAAGAAATTATGAGCACCAAGATACAAAGTCACATCCAGTATTGCTTTCATAAATACAGCTATTTCACCCTTCATTAAACCTTACACTCTGTTACATTTCTGGCTCTATGAGAAGCAAAGCATTTAGGCTGTAGGATGTTCCTTCTTCAAGACAGGCATCCTACATTTATACACTCTGCCTGTATTGCAGGCCTTGCAATCTGTGTTATAATGTTGTATCTTGCATTAGTGAAAATCCTTATACTTGCACCAAAAACGTCCCTTGGAGATTAGGAAACTCAATCTGGCTTGATAACCAACTAGATTATTCCTTCCAGCACTCCCAGCAAGCGAGCAGAGCCTTTTAAACATTTAAGTCTGTATTGTCAACAGGATCAAGAACCTTTATACTTTTAGAGGTTTAAAACCCTACCAGATGGTGACAGAGACAGAGTGTTATATCATCAATCCTCCAGAGGATTAAAAATGTAGGCTATCTTAATTCTTATGTATGCACTACACATGCATGCAATACCAATTTGATGTTATGGGGCATTATTAGTTGGTGCAAATCTTAGATATTGATCTTGCTCACTTGTTCATCGGCAAGGACTTCCATGAATAAATACCCAAATATAGACTACATTGTTAAAGAAGGTCCATAGTGTATTTGATAATGAGCATGCTGTAATCACTGTTCTACATTTGTTTTCTGCAGCAGTGCCCAAAAGCATTGGTTTTAGGCTATGGACCTAATAAGATTACCTGCTACACATTATTGTAGATGCATGTATTTTTTATTAGTCCTTTACCTTGTTCTTTGTCTCACAGAGTCAATACAACAAAGAGAGAGGTGCAAGTCCCTGGGTGTTTGAAAGAGCATATTGAGCTATTCTGAGTCAGAGTCTGTTACAAATGACACAATACTGACTCTTATAACAGGCTGCTTCTCCATGAATTATTCCCTTGACCTGAGCCCCACTCAATCATAGAGCACACTTAATAAGTTAAACCAAGAGCAATAAATAAGATGAATGACACATCAGCACTGATGCTTGTCCTCATCTGTTGACAAAAGCAGCGGGTCCCGGGTCAGGCCCAGGCAATGGATGAGACCAATCACAATGACATACGGTACAGTTCAGTTCAGGCCTCGAAAATTGATAGGAAATGTGCATATGATCAACAGCCTGCTGGCAACTCAGGGCACCACTTTGCACTACATGCTGAAGATTTAATGCTGCTTTGTGTCAAAGAAGCACCAAATCGTAGCTAGATGGAAACCTCAGGTGCTCTCCCTGCCAAGGATCATCTCCACATCTGCTACAGCAGAGAAAACAGATATCAGAATTCAATCTAGCTGCACCATCTGTTCACAGATATCACGCCTGTCATTTGCTATGGGCTGCCCATCAAGAGTAGAGGCCTCAAGTTCACCTTACCATCAGAGATGCCTTAGACTCCAGTCTTATAAAATGTGATGGATGAAAGCTGCAAAGCATCTACTATAAGGGGTCTGTCGAGGCCCACCACACAATCATCACAAGGGTGTAAGAAGTTTAACAGAGTGAACACCAGCACTGAAGCTTTAATCAGGTTTAAAATGTAGCAGTGTTTTGGCTGTGCTTCCACCCAATATAGTCCCAAATCAATATCTGCCTAGGAAATCGTCTAGTCTTAATCTACATTGCTATTTGTACTCGTTGTGAATACGCAGGCCACAAGAAGTAATTAGGTTGTTGTCTTTTGTTGGCTCACTTTTACTCACAACATGCTAACGGGCAACATAGGATTCCATTCACTACGCTAAGCTAACTAGCGGCAGCGCTGCCAGTGAGCACCGGACTAAAACAATGCGTTGGCCCACCTACCTACTGTTAGAGGAGACCGTGATAAGCCCTATTTCAACAAACGGTGGAGTGTCCCTTTAGCTTTAACCGTATCAGCCGACTGTAAGTGTCTCTTGTAGCTGGTTGTTTTTCATTAAAGAAGATCAGGTCTGACAACAAACAATTTACAGAGAATCCTACTGGGTCATTATACTTTCAGTGAACCAGAACGTCTGATGTTTAATGATATTTTTACTTTCTAACACAATTGAAACTCAAAAGAACCAAAGTTGAATTGGGGTGAACTAAACTCTGAATTGAAATAATAAAACTCAAAAAAGAACACAAATTTCTCAAGACAATGAAACAAAACTATTATATTATTGTGTTTTTGCTCTTTAGAATTGGGTTATTACCATTCATTCTGAAATGACACATTGTTTAGTAAAATATAATTTGGACTTACATGCAATGTGCAGACTGGCCTCTCTGCTGACAATGGTGCCAAAAGAGTTTGATGCCAGGCACTGATAGATGCCAACATCTTCCTCTTTATTCAGATGGCTGATGCGTAAGTTTCCTCCCATAAGAGAGTAATGGGACCCTGGTCTGGGCAGGATGAAAGAGTCATTGAGCTTCCACCTGGGAATATAAACACATGATACACAACAAAACATTATTAATGCAGAGTGTTAATATGCTCTGTAGGTTTCCTTTTTCAGACTAATTGATGCTGATGCAAAGAGACCAAGTAATGTAAATTAGAGACTACCTATTAGTCTAAACTGCAACCAAAATAACATAGTCTGGTATGTGTTGCAGAAAAAACTATTTAAATTATTATAACTGAAAGGAGAAGCAATCAGCAACAGTCATTTTAAAAGACTGTCAACATCTATTCAGTTTTTTTCTCACTTCAAACACACAAAAAACAAAAACCACATGTGGGAGGCCTTTTCACCATGAATGAAAGCCTCCACTCCAATCACAGTGATTTTCAGATGGGAGGGCAAAGCACCAGGACTGCTCAAACAAAATGGGCACATGTAAAGCACATGATGATGGTGCTTTTTGATTAAACCTCTTGTTTTGAATAATATGGGGGTCCAGCAATTGTGTGTGAGGGAGAAACCAGCAAGATGCAACTGCCAGCAATCAGCTTTTAACTGTACAAGATGTCTGTGTGGCTTGATTTTAGGAGACTTAATGTTGTTCACTTTGCATAATTAAGGTTTATGGTCTAAGAAAACCTGCTGAGTTGATGATGCCAGTTCAACCAAATGCAGCATGTGGCCATAACCTCTTTAATGATTACACAGACTACAAGGCTTAGTTTATTTTTCACTGTGAACAGCAACTACTTTACAACACAAAAGCAAAACTTGTTTTGCAGGTAGCTTTCTAAATATATTCAGATACATTTAATCAATTCGATAGGTTGTATTATACCCAGGCAAAGTTAGTGTCTGCACAACCATTTTATTCTCAAACCAAATCACAGGCAAAGGGAAAGAAAATTACAAAAAAAAGAATAGTAAACAAAGACTAACATAAAAAGTGACAAGACCTCCCAAAGGAGAATCTCAAAAAATAGTTTTCATTGAGAAACAAAGCAGAATTAGGTTGAATGGTAGCTCCTTGGTCCTGATTAGATTTTCGAAGCTCTCTGAGAAAAAGAAAGCTTGAGATTTTTATTTCTGACTTTCTTCCTCCTTTTTCACTGGCAAGGATTTAGATAAAGACAGCGGGAGGCAGGGTTGAAAAGACGGGAATGGAGGGATATATGCAGTGGAGCGGCGCTCAACGTTAGATTGGCTGATTAGATGGATTTAGTGATTTGGTGTTGCAGCTGGAACTGGTCCATGAGCTCCAGATGAGACAAATCAAGGGGCCACGGTGACAACTTAGAGTGGGGGATTTATGTGGTAGCGGTTATGGGTAGTCTTAGACAAACTAATTTGTCCTTGGCAACCCTGAAATGGACCTGCCTTCATAAGCAGCAGTAAAGAGCTACTCAATATGTGGTGTCCTGCTGCTGAACCTCGCAAAGACCCGGAACTCATTTCCAAAGCTGGCACAAGTTACCTTTGGTTAAAAAAAAGTAAATTGCCAAGGCGATGACAGCACTAGGATGTATGCTGACTGAACTAACAACGCAGCAATGTCCATCTAAATATCAGGCCCATCATTAATAGGGATGTAAGTATGATATCATAACAGCTTGTGATCAATTTGAAAATCACTTTTTAATGTGGTATATCAACTGCCACAGTTGGTGGCACTTGCTGTAATTAAAGAGCTCATTAAAGCAAAATGTGATTTGACATGGAGCCGGGCACACTCTCAGAACTTGAACTCAGAAGGGCATAAAAGACTTACAGATTTGAACTCATAAACTGGCTTTGATTTCAAAAAGTCAGACTATCCAGACAGTGAAATAGCGAGTGATTGCTTAATACGTGTATCCCATCCAAGTGATAAGATATTGTACATTTATTTCAATTTGTGCCTATTAGGTATAACACCAAGGATCTTCAAGCTACATTAACAGCCACATATTCTGATGTTATGAGGGATCGTTTCAACCTATTACACATTAAATGCTTGGCATTGCCATTTGCATTTAATTACACTGACGGGAGTACAACAGCAATGTGGCCTCATTTGATAGATTATAAATTAATAGCTTATGCGCTTGATGCACTTTAAAGGAAATAATTGTTTGTCATTTGTTTTCATTTGTTATTATTTTAGCGGCAAAGGAAGTGGACATCAATTTGTTTCTAACACAATAGCTGCTCAACCTCACAGGGCCAGGGTACTGAACAAGGACAACGACTAGCAGCAGTTGTTCGGCACCCCAGTCCATCAAGTAATTTGAATCATGTTTATCATGTAATGATAACCTCCAAATCAGATGCACTGTGGCAATGTCTGTGCTGCTGTGGGTAATAATGCTGCACATAAAATGTAACTAGCAGAAGCTGAGGAGTATTCTGCCATTTCATATCTGGTATATGAAACATACTCCACTGGTGTTTCTCTTCCCCACACAATCTCTGTCCTTATAGGAGCAGAGTTTTGGTGCATGATTGTCTTGGGTCACTTGATCTTTCCATTGGTTAGTGATACTGATGACAGGAAGCTCTCAAAGTGAATTCTACAGCAGATAAATGTCCAACCGCCAATGCAAATATACAATGGACCAACAACTGAGGCCAATTAATTAATGATTTAAAAATTAACCACGACTAACAATGATGCCAAGTGCTGCAGGCAGTGAGCAGAAGCGAGCCATAAGGTCAACGAATCTTCAGTTTTCCCAGGTTATACTTGGTTTTTAGTATAAAAGTTGTAATTAAAAGCTCTAATAAAGTTCTATGTAAAAACTGTGCATTAAGTCATGCCTGGAGGTGTTACCTGTAAAAGGGCGGAGGATATCCTTGGGCCTCACAGCTAAACACTACCTCTCTGCGGTTCTCGCCAGGTTGAAGGGGAAACACCACACTGCCGGGTTGTTTGGTAAACATAGGCCTCAGCAGGTCTCCGCTTCCTGGGTGGAGAGCCAACAAAACTACATTAGGATATCCTGGTGAGCATGAAAACCAATTTTTTAATTTTTCTGTTGGCAAAAGAAATTAATTAATTAATTAGTGCAGAAAACCCCCCACAAAAATAGCCAAAAGGAAAAAAAATAGATTTTGCATTATACATATGATCTAATAAGACATACATAAAATAATTAGACAAAACACAAAAAAGCTGTTCATCTACTTTATCACATTACATGATGTTCTAAGAAGCCAATTCTCCACCTTTAAACATGACTAAGCAAGAGTTTCCCACCCCAGTAGATATTAGGCTTACTAACGAAGAAAGCACATAGAAAAATAGTGCAGCAAAAGAGAAGGTTGAATCACAATAAAATCTCTGTTTAGCATGGATCTGACCGTCGGCCATGTGAGCAGAGCCCATGAGCATATTTCATATTAGTCATATTTAAAAAGTTGCTGGATCTCTGAGGCATACTATATTATCAGCCGGAAACCTTCTTAAAACATACGCTGCCACCGTGCTTAAGCACAATTAAATCTAAACCTTTTATCAACATGGTGCCCTTTGTAGAAAGCCCCGAAAGGGAGTGTTGTTTCCTGAAATACAAATTCTTCAAATTATTGTGCTTTTTCTAAATAGTTAGTATTACACTTCCTCATGACAAAAAAACAACCTGTTATTCTATATTTCATCATAACTACCAATAATAATTTACAATGCAAGTTTGCCATTATACAATAAATCCCCAGTGTGGCTTGCAAATATCTTTGAATGACACTTTTACAGTATTTCTGCATAAATGTAATATGTGTACACTTGCTATTATCATGATTATTCATTATGTGGTGTTTTGCAAGGAAGAAATACATATATACAATATAAACAGCAGAGCACATAAATTAGAACTCTAAATTCCTTGATTAATGTTAAAGAATTTATGATTCATTGTCTTTGAAGGAACAGAAAAAGCCTAAGAAAAAACAAATGACAAAGACAGCAGAATGTCTAGTGTGACATTTGTTTCCTAGTTAATTACAAGGGTACAATAGTGAATGCATGTTGTGCAGGCAAAGCACACAGTAGGAGTGACCCATGGGGTAGTCAACACTTCACTGGAATAAATATTTCTTTCTGTGATGGAAGGGAATTCATTTGGATTTGTCAGAAAACATTTGCATTTCTATAATGACGCAGTGGTGAAGTGGGAAGATTCTGTAGGCAGGGTAAGTAATTTGCATGAGCGGCAGGTATCCTTTCAAGTCAATGGCGCCATGGGAGTACAGGTTTATCCTCAAGACTCAAAATAACTCTCTGAGAGGGTGGGGATGTTTGACAAGGGACCTTGTACGCTGATTGTTTCACTCCAAGAGGATAAACCTCTCAGAAAGTTACACAGAAAAAAGGCCGCCTAATTACAATCTTTGTTAGATGAAGCATGTCCCTCGAAACAGCGTTGAGAGATGATTGATTACCAGAAGACACCTCTTGTACAGTCCATACTCTAACACAAATCCACACTTGTACACAAACTTAGAAGGAGTATAACGCTGTCGGTTAACTTGAGATGAAGCACTTGATGAATGATTCAGGTTATCAACTACATATTCATTCAGCATCATTTTGAAAAATGCTTAAATTTGGGCATTTCAGCTGGCAGGCCCAAAACATAATCCAGCCCTTAGTTATTAATTAGCACATTAACTCGCAGCAATTCAAAAGTCTGACCTCAAAGACAAATCATTAGATTAAAATTGTATTATTTTCACAATTAACGTGTGCAATTTTATACAAACAGATAGTTATTTTTGTGTTTGTTCGATCACATGAGTTTGTTCTACCACCTGAATATAACCTCAACCAAAAGGTGATCTTGCATGGACTCAAATTCAGCCTTTGCGATAATCCGGTTAAATAGTATATGATTTATTAATCATGTATGTTGTATGTATTTAAAAGAACTTACACTGCAGTGTGTATGTACTGTATGGCAATTACAAAAGCTACAGCTTTGTGTAATAAAGATTATAATATTAAAATAAATATTTTCTTTGAATAAAAATTGCCTTACAGATGTTTTAATGACAAATTGCTTATTATTATGGGTTATTACATCTGTTTTGTGTGCTAAAAACTAAATTAATGCATTAAGACTTAAAAGAACATGCACTGCGCTGAATCATCCTCGGGTTTGACTCTGACCTCTGCCCTTTTGCCGCATGTCATTCCCTCTATCTCCCCTTCCTTGTCTTTGGCTGTCCTATAAAAAATAAATCTTTAAAAAAAAAAATTAAAAAAGAATGTAGGGTAAAAGATGCCGTTTGAGCACAGTGAGTGAGTCATGGTGTTTATTTAGTGTGTTGGACTTCGCACTTATCAGTTGTGCTGTTGCTATGCTCAAAGCACAAACAACCGCTAAACAGAACAGCTCGCATTACCCCTTCTGCACCCACAAGCAAACACCCTAATCGCGCTGAACCATGTCTGTCAAAGCATTTTTGAATAACCTTAGTGTGTACTACACTCTTAATCAATCCTTAAGTGGGCTGCAATGCACACTCAATATTTAATTAATACAAAACTAATCAACATAGATATTTGGTTACAGCCCATACTCTTGGTTATGGCAGTGAACTGGCCTGATCTTTGGCTGCACCATGGCAACCGTTATTAAAATGGTGAACAAGTGTCAGAATAATGAGAAGGGATAGAGCTCCGTGGGCTAACCAAGGGGCTTAGTTCAAACTGATGCAAACTCTCTGAAAGTATTTCGTTCAATTCAGGGGAATGAATGTAAGATGTGGTAAGGAGAAAGTGGAATCATTTTCAGGCTTGCTTTCTGATAATCAAACATAGATGTGCAACACACTACACCAGACTGAGATCCACAGGCCGAAGACCTTTTATTTTTGTGGCATACCTGTTGGCTAATCAAGATTGTGGCTGCGTACAGGAAATACACCTTGTAAAAGTTTTAAATTTAAAATCAGCACTGACACTTCAGTTGACAGATTGTTACCCATTTTAAAACCTAAGAAGGAGTCAAGAAATCATGTTAAAACCAGAGTGTCAGAATCTGATGGCAGGTCCAAACATTGAGCACCCCAGAGCACAGAATCCAAAATGATGAAAAAGCGCTCTATCAGAGAAGTGCACTGATCCAGAATCCTAACAGGAAGTTGACTGCACAATGCCGCAGGACAGAAATGGAGGTCATTATGAAAGGGTCTTTAAAAAAAAGGGCCGTCTCTACTCATATCTGTCACCTGCTGCCAGATGGTGATATGTGCAGCCGTTTTCGAAGGCTCCTCAGACAACATGAGACTCAGCATCGAAGCACAAGTGGAAGGCAGAGGGAGCGGTTTAGGAGGCTGAAATAAAAACTAATCTCAAATTCAATACTAGCTGACAGCAAATGAATTCCTCCAGCTTACCTCAGCATGAATAAACAGGCACATGGGGAGTCGGCTGTGGGGGAGGTATCGGTCGTTTGTGAGGTCCCAAATCCATTCGTTTCAGCTCAGGGTTTTATGCATCAAATAAAAAAAAAGCCAATCTTGCTTTTTAAAGCATCTTTCCCCTCTGTCCAGGCCGATAAGATACACCTTTAAGGTCTCTCATTCAGGGGCAGCAAATGTTACTCCAGAGCAGAAGGAAGGTTTGGGTTGTTTTGAGTAAAGTTTCCTGTAGATCCCATTACATTGCATCTAAATATCTAGTGGAACTTATTTATAAGTCCTTGAAAACCAGAAACACAGAAGATATACAGTATATGAAGCACATATAAAAGACAAACTAAGACAAAATGTTCCGTGCCACTCTTAACTGCTATGACTATCAGACTATCAGACTACAGACTCGTTAATTAAGTTAACAACATTTTCAGCAACACAGTCTGTAAGGAGCGGAATGTTGCCAACACATTCTCAACCAACAATCAACCATGTCACACTATTCTCAAGCTAATCAAAGCTGGTGCATCTGAAATTCAATAACACTCCTTGTATCCAGGGTATCCAATACCACGTTCACTGGGGAAACACAGAATTGATTTGGTCCAACTCCATATGTGGGAATGGGAAATTAAAGCTATATCTTGTTGTTGTTCCCTCTATTGAATGTCTACATAGACCCAGGAACCTATTGCTACTCAGAATGCCATTTGTCATCTAATTGTAATACTATTCCAAGTATTTGTTCCTCAAGATCAGTAAGAAGGTTATTTGTCACTTTCCAACTGCTATGGTCTACACTAATGGAAACATTCATCATGATTTGAATGATTTAATTCAACCATAAGTGGTTTTAATTTTTTTTGACACTGCAGTGTGGATTCCTGTACTTTTCAAATGTCTCTTGCAACATGTAACATGAATCTTATTAAGACTATCCAAAATATCATATTTAGCACAACACACACATTTACACTCTCCCGTTGAGCTACTGTATGTGTGAGTGATTGTGTGATGCTAAAATTAAATGTTTAATTATTTCTGATGAATATAAATCTGGTGAGAAGAGTGTGACGACTGTCCTGTCTTTACTTGCATCTAAGATACAGTTAAAATGTTCACATTAATACTGAGTAATTTTATGCCAGAAATATGCCAGTTAAAGCAGCTGCTAGCTGTGCTCCAGGCTATCGGAGGTATCCCGACACAAATATATATATTGCTGTTTAATTGGTAGTGATGTATTTAGAGAAATACACAATACAAATAAATTAGTATAAATATATTACTAACACTACAATGTGTTCTCAAGCATTTAAATTGGATGATTTTTCATTCCTGCATGAAGGGAAAATACAGCCAGCTATGGAAGGAAGATTCACTCGGAAATATTCCACATTTTCACATATACAGAACTTCAAAGATGCAATAAAATCCTTGCTTACGAATTCCTAAAAGGCTTTGCCATGTTCTGATGAATCAATGAGGTGAGTCAATATTTGAAACTCCAGTACTCTCCAGGATGCACGCAGGAGGGATACAGATCATAGTAAAAGTAGTTCTAGGAGATTATAATGCTGGCCAGAAGCAGAACTTCATTTATACTAGCATTCTAAGTCTTGTCTTCTGAGTATTTATTTAGGGTGACCGCTGGCTAATACTTAGTTCTGATTGATGAACACAGTCCGAGGTGAGTTATTTGTAAACACCAGGCATCTAATCGTATCACTCCACTTCCAGTAAGTCCAAGAAATGTTGATTTTTCATCAAATTAAACACCAAGACCTTGTACAAAAAGGCTGACCATGGAAGATTTTTACCATATTAATTCTAAATTGTTCTGAAAAACAATTGTTTACTTCTTTTCCTGTTTAATTCTGGCTCTTCAGTGCCAACTACAGATGTTTCTATGATTTCACTCCTGCAAATTATTTTTAGGCAGATTCTTGTAAATTCAGTGAGCTTGAAGTAAAATGTTTTGAAGTCAATATTTAGCATCAATGATTTATGCTTTGGCAAGTGTGTAGTAAGAGGGAATATGTACACAGAGCTTTGCAGTACGGGCTTATTTTTTCCTAATGACCAGACTGCTGTACAGTGGCTCTTGGATACATTATAATGTTTTCGAATACTGCAGTGTTAATTGAACAGAAATTATATCTCCTCTCTCTAGTCCTTAAATATAATAAGTTACTTTATGAAAACAAATGGAGCTTTCTTGGTACACTTTTGTGAACATGCTCTGTCAAGCAGGTTATGACTGTATGACAAAACCACTTCTGGCAGATGGAGACTGATGATCCAGTGCTGGAAGTTGCTTTCTGTGTGACCGTTAGCTGTATGGGTGTGGAACAAACCGCATCCACCTCAACGCCTCTTCTTTGCTCCCTCGGTCTTTTTCTTACCCACTCACTCACTCACTCACTCACTCACTCACTCACTCACTCACTCACTCACTCACTCACTCACTCACTCACTCACTCACTCAAACACAAACAGTACACACCCCTGTCTAAGGCCGTTCAGACCCTCTGGGAGGAATGGGGGGAAAGCTGGTTAACTTCCAATGAACTCGCTGTGGGAATGACTTCCCCTTTGCCCCACTGCTCTCCCACACAGATGACGCCTACTGTATAAAAAAACACTTCCAATTCTGGATGAATAAACTACCTAGAAGCACCTATCTAACACTCTCACAGAGTGCTTTCTCTACCGAGTATTGCAAGTCTGCATACTAAAATGCTTTCTCAGAACACAAAGGCTTTGGAGGTCTATCGTTATATTGCGCCATACTTGTCTTGCAAGTGGAGCACATGTCATGTAACGTCTTACTGAATATTAATGCCAGGTTACTCTGTGTTACCAACTGTGACTGTGAGCCTCAAGAGTGAGGCAAGGGCTGCGCAACACAATGCTTTTCAGAAACGACTAGCCCTCTGCTCCTTTGTTAAGCACTAATTTGCTTTGAATAAATAACCTGAATGTGGTTTCTGTACCTGATTGCAAGAGTACATTTTATGCCTGGGATCTATGGTGCAGCACAGACTGCAGACTTGAACTGTCTCCTTGAAGCTGTTTGTCTGAGATCAAAACTCTGTATACTTAACAGAATGCTTAAGTAGGACATAATATGTGATCCAGACTTGTGGTGTAGATCCTAATCCCATAGTGAGTCACAGTTCCCAGAGGAAAGCCTCATTAGACATCCACTGATGTGTATTGGATTTAGTGATAAGTGGTGCTAATTGCCATGTAGGCAAATTTAGGTACCGACGTGCTGTTGTGCTTTTAAATAGAGACACGCATGCACACAAAGAATTCACACAGTGACCGTACACACATAAGCACTTACACATGCACGCACACTAATTATTTTAGGTCCCAGCTGTGAGGAGGGGCTGTTGATTAGGAGCAAGGCAACATGAAAGATCACTCATTCCTCAAGATACTGTGCTCATGCGACAAAGCCCTTATTCATCTTGTTCTCAGCTTCAGACCCTGACATTCTGAAGAGAGCTAGCATTTGACCCCCAACCATTTTGTAAAGGAGGAAAATTAGGTATCTTATTAAAAGCAAGATCAATGACAAGATTTCAGCACTACTGCCAGTGCAATCTCAATTAGGGTAACAATTGAGGGGCTCTTTAAAATGAATGACTACACATTCAACTGCTAGATAGAGACTATCTTTCAGAGATAGAAAAGTGGCTTATTCTTTTTCCAACAAAATTCATTGCTGAGGGGAAAAAAATGCACAAACTAAAAAATATTGCAGTGTTTCCTTTAGGATTTTTTTATAGCAGTGGGGGCAGGTCTGTGCTGCCAAATGTTTTACGTATGAAATGGAACTGACACTTTGCTGCAATGATTCCATATTTTCAGTTGAGACTGAAATGTATTTTTTGAGGAACTATAGGGCACTTAACATCTACAACAGGTCTACAAAATGTATTTTACAAGAAATTCTTCACGGGGGAACCAAAACCCAAATCACTACATTTATAGACTATTTCCAATTTTTATTACATTACACTTACTCACTTACCATTTTAATGTTTCCAGATGTTTGATATCAAGACGATGAGCTGACAGAACTGACAAGTTAAATGTTGTCCACTTATAAGGAACCACGCGGTGACGTTTTTGGTTGAGCTGTTTGTTTAATAGTCAACTTGGAAGCAAACGTTTTGACAATACTCTACATCAACACAACAGTATGTGGAGTTAAACTAGATGGGCCTAATAACATCTGAAGAGTTCTACTTGTTAAATTGCAATCTGAGTGGCAGCCAACAGGTGTGCATTGTGTCAGCAGAATCATTTAAAAGACTACATTGTGCGTCTGCCTTATTTCTCACACCGTAGCAGCAGAAATTTTGCCATGGCGGGTCGCCAATACAAAACCAACATAGAGGAAACATTGTGTTCATTTACTGCCTTGAGCTGACAAAAAGGTAAACTGTTCCTACCGTTAAAATTGGAGAAAAGCTTTGAGTGTTCTTTGCCAGGAAATCTTTTTTAGATTTCCTTTTTACTTGTGTCATATGTTCTGTATGCCATTAAAAGCAATCGTTAAAATACAATTCATAAACCCTATGCTAACAACATAAAATAGTGCATGTTTGGGAGGCTTACCTTCCAGACACTCCACCAATGACAGCAGAAGTATAAGTTTCCATAGCGACTCCATTTTAATGGTCTCAGGTCAATATCAGCTCACATCAAATCACAGGTGCGTAGAATCCTGGCTCAGTCCTTTACAGCAATTTCACCATTCTTCTGTCAAATGAGAAGAAAAGAGGGGGAAGCCATTAGACACTAAAGTAGTGGACAGTATTTGTCCATGTTTGTAAGGCAATAATTTTTTTATGATATAAAACACAACAGGACAAAATATCTTTTCTGATAACATTTAATCTTTGCAAACACTTTTCACGTCAAGGTGACAGTTGACAACTGCAGCTCTATTTTGAATTGTACTGTGAAAGTCTGGGTATAAAGTATATCTGTAAGAATACTCAGGAAACCGCTCTCTTTTGTAAACACGGAAAATCATTTGTCCAAGCAAAGCACTTACTAAACACTTGAAGCGTTTGCTTAAGTGAGCTTAACATTGCATAATAGGGATCATGTCTGCAAGAAAAACATAAAGGGATTGCTTGTACTCAAACCTGCTGAGACAAAACAAAAAGCAAGCAGGTTGTCAGACACTTCCCTAGCATGTAATAAAGCACTGTCCTGACTCCTCAAATTCGTCTGAGCTGGAGGGATTATGTATTTCTGACATAAAGAGATGACTGTACGCAGGGCAAAACCATTTTGGGTCCTCTGGGAAACTCACACAATTGATTTTCTCAAGGACTACACTGTAATTTATCCCTGCTTAGACTCAAATGAAGTCTCAAAAAATGTAAAAAAAATAATAATGAGACGTATTCCTCCCGTCACTGATAAACATTGATGTATTTAGTTGTCTAAATGCTCCATCGACCCTGACACGTTGATAGCTATAATTCTTTCTGATAAAACAGCAGATACATGTTTCTGTATGATAGGTACGGAGTGAGGAAGGATAAAGAGAGGAAATTAGCCATTGTCTTTGCTCCAACACTCCCTGGTACATTTAAGTGACTGATTACACCGTTTCCACTGACTACACACCATCAGCATGCTGAAATTAATGAGGAAAAAAATAACAACAACATCACAACATCCAGTAAAGTCTATCAAACGGCAAGAGCCAAAAAGGCTGAAAGATTACTTCCACAGTTTCCCAGTTACTTGCGTGCCGCTTATCTTTGCACCACTGAAAGGCATGACAGAGCATACTGATGCTTATGTGAATATACCAACTGCGTCCCTGACACGTTCGCCTACACTTCTCTTCCTTCTGTGTGTACTAAACCATTAAGAAGCAACACTGTTCCCTTATAAATCTCATTATGGGGATCAGGTTTAGAGTGTCTTAGTTCCAACTTATCTTGCCGTTATTAAGATGCAAATGTCATGAATAAATGTTGGCTTTTAATAATATAACAGAGACTTATTTTTGGAGAGCTTCTCCTTTGAGGAAATAATTGTGAGAGATGAGCTGAATAAACTCCACTGCACAATGTCTTTCAAAACAGAAGATGAGCCTAGAAATTAAAAAAAATTATATTCCAACTTCACACATATTCCATGTTTTTTACATGGAAGTAGCATCTAATGTAAAAACGTGTCGACTCAGGCTGCAGATTGAACTGCTGCTGCAATTCAACACTCACTGCTACATGTTTTCAAAAACTGTAATAACTGTAGTAACACAAGTCATTATTTTGTCACTCATGTAAATGTTTGGCCATCTAAAATGAATTGATCCACAAATGGACATGACTACAACGTGTGAACCATTAAGACACCCCATTCACAAAAGCAGGTATCTGTTGGCCTCTAACAGCCATCTCTTGATATCTATTACTCAACAAACCCTGAGACAAGAGACATCACACAGCCTTTTGATCCAAAGCAGCTCAGCACTGAGATGATGGCTAGGGGAGTTGGGGAGTGTCCATGGCAGTATTTGACTTCTTCTTCAGTACAAAATGAATTACCCTTGTGACCTTAAGTGGTAGTGACAAGGCCAATGACTTACTTTCATCCCAAATTGATTCTCTCATTTGTTTGCTGTATGAGATGAAAGTTAATGATAGGAAAGGCTTTGAAACTCTGCCTTTCAAGTTCCATCCTCTTTAATGTCCCTGGAAAAGCAGTAGTTGAAAATGGAAAATGATCAAGGCCTAGCCTCAACATTTCCTTATCAAATATGCACAAACTCAACTATTTAAATGTAAAAGCAATGAATCTCATGTCTTTGTAACTTGAGAATAGTGTAGAAAACCTAAAGGCAATAAATGACACATTTACAAATTTAATATGTAATGTAATAGTTTAACACTGCTAACCGTGTGATGGGCACGCTGCACACAGAATTATCTCTGTCAAGTGTTTCATATTCCTATCTATTAAACTGACATTTCAGCGGAAGTACTTACACAAACTTGTCAATTTCTGGAAGAAATAGAAATGGTATCTGCCAAATTCAAAAGCTTTGACATAGGTATACTGAAAATGGGCCAAACGGCTAGTGATTGATGTTGGGAGACCAAACATTTTAATTAAAAGCAAGTCATGATGATGAGAGGTGATCTGCAAAATGCCAGGTGCAGCTCAGAGATGTCGTCTCTGACTTCATGATCTGTAGGTAAGATTTTTTTCATAACAATTGTGCAAAATGCTCAAATGTCACGTTATGATAACCAACATCCCAGATGGTGTCTAGGCTTATATACAATTTATATAATAAATTAATCATCAAAGTGATTTATCAAGCAGTCAAAATGCCCAGCATTTGGGGGCGCCCCATGTAGGCTGAGTCCTTTACAGAGTCCTGGGTTTGAATGTGACCTGTGGCCCTTTGCAGCGTGTCATCCCCTCTTTCTCTCCCCCGTTTTCCTGTCAATCCCCTGTCACTATCAAATAATGGGGAAAAAGCCCCCCCCCCCCCAAAAAAAAAATAAAAATAAATAAAAAGTGCCCAGAATTTGCTCATTCAGGCTTGGCTGGTAAAAAAAAATTGTTTTATTTTATTGTAAATTGAACAGTTTTGTGGACTGTTGGTCCAACAAAACAAGCAATAAGCACATCCTACTTTTAGTTACCTGTGCTTCAGGAAATTGAGATGTGCATTATTCATTTTCAGATATTTAATACTCAACAATTTATTTATGATTCTATGTCAGAGAGGGCAGTGTGAAATGGGACTTCATCTAATTGCATGTAATCCATAACATGTATTAGAACAACAGAAAGCTTGTATACAAAACTGAATGCTCCATTTTATTGGACTTTTGAGAAAATGCAGCTGCTTTGAGGGAAGCCTCAGATTCATGGAGACAAAGCGCCTCTCCAAATTTCAGTGTTGTCAAAGTGACACCTCTTTTCCTCTTTTTCTCTGACAGCACCAGCTGGAGTTGATAAACCGCAGATTGTAGTTCAGTCAGCCATAGAAGCTGACAGTGATGTCAGTTGATTCAAGCCTCTCCACTATACCCAATCTCTCCGCTGCCATGAATTTTTCAGGGCTCAAAAATGTATTAGTAGAGGGGTACTCCAGGTCCCTTTGGTTGAAAAGTCCAGATTAAGATAAAACCCGTGCATGAGGACCCCACACCCCCGAGCTCTGAATCATGAATGAGACCAGACTTACACTCTGCAAAAATGAGACAAGACCAGGAAAATGGCACACAATGCTGCATCTTTAATCACCTGAGCTGTGACTTCCCTTGATGTGCAGACACCAGCTCGATCAGTGTTTTCCAGCATGTGAGGCTCATCTCACGGTTCTGAGTGCCTCCAGTCATTTAAAATTCATTTTCTGATGGTGCTCGAGTTGAGACTTGTAGTAGTAGAGAACGTGAAATTTCTTCCTAAACCTGCACACTTGAATGAAAGAATTACCAAGCAGCTTTGTGGAAGAGTGGCAGTGATAATGATTTCAAGTCCTAATCAGATAATAGTATTTTACAGTTCTGAGGTTGATGTTCCCTAAATATTTAATTATTGAACCAAATATACACAGCCATAAGACAGCAATTAAGACTTTCTTACTCTTATTTTGTTTTTTGACAGTGTACAATTTAGGCCTATGTAGTGACCAAGGCAATACTGATTTTCTTTTGGAGGTTTGCAAATAATTTTTCTTTTTCATCATCGAACCGAAACAATCCTTGCTATGTGTAGTTGCCATATCTGTTCCACAAAACATGTAGCCTCCTGCACAATTTTAACAAGAAAAAGAATGACAGTACTTCTAAAGGTATTTTGAAGGTGCTTACTTCTGCTTGCACTGTCAGTCAACATTGAACTCAATAGTGCTTTCTATGTTGCAAAGAAATGAAAAAGCCAACCAAAAAAAAAAAAAAAAACCTAAACTTCCCTCTGCCAATTTTGCTCTTCAACCAATTAGCTCAAAACTTTCTTAAAGCTTTTATGCGTGCCAAACCAATTTTTGTTTTATTCCTCACAAATGGCACGCCACAGGAGTCAAGGAAGCGCCAACATATTCCCTAGCCAAGATTCTACCTCAAATAGTGGCACAGGACAAAGAGACTAATGGTGTTTTGATCTAAGCACACAAGCCGCAGGCATGACATAACACATGCCAGCTTCTTCATTTCTCCAGACCACACCAGGGGCGCTCCACCAACGCGCTCATCCCAATCTCCCCTGTGACACAAACAACTGAGTATGTTGAAAGGTTCTTCCTGCTTGCAAGCATTCTCTAAGCCCAAATTTTTAACATAATGGGCAGAGTATATGGTAATAATATATGCACCATCATAGAGCTATGCCGTTTCTATCTTATTCATAAAATGGTTCATTTTTAAGCAATGCACTCATTGTAAATTCCCTAAAATGCGTAATAGATTGAATTGATAAAAAACTGACTTTTTACTTTATTGTAAATAAACTAAATGTGATTGGAGTGTTCTAGATCTTAATCACTCTAATTCAGCACCTGCAGCAACCACATTGTGTATTTGTCTTACAACTGATGCTGCTCAATTTGATTGCACCTGCCTTTACTAAAGTACTAATTAAGAATCCCATTAGGATTTAGGGGCCTGCCAATTAATAGCTCCTTAAATACACAGTATTCAGGTCTTTTGTGAAACATGTTAGTGAACCCAGCAGTTTTCTTTGGAAGCAATGTTAAGCCCATAACAAAGAAAGGGTAAGCTGTTTTTACTGTGAGTGAATGAAAGAATCTCTTACAGACAAAAAACTTAAGAGTGTCTGTGAGCACCAAGGCTTAAAGGTGCTCTAAGCAACGTTGGGTAACGTTACTTCTTGTTGACATTTTAAGTATTTTCAAACAAAACAAGACTAGGTTGCCCCCCCCCCCAAAAAAAAAATCCTTCTTGTAATTGGCTGGACGCTGGAACACTGTTGTGTGGTGCAGGTGGGCACAGATTGTTTTTGTTGCCGGTTGTAGACCCTGGGCTGTCTACAGAGACCGCGTTTTTTACAGTGGGTTCTGGGGACAGGGAGCTCGCGGACACTGAGATGTTTGCTGTATGTGACAAAAAATGCTGTAGCCTAAAACACGCATGCCATCACTTAGAGCACCTTTAAGGCAGGTAATACAAATTGTGAGAGCGCTGATTACAAAACATCTGGCAGATGGTGCTGTATGGAAAAACATATAAACTGTGGCCCACCTTAAAACTGCAGACTTCCAGCCGTGATGTCCATCAACACATTACAAAATGGAGAGACTTTGTCTCCTCTCCTTCTGAAGATGTCACTGACTCAAAAAGAGGAGGAGGTTGAAACATGAAATTGATAGCGCTAAGCTGGTGTGCATCAGAAATTGAAAAACAGCAAATCATGAAGCAAAGGTATTTTGATGCAGTGAAAAGGATCCGCATTCTGATTAGCACAAATTGGGGTTTAATTTAAACGTTTTAAGGCAATAGGTACATGTAAGCAAAATGGTTTCAGTTTTGTGTTGCTGCTGTTCCAATTACATTTTGTATAGAATTTCTGTAAAAAGTCACAAGGATACATGGTGTAGAATTCAGTAGGTTCCTTAAAAACATAGCTGTACTTAGTTTGAATAAAAGCTAAAGATTAGCACTGCAGGAAAGATGTTGGTGGTCTGCTGCATTCCTTTATTTCTGAATGAACAGCAGAGACACAAAAAACTGAAACAGATTTCTGAAGAAACGTAGATCATTCTAACTATGCCTGCCTGTTGATGCTAGAAAAATGACAAACCCTACTTGAGAATGCAAGTAGGGTTTGCACACCATTTTGCCTACATTAACCTTTGTCAGTCTATGTGCTGTTTTTCCACTTCTCATGCTAACCAGGCTCCACTCAGTGGGGTACTGTGAACTTCATGTCCTTCCTCCTCTTTCTGGGCAAGTGACATCATCAGGAACATGTCCAGTCATAAGCACACTTCCCCAAGGAGATATGTAGTAGCTCCACTATTCAAACCACTTGGATAAGGAAGGTAAGAAGAATAACTGCCCTCCAGTAGTGTTTGTGCAGGGAATAAAAACACACATGTTGGTAGAAACAGTTATGCCCAAGGCACATCCAGCTGGCATTATGTCAACATGAAACAAAAGAAAGTCTTCAAAGCACTGGAACTTCCCTGCAAACAATTGAAAGAATGACAAAAACTGTAAACATTTTGTGTCAGGGAAGAGTACATTATCAACAGAACCCTATCCTGAGCCACCTGATTTACTTAATAGCAGAATCATAATGTGCAAGGCCGCTCCCTCTCAAACATATGGACACTTGATTTCATGAGGATAGCTATTTCCAACGGAGTCACACGCTAAAGGACATTAGACAATCTGAACAGCAATCAGGCTCGGAGCTGGGTTCAATCAAAAAAAGAGAGAGATGATGTGACAGGACTGAGTCCAATCCCCTGTTGATTGCTGACGACAAATGAGTTCTGAAAGAGGTTTAAATGAGGAAGAATGAATAGATAGATGTGTGCCCTCTTACAGAGATGCATGGTATAAATAATGGTCATGGCAATCAGAGGACAACCATAATAGTATTATCTCTAATGGGTTGTGTAGAAATTGTACAACTCAATTGGGAACTGGTATTTCAAACCTGTGAGTTTCCTAATTTTGCTATAAAAGGAATGGACGCAAATATATATGCCTTGACATGTGCAATTACAACCTGGATGGGTTGTAATACGTGTGCGTGCTGCCTATTATTGAGACTGAGAGAAATAGCTAAATAAAAGTGAGAAGTCTGGAAAAATCCAGAACGTGACTGTCTGTATGCCTATATTTCTCTATGATTGTTTAAAATATGTAATTATCTTCGATGCCAGAAGTGGAAGTTTCTGTAGACTGAGGGACAGACAGAGCAGCCTGGTGATTGCACAGACCGAAAATAAGCAATAATGTGTCACGAACAGTAAAAAATAGAGTTAGAAAATAGATCTAGAAAAGAAGAAAAGCAAATAGTTGTAGTTATTTACCTGAGTATTTCCCCTGCGATGCTTGCTGATGTTTATCCCTTCTCGGATATCCATGTTACACCGCGCATCTCCTCACTCCTTCAGCCCAGCAGCTCGCAGCATCGAGTCGACGGCGACAGGGAAGTTCGTCTTCAAAGTGTTGCTGTCGTAGAAATGGCCAAACTACTCTCTTCTCACCTCTGCGGAGGAAAGCAGGTTATACCCTAAACGCTGCCGTTCGCTCTTTCCAGGTGTCTTCGGTATTTCCCGAGTCCGAGTAGTTGCTAGCAGCCCGGTCCTCCTCTTTTCTTTCTCCAGACGCCGGCTTATTCATGTAGGGCAGGCAGACCGTCCTGCTCGCACCGCCGCCGGGCTGATACGAACTAAACCCGCTGCCGTGCTGGCTTCCAACAAAAATGTCTGCGGTGTTTAAATGTCGCTGAATTAAGTCATTTTAGGAGCAGAAAGTGCTGACGGTCTGGTTGACGGCGGTGTTCAGTTTGAGCGTGTCCACAGGATGAGGACTGTAGTTGGCTGCGCGCGCGGCGGCAGTGGCACATGGGGCATCAGAGGTGGGTAGCCTACTGTGGCTGCTGTTAATGTTGTTCACCATGCAGGTTCACAGCACGTTCACTCACGAGCCTATGAAGAGATCTTCATTTTCTGATTTTGTTGTTGTTTTACTTTTCTTCCGAAGGAATAAAAAAATAAACATGTTTAATTTTCTTTGGTGGAAGAAGTATTACTGTGCTTTTCTAAAATAAGACTACAGTAACACCACAGAGTACAAATATTACTAATGTTACGTAAAATATTTCTAAATACTAAATAGTGTAAGGTATCAATATGTAGATATTATACAATGTAGTCTACTTAAAATATAAAAAGTACATGTTATTACCTTATTATTATTATTATTATTATTATTATTATTATGTTATTGCAGTCCACACACACAAACACAGGTGTTTTCACAATTAAAACTCTTCTCAGGACTGTGTGGGCCTGCCAAGCTGTGCTTGATTGGCATCTTCCTCTCCCTTGTTGTTGCCTATTGTGCCTGTTATGTGGGACATTTACCCTGTTATCGTTCTTGCAAGTTATCAGTCATCTTATTAGAACGGAGAGTTTGGTAATAGAATGTAATCCCCAGTTTAGCTCCACCCAACATACACCTGTCTAGATGACACCTGCATGTAAGTGTGCAGAACTTTTATTTTAACTGGTAATTACAGCTATCAAACAAATGTAGGTGTAAAGTAGTATAACATGGAAATACGTAGGTAAAGCACAGGCACCTCACAATTTTACCAAAGGATAGTGCTTGAATAAATGTAGCCTTGTTAATGTTCATTTTATTTTTTTTTTATTGGCAATCACACTATCAAAAGACAGCTATAATTAGTATAATTACTTAATGTTTTTCTTCTGGTAACAGTGGGGTCTACTGGTTGCCCCCTGCTGCTTTAAAAGTCACTGAAAAAAGTGATGATCAAGGCATTACAAATAATACAGTACCTTTGAAGCACCGGATGTAACTGTGATCGAATTATTCACAGTTGCAGCATTTTTTCATGAGATGTTAACATGTTTTGTAAATTAACACTAAATTAGTACATATGAAGAAACTGATTTGTATCAGGAATAACACACGTTAGTTGATATAGACATATGATCATGCATTTGTTTCTATCCTTTCCTACTTCTACTCAATAAAACTAGACATGCTGCTAGCTCATTAACTTAAGCTCAGAACTTGGTATATGCACTGCCTCTGGCTCATAATCCACTCATAATGTTGAGTGGGATTTAAGAGAATCTACTTCTGTTTGAGCCAATGGGAAAGTGATAATTACAGCAGAAATTACTGAATGCCCCACTAAGCTTTGGAAAGGCAAAAGGAAAAAAAGAGTATTTGGATTAACCTACTGAATGAGCATTTAGTATTCCTTAGCCAGCTATACACACAGCTAATGGCACATCAAAGCTCCAAGGAACACTTATTAGTATAGCCACCCTAAATACAAATATCTGCAACAATATTTCATAAATTCTTTAATGCTCATGACTGGAGGGAAATTTTCTTATCATTTTACTGTGACGATTTCTTCCAAAGAAAGTGAATTTTACCTCATGCCGTTTTACTCATTTCCCTCTGCTCTCCAAGGAGGCATACTGCATGCAACCATCCATATGTGACAATGAGCTTTTCATTGTTGTTTGGAAGTTGTCATTTAAATACATGAATTAAGTTTTTCCTGAGGCGGTAAATGAGATACTGAAATAAGCAACTTGTCAACGCCACCAGGAGTCGGAAAGACAAGCGTTTCTCTCTGCGAGCAAGAGAAGGCAGATTATTCTCTGCAGAGGTGTCACACTGCCACACACTCTTTCAGACACATGCAAAGCGATGCTCTTAAATAAAATATTGTCTTTAGTCAGAAGTATTTTCCCTAACCTGTTTTATGTCATACTCATTTATGTCAAGCTCCTTTCATGTATGCCTGTTATTCTCCAGTTTACTTACTTATATATCTAATTAACTAATAGGTATAAGAGAACTATATAATTTGTTGTCTTCCATGTATCTTTTAATTTGATGTTCAACCCTTTTAAAAAATGGACTTACTGACTTTGTTTCATTTTAGGAAAGGTGTGAAGTCTTGCTGGTAAATTACCTGTATCTCTGTTCCCACTAATAGGTAACTTCTTTGTAGAGGCTAATGTGAAAGCATGTCATTAGTTTTTTACGTTGCTTCTCCATGGAAGCAGCAAGATCAACATGTATGATTTAAGCTTACAACGATCAGATCCATGTTCTCTGTAGCACAATACATCAAAATCTTATCTTGACTTCTGCATTTTAGGTGAAACTGGTTTAATTGGTGCTTGTGAGAAGCGACTAAGGTGAATGAGAGCTTTGAACTGGACCTGAACTCGCTGTTGTACCAAAGTTTTTGGCACAGATGGTAACCTGAGTGTGCATTGACTGAGTTCGGGCAATCCTCCCTGCCCTTGTCTCTGCATGATGTCATCCAGTTTTAATCAAATGAAGGACAGTCAACAACTCAGTCGCCTGCTCAGCAATGCAGACAGCACACTGGAGTTTATCCTTAGGACAGGAGGATGTGGAGTAAAATGAGAGGCTGATGCTTGATGTGAGGATACTTTTCTGACCTGCAAAACTGCACCAGCACTGATAGTTACTTGAAGCTTTTTCAACTGCACTGTTTGAACTTTTATTTTGGTTTTTGATTGAACATATTTTCATGCTCATTTAATGATGCTTACAGAACCTTAGAGCCTGATAAGGACTGGCTATTGTCATACATGGAGTAAATCGGTGACCTGGTTAAGGTCTCACTTGGTTTAAGTTGTTTATATAAATATAAAAAACTATGATATTGAGTTTCCTTGTTGCCCCCAACCAGTAAACTGAATGAATTAACAAATGATAGATTCCTGTCTACCAATATGTCAGAAGTGTATGGCAATAGACAATAGACTTGAAAACCAAATTGAAAGTGCGGTATCCTGCCATGCTTTATAGCTGACATTAAATTATATCCATGTAACGGAGTAATGAGGAGTAGGAGTTTCCATCCACAGCACCAATTTAATATCAAAGGGAAGCAAGCAGAAATTATTTCTCGATTAATTGATTGGTTGCTCATTCCATCTTCTCAAATGTGATTATTTGCCACTTTATAGCAGTTTTATAGCAATGCAAATGAAGTACCTTAGGCTAGAGATCTTCAACAAGGGGTCCGGGGCCCCTAGGGGGTCCTCAGAGCTGCAAAGGGGCCACCAATATTATAAATTTTTTGAAAGTTTTTAAAGAAAATGAAAATCTCTTTATATGAATCCAATATATTGTTAGCAACCTTACCCTTTAGGTAAGGTTGTCACTAAGGTAGCCATCCACAGATACAATTCATCCCAATGCTTGATGGACAAGTTAGAACATATACAATCATAGATGTTCAGTAGGTGTAGAAGAGGAAAAAATACACATTCCTTTAGTACACCTGTGCTTGCAGCCTGGGGTTTGACAGGTAGCTGCTTCGGTCTGACACAAAGTCCAGTGTCCTTTGTGTGCAAATAAGTGGTGACTTTCTGACGAGAACTTACTTTGAACATAACACAATTTTGAATGAATAATCTAAAAAAAAAAACATAAAGCATCAATGAATATTATGCCACCAAATCAAATCTAAAGAAGGGACACATGCTGTCTGGCTAAGGTTTATTGTAGGAGTGGAGTTAGAAGGACGTGAGGTTGCCAGAACTCTGTAGCCCGCTTCTCGAAGCTACATTAGCCGCTACTACTGTAGGATAACAGCCGAATCTCAGACCCAACTGTTGCTGGTCATTTACCTAATGGGTAATGTAGGTGCTGGGATTTGAGAAGGAAGAATGCATGGAATAAAAAAAAGATGACATCTCTGATTCTGCTGCAACGATTTCGATACTTAAAAAAAAACATTTCTGATTGCGTGTCCAACGAGTGGATATTGTTGGAAACACAACATACATTTGTTTTGCAGATACATTCAGTGTGAAAATCTTGTGATAGCAGTTAAAATACTGCAAATGTTTTACCATTATATTGATAATAAATATTTTTGGTGGCACATTTGCTATAAACCACATTTGCTGATAGAAGTTTGTTGTTATGAACACACTTTTTAGGAAACAGAGTTTAAGCTTTGGGTCAGCCTCCACTCTCACATTTCTTGGTTTTAAAGAGTCTTACCTTACCCAAGAGGAGGCAACATTATTAATTAAAACAGCTGATGGAAAGAGGGTCATATATTGGATACACACCTTTAATACAGTAGAGCCAAAAGGTCTAAGTATTTGATTTAATTTTTATGATAGAAAAACATGTCCCTTTATAACTGCAGGGAATTTGAGACATAGCAGATCTCCAGCATGAAATGTATTTTGTAGGCCTAATACTGTTGTGTCTTCTGCTATTCTATTTGCATCAGCTTCAACTTTTTGTAACTATACCAGCTGATACAATAAGCTTAACACACCTATTGCTGATCATCTGATGAGCAAACGTGAAGACGTCACAATGTTTGCACAACTGAATAAATAAATTAAGTTGATCCAGATATTTTTGGTGTGCAATAATTACTGTGCTGAAAGATTATAGCTTTTGTCAGTTTTCATGTCAGAAAAGCACTCCTGGGCTCAATAGCAGTCTTAATGAATGCAGCTTAATTGGCATGAGCTTAATGAAGCAAAATAAGTATTTTCACAAAGACACTCGTTAGAGATACATGTTTAATTCCAAGTAAACTTGTGACAAAAATACAGCGAGAAGACTTTTATTTTTTTTAAATTATTACTCATGTTAGTTTGAAATAATCTAACACTAGGACTTTGATTGACTTGTGACTTCTGGCTCCACGGGCCAAATTGTCTGTGTGTGAGATATCGCACAGAAAAATCAAGAGGTTTTCTCTTTTACCACCAGCCTTCACTTGCTGCACTCTAATGACTGTCTTTCCAAACCATTTAACCTTGAGCCAATTTTTCTCACTGAGTTCTTGAACGATGAAATGGAGGGTAGTTATCCCCCTAAAAGGAGGAGACCAAAGCTACTTCAAGATTAATCAATTATTGCCATTTCAAATGCCATGAATTCAAATCATTATTGGATACTGGAACTTTTTATTTCAATCTGCTTTTTTGGTATGTGTGACAATAATTTTCCTTATAAGCACAAGACTTTACACATGACCATTGTTAAAATAAGTTTGTATGAAGAATTGTATACCTGTCCAAACACAGCAGATACAATGACCCATAAGCAGAATTAAGTTGTCAAACTTATTCTGATCCAAAGTGATTCTGCTGCCAGACTTGGTCAATTTATTTATAAAAGTGTGTCTATGATCCAGTGCCTATGTACCCAGCTGTCTCAATGCAACCAGTGAGCGATGTGAAAGGGGATGAGGGAATATGGCAAATCACCCACTGAATGTAACATAATCAAAGCAAAACCTGCATGAAGAAATTCCCTCTGAATTTGTGTGTGTGTGTGTGTGTGTGTGTGTGTGTGTGTGTGTGTGCGTGCATGTGCATGCATGCAACAATATACGCACAAATGTGTGTATAAATTTATGCCCTTGAGGGGTTTTCAATCATTTATATGTGAGAGGTGTATGGGAGAGTTATGTCATTGCTATTCTATATTGTTCCTATATTTATATGTACAGTATGTAGGCACTCTCTTGGAGCATAAGAAGGCCAAACACTTGCGGGTGCATTTTCTATAGGAGAAACATAATTAATATATTGATATATTTAACCTAAACTTAATGAGCTTGGGTAATTTAAAATAAATGTCAATACATTCTTCCATGTACTAGTGTTGAATTTGCTACTTATAGTAGGCACATGCTTGCTTTTGATTAGATTTCTTGAAAATAAGTTATTCTCTGAGTGAAATGCAAATTAGAAATTGCTGCGATGACGCCTACATTCAATAAGAAATCTTGCATCAACTGACATGAGGGTATTAGAGGAACATTCTGGTTCTGTATATTTGCACCTGCCGTATTTCCCCATAAATGTGGCCATTGTGGCTCACTGCAAGGGATCTCTCAGCTAACGCTACAATTGTAATGTTGGATCATTGTTGGTCAAGGAGAATGTATAACTAGTTACTGTTTGTTACTATTGCTGTTGGATCACATATACTGCAGTTCCTCACATGAAGATACATGTTGCATGGTTTCGTAGCATATTGAGAGCTGACAATTTGTTCCATCGGGCATAGGCTTTTTCTTCCAGTTCATTTTGAAGAGATAATACACGGGATGATCCGCCATTGCATTTAGCTCCTATCACAACGACAGTCAGCCTCACATATGTAAACAAACTGGCATACATGCAGATGAATATGCAGGTTTGTTAGGCCAAAGAAAAAAATCATGTTTATATGGAAAGCTTCCATCTTGCAGCTTGCCTGAAAATTCTCCAGAATTCCATAATGGAGGTGCAGAGTTACCATAACCAATAGCCACATTTTTATGGTAAATATGCCAAGTTGCAATATACCATCACATAATTCCTTTTGATACTCTCTGATGGTGCTTTTGCACCTTCTATGCAAGTGACTGCCTGTCCACTTTTCCACTTGTTCACTTTTCCACTTGTCCACAATTGTTTAGCTGCTCAAGGTCTTCCTCCATGGAGTATTTTGATAAGATTACATGTATACATATACTGTACATACATGTGTATGTGTATGTTTACATACAGTAAGCAGCTTTGTCCTTACCACATCAAACTACAAAACGCTGCATGCCTGGTACAGAAAAGGCCTTGTCCTAGTTTCTATTTCAAACGGGTTTACAACACTGTCAGAAGCTGTATTGTACCTGCTCCGACACAGAGGGGGCCAGAAAAAGCAAAACAACAAGAATTGCAGCACTTCTTCTATGAGATTTAGGGAGTGATATGGTTAAGCTTTCTTATTCTTTGTCTCCAGTACACCTCTGCAGTGGCAGCAATTGTGACTCTATCTCTCCTGTCTAATGAATAATGCACACTAAGCCATCCTGAGTTATCCAAAACCAAGTCCCTCTTATCCCTGTTTGAGTGCATTGATTTCCTAGCTCTCACCAGCATCTGCAGAGGCTCAAAGGCTGCTCCTGTGTGTGGGTCAAGGGGATACAAGAATAACAACAAGGCAAGCATCAAGCTTGTAGCGCACTTGTGGATACTCTGGAGTTCAGTACACAGATAAAAGCAAAGGCCACGTCATTACAGTGCTTATTTCTGCAATTAGAAATTCAGTTGAACTTGATCTGTGGTGACTCTGTCACCTTTGCTGTGATCACCTACAAAACAGGTAGCTGACACGCCCTGATGAGGCTTACCCTACTCCAAGGCGAGGGCTTGCAGTAAATCCTTTGTAATTATCTACTGGCACAAGTAGAGAGCTTTTAATGAGCTGCGGATATGGATGCTGAAACTGCTTCTGTTCTACAGTTAAACCAACCAGTTCTCATTTTTCACAATCAGTAACATCACTCACCCAAGAGAAATGATTACATGCAACATCTATTGTAATCATAGCAGCATATTAGTGAGGATGAGAGAAGCAATGGTTTATTAATTTGTAAAATATTAGAGCCAGGAAATCAACGAGTATTCACATAGACATTCATTTAATATCATCAGGTTTTACACTGGCTACTGTAGTCCCCTGAGTGCTAGCATTTTGGTGTATTATCTTATGTTTTGCATAAGCTGCAATATCCTAAATGGTCTCAGAGGTTTCAATGTTGCATGAGAAATGATTGGTTTTACAATGTAAAGAGGCAGAAGAATAAGTGTACAACTATTTCAAACTAAAATCCTAATTAGCACTTGCGCTTTGATAGTTCCCAGATCGCTTGTCTCTGTGCAGAAAAGAAGATAGACACCAAAAGAACACATTGTATTACTGTATAGGCAACGGGTTCAGAATTCAAGGTCTTCCTACAGTCACCATCTGTCCCATATTTAACAATTTCAGATTAAATCAATATTAATCTTCTGCTGCTGACCAAAAGGGACTTCACTCCTATTCAAATAAACCAATCCAATTTGATAAGGAGCCAGACTATTTGGATAAGCGTGGCAAGCAAATCAGCATGAGATATTCTCTTGGTGATTGTCTATTTTCTCCTCATGCTTGATTGCTTTAAGGACTTAGCGCACTGGAAAGTAAGTTTAGCAGAGTTTCATCACTGCTAGGGACACACGGTTTGAGGAAGGCTTGTGGAATACTCAAACAATTAAACCATTCAAAGGCCACAAGTACAAAGTACATGATCTCACCCCTTGAGTCAAATTGTAGGAATCAGAAAAATGAATGCACCATATAATCCAACTTAAGGGGACATTTTTCACTGTGTTCCAAAATGTATAAAAATCAATATTTAATCTGCACCAAATATTGGACAATGCACAAAAGATCCTGGGATACTAAAAGCTAGACTGTCAATGAAATGACTAATCTTTTACAATTGATTAGAAATAAACTTAGTGCTTGGAGAAGCAGCATCACTGTTGCATTAAGTGGACTTTGGAATGCCGCACTTTGTACTTACAGTAGATCTCTCAAACCCAACAACCTCTGCAGGAAGCAGAACAATAAGATTACCCTTGGCAGTCACCGGATTCTCCGCTGTCAACTGATGAATAAGCATTTGCAGTGGATAAGAAAATACATTTCGTGGCTTGAGCAAAGCATCACAGTTGCAGACACCTAGACGTGTTGTCTTGTTGAAGGTGACCTCCACATTAGACAGAACAATAGGTTTGCATAACATTTACGGCTGCTGTGGGTATGATCAAGATGGTAATTCATGCCTGCACTGTAAAATGTCTTGTCTTCCTGAACTGGGTTTGTGTGTGTGTGTGTGTGTGTGTGTGTGTGTGTGTGTGTTCACAGTTCACAGTCTGTGGGATATGTCTTATGCTTGTTCTAGGCTTTGCTCCAGTGAGTGCAGGGCTTACAAGTGTACTGCCTCCTATGCATTGACTCGCACGTACGAATGCATGCACGCACGCACACTCGCACACAAACAAACAAACACACACACACACACAACACAGTAACATTAGATTTAAAGAGTCATCTCAGCTTTCTACTTTGCATACCACTTAGTGTGTCCTTGCCTCTAAGGGGAAGCTGTTTTCACATGAATAATTAGAGTATACTGTATTTTCAAATGGAGCTACTTTTCAGGAATTACAAAAACATGTGCCATATGTTATGTAATTTCACTGAAGTGATGTCACTAGTCACATTTTATATACAGTTTTTTACAATCACTTTGACACTAATTTTAGAACCTTGATGTGATGTGACACAAAACTCAAAACGGTCATCACTTGTAACACAGGCTGTCAAATTTTCAAAACATTACATTGTTCATCCATATCTTTAAAGAAATCTTTCACTTGCACACACATTGGTTCAAAAAACGTATTTATTGTGAAATACCATTGAAACGTTACTTTCGATCACCCACACACAAGCTACCCATAGTTTCACTGTGTCATTGTTTGTACAATCAATAAATATTGTAGTACAAAATAAGTGATACATGTTTCATTATGGTACTAGATGAAAATAAATCCCTGTCAAAGCACTGCCGTAGTAGAGAATACTACAAACACAGTGGAATCATTGAACAAAATGTGAAAAATTATGAAAAACAATACAGTACAATCACAACATAGGTTTATTTGAATCAAAGCTAAATAATTAGCTGGGAAATACAAAAGAAAAGACAGTACTGTAAAACATCAAAAGTCTTGGTAGTCCATCTGAATCATTACACCATTGTAGCAGCCAGCCCAACATTTTTAACATTCAAACTGAAACACTGGCGGTGAGCTCCAGGTCCTGTAGCCGCAGACCGTCATCAGTGGGGCTCGGCCAGCGTGGAACCACTGCTAGAAAGCTTTGCTGCCGACCTCCAGCGGGATACAGAGAGCTCCAGACCTGGTAGCAGCGGCGGTGTAAAGATTCAGATAGACTCCCAAGACAAGACGGTGCTCACCCAACTGGCCAATAGGAATGTGGGCCCGCCCATGACACTATTTTCACATCGAGAGAAAAAACCTGAGACGAGAGCAAAAAATTTAGAATTAGAAGACTTAGGTTTTGAGATAATTTTTTTTCACTCTGATAGCAAAAATATATATATGAGAGTTTAAAAAGTATTTTGAGAGAGATTTATTTTGCTATTGGTATTAAAACTTTTTCTCTCAAATATATTTTTTTCTTTCATAAAATGCTTTTTTGCTATCAGTGTGATACCTTGTTCTCTCAAACATTTTTTCTCTTAGATCCTTTATTTTCTCGCATGTAATAAAAAACAAATCTAGCTCCATATTCCAAGGGCCTGCATGCAAACAGTGCAGTACTGATAAACAGTAGTACATTACATTAAAGAATGATGATGAAATATTACATCCAGATAATGAAGTCTAATTGGTTAATGCTCCACGCTAATTGCCGACAATATATATTGGTATATTGAAACTTTCATGATCTAAACATGGAATAATGTTTCTGTCTCCATACAACTATGCATTCAGAGTAATGCAACAGTTACTGATCACTGTAATGAAATTTATAGATAATCATTTGAAAAGTAATGTGTGAATTGCTTTTTGAAGCCGTAGTACTTTGATGTTAAGTTGTGCTATATTGAACAGGGGATTTTGTTAAATGAACAAATGATCTTAGGTTTATGTGTATTGTACCCAGCAATTGAAGTGTTAGTGTTCATTGGTTGTGAGTTTTGTGTCAAGAGTTTTGAAAAATGACATCAAGGATCTGAAATTATTGCCAAAGTAATTGTAAAAAAACTTTAATTTAAGGAGGCTTATACATTTTCAAAATTTGATAAAAGCAAAAATTAAAACACACTGTGCTGAGGGGTCTAAAACTGGCAAGTGAAAATGCAATGCTAGACCATTTGATACACAGGGAGCTGCATTGGTTACCACTTTGAATTCAGGTCTGCATGCACACTTGAGCACTTGTTTAAAAATACTGTATGCAACATCTCAGGCCTGACTACATGAAAGACTGGCCACCAACTGGGACACCTGGCAATCCACCTGTCATACATGTGTCACACCACCTCCTGGACTCTGTAACAGAGTGGACACAGGATCCCAGAGCACAGAGCTAGCACCGCCCTACAGGGGCTTGAATCTCTGTTCCTCTGTTGTCCCAGCAGAAATGCAATAATGGCACTAACAAGGTAGTAACAACAGCAGCATAAACAAGATTGTGTTTCCATGCAGTCACAGAGTGGTCATCATTTTCTTGTGGTTATTAAAACATTTGTTGTCCTAATAACTTAATGACTGCATGTTCCACTTCCTCTATATATACTTTATCAGAAAAAAGGAATGTGTTGGCAACATTTCCAGGCCTTAAAGAAAAGGGCCCAGTGAGAGACGGACAGCCGGCCTCACAGTTGGTCACAGCATCATCCTGCCAAGGTTAGGAAAGGTCAAAGTCACCAAATGCTTCCTAACCAGAGCAATAGCACTGATGTACCTCCAAAAACCCACATTAGATGCATAAAGAAGTGTGAACATGTGTTGTTTGTGGTTGAGACCCAATATGAATTTTTTATCTGGGTTTTAGCAACATTAATGGTGCTGTCAGAATTACACGTGTACATATGTCTTACAAATCACTGAAATAATAATTTTATCGTATATACTGTATAAAAAGACTGCCCATTAAGATAGTACATGACTTTTCTTGGGAGCTGAGTAGTATGTACTTAAAACAACCTGCAGTAGACTTACACCAAACTCGGCTCTGTCGTGATGAACATGCCCCCAACAGACTCTGTGACAATGCTAATAGACCATGGATTAATATTTCATGCATATTGGGGCCCTTCAATTATAGAGTCACTGTAATTTACATTAAGTAGAACACCAATAAATTAAAGAATTATAGGATGTTTTGTGATTGAGTTAAAGGGGAACTATGCAGTTTTTTTTAGCTTAATTTACCTTAACTGAACAGCTTCAGAGTCATTGGAATGGTTATATGATTTTTTTCGAGTTGAATGGTGGTCGTCTCTCTCCCCCTAGCAACTGTAAGCAGAAAAACCACCCCAACCTTGCAACTTTCGGCCGGCAAGTCGCCGGCCTTAGCGTCACAAAGGATCATGTGATATCAGGTCTCGCAATGTAACCAATTAACCGGCTAACAAGGTGGTGATGGAGTTTTTCATCGTCATGGCCGAGCCGGCAAAAAAAAGAAGAGGAGAGCTAGGAAAGCATTTTTGGAGGAACAGAGAAAGAGGAAGTGGCAGACTGACCAAGCGAGGAGTCAGGCACAAGTAAACATCGGAGCTGCCAAATATCTATTCCAAAGCTGTAGGGAGAGCTCTATAGAGAAACCCGCAAGCAGTAAAGAAATGGCCAAAACTGCATAGCGCCCTTTAACATAATCACACACACACACATATTGTATGTACATTTGCATCCACATTAAAACCTCTTAGAATATGTTTTTAAATTTTTATCTAAATAATGGAAAGGCAGTTGTCTAATGGACAGATACTAACACGGTGAACTAAGATGGTGAGCATTGGAAAAAAACACATTACAAAAATGCTGAGACTAGATCAGTATAGAATGGATGTGTAGCAGTTCCACAATTTGTGTTGTATATCATCAAAGCTTTGATTCCACACAATGTATCACTTACTCACTAAATCCTTTTTTCTGCAAGCATCAACTCCACAGCATACAAATGAGCAAAAGATACCACTGGCCAAACATTATGACTTGTCAACCCTGTCTCCTAAACAATGACGTTCCCGTACAACAAAAGTCTATTCTCAATTTAAAGTTAAACGTATTTTCCAGTGGCCGGCGCACGATGTGAAGCAGTTGCTCTTTTGAAACACCTGGTTAATGTTGAAAATGTACTTGGTTAGACCTAGAAAACGATAATTTGGGTTAAAATAAGAATGTTTGTTACATAATTTAAGTTATTTAGTATGTTAAGTCTTCGAAAAGTAATTGAGATTGCTGTTTCATTCCATAGGAAAGTCATTTTTAGGAGACAGGGCTGAACTTGTGATTGTACATCATCTATTGACAAATATGTGTAATTCCAAAACATGTTTTCATTTATTTATTTAGTCTAATTTGTGTGAGTAGAACATACTTTATTTCAAGAGTACCAATCTACACATTCATCTTGAGTCCCAGAACCATTCTGGCATCAATGCACTTATTAAAATGTGAACTATATCTCACTTGTTTGAACTTTTCTTTCTTTATTGCTTAAATCACTGTGTAGTGTTGTTCCACTCTTTCTTAAAAGGAAACATTAATCTGGTGTTTTATTAACGTTTTCTTTTTTACATTTGTATTCTCAGTAATCAATCATCTAAGAGTCACCAGAATGTCACTAACTTATAATGAAAATGCTACATGATGTCAATCTTCTTCCCCCAAAAATCTTCCAGCTGATGCATAATAATCAAAAAAAGCAGAGCAGACAGGGAACTGAATTAGCTGTGTGATTCACTGGAGTGGACGTTCAAACTGCGAGCATACAAACATAGTCCAGCAACACATAGATCCCACTCAGGAGAAGAGCCCCCCTCAGGCTACAACATGCAGCTAAAGGTGGAGCGCTCATTGAGGAACATTATAATGATGTTTGTCACTGCCAATGATTCAGCTTGAGTAGAGAACAAGAGGGGCGCGAGTGGCTTTGTACTCAATGGAGCAGAAGAATGGCTGAGAGATGCTATGGTGGTTCGGGGGTGAGTGAGGCGGAGGTTGATTAGATGGGTTGGTACACTGAGCTGGCCAACTCTGACTGGGGAGTCAGTGTGTGGTGAGAGAAGGTGTGTATTAGGTGGTCACATCTTCGCTGATGACCTCATTATATGAACATCAGCTAAATTATTTAATGGTATGTAATCAAATAGATGGTTGTAATTATAGTGCGTTGGCTAGCACATAGATTACTGTGGTGATATTGTGGCATACTGTTTGTCACTGGCGTGTATTTGTGCTATTCCAATCTAGCTGGGGAAAATGTCAGATGCATCCTATTATGTTTCCTGTTCAGCTGTAGCCACAAAGTAGCTATAGGGCACACTAAAGCACAGACAAAAGACCAAAGCTTGACTTTGATTTGCCATTTGTCCCAATCCCAATAACCTCACTTTTTGACCCCATTCAGTCCTGTCAACCGGCAGCTAAGCTAGACTTGGGGATGGATAGCCCCAAGGCATTGATGTGGGTCAGTGGATTGACCTAACAACATCATAGCGAACAATATTTTTTCTGCACCACTGTCAACCCTTTGACCACAAGTTAGAGCTAAATCCTGCAATAACTAACGGCTAAACAATAAGCTGAAACTCACTATAAAATTCTGTAAAACTGTGGGCAGCTGCAGGTTTAGGTGATAATTCTCTGCCGGTTCATCACTACAAGTGAGCCCCTTCACAATGACATTTGATACATTATAAAAATATAGATTATAGCTGCCCTACAGTAAGTCTATTCTACATTATTTAACAATCAAATGATGTGACAAAAAGCGTTAGCTTAGTAAAATATCTCCTCAGAGAGAATAAAGTGGTGAAGGTTGCATATCAGCGTGACAGCAGAAGCTGGTCTCAACGTTTCAAAGAAGAAAAATTGGATAGCTGATTGGATGTTTTCAGTCCCACAGTGTAAAAAAAGCGGAATAATTAGGTGCATATGATTGTGGTGTTGGTGAGAAAACAGTGATTGGAGGGCTGTTGTGTTAGCTACTCAGAAGAGACTACACCTGGCCACTTAAATTGGCCAAACTAGAGGGTAGACAAACAGAGAAGGAAAGTAGAATCAAACATGATGAAAAACATTACAGAAGGCTATGGAGGTGCTCCTTGAGAGGTTAGTGTGTGCATGTGTGTTTTGTGAATAAGTCTATGAATGCGCACTTGTATGTCTGTTCTGCTTTATCTAACCCCGTCATGCAGAAGTTCACAATCATCACCCCTCACCAGCTGTTTGGGTGTCATTCAGGTTTACTTGTCCAACATCTCGATGCAACAGCTCCATTAGTTTTTGAATGGGAAGCTGTTGGACACATGTTGTTTTGCTGTTCAGCAGAGATTGACCAGCATTTCTCTTGAAAATGACTTTGCAGTAGAGCAATTCAACATGGCATCCAGTTTCCGTCTGTTCCTTTGTGCAGTTAAAATCAGTGAAGCATTGCTAATGTGGAATCTGATTGTAATTTACATTTGTTCTTCTGCCAGCAATAATTGTGGGTGCTAACACAGTCTAAATGAGGTGAAGCTCACTTGTTAAGGTAAAATCAGTTATTCTGGGACTTTACCTTTGATTGTCTCCCCCATCAGCTTAATCAAGAATAATTTAGCAGAACAATTCTCATGTGCAAAACTGGTAGATACTGTAAATACATTTTACAATTGTAGGTAAAGGCAATTGCTTCTTTTCGACACACTGGGATTAAAGACTCACCCTGATGCTCCTCACTCTTTTAGTGTTACTTTGTTATATTTTAGAGAAATACATCCCTTTAATTTGTTTTATAATTAATTTATAGTCACCAATTTGTTAAATAAATGTTTATTTAATATTGCATGTTTAATGTAGTTGTTTTACAGTGTATTTATGCTGAGCACTTGCTGCACATGCTTAATTGTAAATGAGCATTGCAATAGGAGAGACATGTGTCATTCCCTGGAGTCCTTATGTTCTTTTCCCCCCAGCATGTTCCCTCGGATCAGGGAGGCTCCAACATCATGGTAGCAGCTGTAGCCATGGTCCTGCTACACGTCCTGTGATGCCATGTTCATCCTGCTACGTCCTGCTGTGCCTTGTAATGCCGCACAATTCCCTCCTAAGACATGAACTACTACAAAGAACTACTACAAACTGTTATCTTTTCTGTGGCTGTTATTGCCACTTTTCATTCTAACCCCAACCGGACGTCAGACACCGCCCACCAAGAGCCTGGGTCTGTCCGAGGTTTCTTCCTAAAAGGGAGTTTTTCCTCGCCACTGTCGCACTGTTGCTTGCTCTGGAGGGAACTACTAGAACTGTTGGGTCCTTGTAAATTCTGGAGTGTGGTCTAGACCTACTCTATCTGGTCTAGACCTACTCTATCTGTAAAGTGTCTTGAGATAACTCTTGTTATGAATTGATACTATAAATAAAATTGAATTGAAATTGAATTGAATGTGGGTAAAAGTAAGTTATAAACAAAGTAACATACCTTTATTATCTAATTTCCTGTGAGCAGGAAATAGCACGGTATTTACTCAGCAGAAATCTAAACACATTAAATGGTTCACAATTGTCCTATTTTCTTTTTTTAAATAAGGTGAGGTATACCATGCCTACGGGCTGGGCTATAAGCACCGGAGATAGAAAAAGTAAAAAAAATATTGTACTTAAGTAAAAGTACTATTACTTGAATGAACTTTTACTAAATTACCGGTATAAAAATGTACTCAAGTAAAAGTAGAAAGTAGATAAAATGTACTCAAAGTAAAAGTTACTTAGTTACTTTTCTAACAAACTACTTGTTTTTAATCAAAGAAACACCTTACCTTTACAAAGTTTTTTCCTTTGAGCTAAACTTCAGCAGAATTTATCTTATCTTATTTATTAATTTGTGTTTTGCTTTTAGCTTGGTCTGCACCACTAAAATGTAGCAGAGTACAATACCTCAAACAAAACCTACTTAAGTATAAGTACAATTACAGATTTTAAGAACTACTTTAAAAAGTAGAAGTACACAATAAAAACTACTCAATCACAGTAACGTTAGTGATTGTAATTCGTTACATTCCGCCTCTAATAAGCTCAGCAAATAAAGGTTTGACAAACTATTGTATTATTTTTGAATGTCTGGAAGCCCAGCCAACACTAGGGACATCTAAGTTTATTTATAATTTTTTTGACATATTAGTCTTTTGAAGGATCTGTGTGGCCTCTGCTGCAGAGTTTTAGTCTCAGAACATCAAAGCTCCCCATAGAAAACAGAATTAATTCTCAAGCCCATTTCTGAAGATGCCCAATCACACACTTTCAGATCTACAGACAGTGACAGGGTTTAATGGCCAGTACAAATGTGTATGGCGTGTGAATAAGAAAAAGACTGTATTATGTTATCATAGCTTATGAGAAGAAATAAGGAGGTAAAGGTTTCTGAAAGAGGGTAAAATTCTACAGGCTCATCTCAGCTCCAAGTTCCATAAATAATGTAAATTTATTATTCATTTGCAGAATATTATTTTGATTTCCTCATACATATTTACGGTGGCCGACAAGGGCAAACGCCCTGCAACTACAGAAAACACATGCAAATAGACAAAACACGAGCAAATTAAGAAAACAACTTAATTACTTTGACAACACATGTGCAGCAATCAGCAAACGCGCTGCATATACACACAACACAAACAAATACATAAACGTATTGCATATACACACAACACAACCAAATACGTAAACGCGCTGCATATACACACAACACAACACAATACATAAACGCCCCTCTCTCGTTTGGTGGACGTGTCTCGGCTCAGGTCCCAGGTGATCCTCAATCAGCAGGGACGTGTCTGTAAACTCGTGGTAATAAAACATTTAAAATGGCATCAGCGTTTAACATTGACGTTTGTTTAAGCCATTTTACATGAGAGGGAATACGTTCTTCCGAAAGGCGCATCACTGTAGTGTAGGCCTCCTCAAGTGTCATATTGTAATTATTCAACAACGGTTACCAACAAAATAAATACTAAAATAAGTAATCAATCTGTATTCATATTCTGGAGCAATTTGCAGAAAGTATTTCTAGTCCCTCCCTGTAAACCAGTCATTGAGATAGCTTTATAGAGATTGTGGGATTTATCAAACTGATTAAATCCCGCCCAAACATATAAACACAAAACTGCTAACTCCCTCGTGTTGTAAGTAAGACATCTGCTGAAAAAGTTTTAATCATTAGCAGGATTGTTGTACTGTTTAGTTCAAAAACATCCAAAACACCAAAGTAGCCTACAAAGACAGCGGAACAGACGCAAGCTTTTATTTTGAAAAGTCAAAGCTCAGTGACGGCAACAGTCGGGAGGACATGAAACGGGAGCATAGACTATATATTATTCATATGTTATATAAATAATACTAAATTAATGTACAGTCTATTGACGGGTGGCATGAGATGGGAGGTCTCCAGGCTGCAGGTCCATACCAGACTCTGGCTGTGTCTCAAATCGCACACTTCCACTTACAGACAGTACACTCCGTAAACTACATACTTACTTGCATAGTGTGTAAATTTTGACAGTGGTGTATTGTCTCAAATCGCGTTTATCGGAAACAACGTTCACATTTCACCCCTTCTTCTTCTGTACAATTGTGAATTTCAAAGGAGAGCATTCCAGTCTGCTATTGTTTTTCACGAATAATTCTTGTTATTGTTTTTGATACTTTAACAAAAATAAATGCGATTTTGTTTTTATTTGCTCCGTGTCACGGCAGGATGACGATTGCGACGCCACCGTCATGTCCGTCATGCTCAACGGTTTCATGAGGAAATCCTTGTGGCCCATAGATAAGACTGTTGTTGTGAAGCATCACCCTTACAACTTACCTAATAGACAAAACATCATTACATCTTTTATTCTAAGTTGTATTTTTGTTCTAACTGGTCTTCATACATGACAATACAATAGTGAAAGCAGAGGTAACAGACCTGACATTTAAATAGATCCCATTCCTCTATTCTGTATGCTCTAACATTATGTGCTTGCAACAGTCATGCAACGTGTAATACAAAAGATAACAAAGTTAAATACTTTTAATATAATTTTATTTTAATAACATGCTTGTAGTTCTGCAGGGTCCCCCCAGGCCGTAGCTAGTTTGATGGAGATAGGGACATGAGGGGGGACTTCAGACTCTCCAGGGGATCCTTCTACGGTCTGATGGCCATCGTCGCCCCTAAATGACGGACCTCTATTCCTCGTTTGTCCCTGAAGAGATGGGTTATACAGTATATACATCAGGTGGAGGCAGTAACAGCGGATACGTTTTAACATTACGCTACTGTTAACGTTACCGGCAATCAGCTGATCGATCTGAATATGCACAACTTGTTAAGATCACACACTTAACGCTAAAATCTTCTACAGTGGGAAGATAGTTTAACACAAACAACAATATACTACAACACATGTAACGTTATCTTATAACTTATTTGCCAATCTGGTTAAACTGCCGCTGTTAGCTAGCTAAGGTTAGTTTGCTAGCACGTCAAATTACGGTACCAATAAAAGTTATAATTTGTGGTACAAAAATCATTACCGACTGTAAAATTAACTGATAGTCTTAATTAGCTTTGTAGCAACTCATTTGGCAATGGCTTGAATGTAACGGACATTCAATAATATCAAAATATGATTCACTAAAGCCTTAAGACATTGATAATGTTAGGCAACTAAACCCCATTTGTTAAAGTTAGAGAAAGATATTGGTCATGGTTATGTCAAATGTAAACAAACACTTATTTAAATGTGCTGATAGCTGTTCATTTTTTATTTTTTGGGAGGACTCAAATTGAGAATTGGGAAATTAAGATCCATTCTTGAAGTTTAATTATTGCCTGTAATACCAGCACCTATCATTTTAAATGAGTTATATTTGTGCAAGGAAATAATACTGTTGTCATTGCAAATCTATTTGGAAGGAGCAGGGCATCTTGCATGTGGATAAGGGGCTGGCATGCATACAAAAATAACTCCCCATATTCCTTTGAAAAGCTGCTATGGAGACAGCAAAGCAGCTTATTTTGCCTCCTAGCTTACAGGGACAGATGGTAAAACAGGGAAAACATCCGTTTGCAGGTCACAATAAAAAGTACAGACAGAAAGAAAAGGGGAAGAAAGCAGTAGTCAGACATGCTCCAATAGGCAATATTACAGACTCTGAAGTGATGTTTCCAACTGAGGTTGGAATGGCTAAATTGTTCCAAACACTGAGGTGTTCCCACTTACCTCATAAGTTACAAAAGTCATCTTGGCCTGTCAGTTAAGATTTGTCAAAGTCCCAACCACTGAAGAGCCAAACAGTCCTGTAATGCTCCTTGTAACTGAGTGCTGATACTTTAGATAGCAGTTTTCATTTACAGGGCCAGAATGGTTCTAGCCCTAATAGAGGCTCTTAAAAGCACCATGAAAGCTGTACAAAAACATTCTTAAAGGAGAATTCCAGCCAATTCCTATGTTAATCTTGATCGCTATAAATATGCGAGTACTTTCGATTGAAAAAGCCCCGACCTGAATCGGTGCAGGCAACACTGAGTAGCTGTAGCTATGTGTACAAGCTTCCACTGAGCTAAAACAGCAGTTAACAGGGCCAGTTTCAGAGTGCATTCTGCCTCTTAAAAGACACACAATGCAATGAATATGTCTGTACAACATGAACAGGGCCCTTACGTAACATCAAGATGCTTTTTCAACTCAGACATTGTTTTAATTCACCTACTGTCTTGATCTTGCCGATGGGTAGCTTGCTTGCCTGGTTAGCTGTTAGCTGCTATTGATAAGTGTGTTTAGCCAGGCTTTTGTGAAAATCATAATACAGAGAATACAGACTCTTCCAGAACAATGCAAGGGTGGGACAATCCCAGAACACGTGGCCAAGACTGACTAGTCTTAGGTGGCGTCTGTCACAACTTGAGTCAACACCTGGGTAATGTTCCCAGGCCACAGGGCCTATGTGAATATCAGCCGACTATGCAGGGCGTGGGGCATCAGAGGCTGAGGAATGATGTGTAAGAAGAGTATTGTAAATTATTGATATGGTACCTTTTAGGTAAGTGTTAATTGTAAGGATGGTGTCTATAAGTGTGGGAGAAGGGATAGTGGGGACACTGGGAACGTTATTATGTAAAAAGTCTCTAGAATTAAGAACTAAGCAATAGTGGGCTCTTGAACTTTTGACCTGCTGCAGGCTGCAGCTCTGCTCTCCTGGCTTGACTGTGGTGTCAGGTTACAGCCTGTTTCTACGTAGTCATTACTAAGGGCATAACAACGGCAAATCATTTTTTGTGGAAAACAAAAACAAACAGAGGTATGGATTAAAAACCAAAATGTATTTTGCCAGGAGAGCAGAGCTGCAGCCGGTCAAAAGTTCAAGAGCCCACTGTTGCTTAGTTACCTATGCACATGTGTGATAGCTCTTGCACTCTTGACCTGCAGCTTTTCTGGCTCCACAGGAGGTATAGATTAACACAAATTTTATGCCTTTCTGTCAAATCTACTGCAGTCACATTCGTTGTGTTCCCTTGGAAGGAATCACTGCACATGTTTAGAGGCTAAAAACACGTTTAAAACTTGCCCTGTTTAAGCCTGTTGGGTGCAAACTCTAACAGGAGGATAACACAGTGTAGGCAGCACCAATACTTTTAATTTTTCTCTCTTCTAACAGCCCTCCAAATTTCCAAACAACAGAGCTATGTGTTGAAATCGGCCGTAATTTTCCTTTAAAGGTGAAAGTAGTCAAAATAGTCATTGTTTGTATGAACCCTAGCTTGGGGGGATGTGTAGAAGCCTAATCCATTATATGAATGTTCCAAAGCCAAAGCTTTTTAACACAGAGAACAGGTAGGACCATTTTATACGGTCAAAGGCCAAATACAGGAGCTTTTGTAAAAAATTGCGATAAAAGTTGCGATGTCTTTTGTATGTTTGTTGCAATGAAGTGGTGGGAGACAGAGAAAGTTGCAACAAAAGTGCACACGCAGTACGTTTTGTTGGTAAATGTGAGATGTTCGAGTCACACACATCTCGCCGTCATATCAGAGACAAGACAATTATTGGTCAAAGGTCATTGGTCAAATTTGCGGAAAGGTTGCTGTGATTGGTCAAAATTGCAGGTCGCACCAAAGTCACGGTGATTGGTTGAATTCGGGTGAATTTCCGTGATTGCAACATCGTGAAATTCTGGAGGGACTGCTATTAGTTTTTAATAAAGTAACAATTTAGTCAAAAAATTTAAATATGGATAAGTTTGCATTGACAAAAAGGTTAGTAAAATGTGTTTAGAAAGAATTTCTAGCCACAATATCAGAGATAATTTGTAAAACTTTGGGTATGTCAGCTTCATACTAACAAAATGCCAGCTTCTGTATTTTTTATTTTTTTAACTATAGAACAGAAAATAAACTGACACCATACAGTTGTTTGTAACCCCACATCTATGTGCTAACTTGTACCATATAACTGTACATGTTACAGAGGACTCTTAGATCCCTCTAATATGATTCAGAAGAGCCGGCTTCATATGCTGTAGACTTCAGTGGACTCCCAGCACAGCCCTGGCAGTGTTGGAGAAAGCCTTGTGATGTGTGTCAGGTTTCTGACGTGTTGCTTTGATAGACCCTCATGGGTGGCACCGGAGGAGTCCTCTTACAAACCAGAACAAACAAACCGGCAAAAGCAGCGTAAATGTCAGAAGTGACATAATGAGGACGATGAGAGTATGTCTCTTACAACTGAACTACTCTATGTTTGTGTTCATGAGACATGGTTGGAGTGATGACATTTTACCCCCTGACTTTTGTTACTTTGTAGTAAAAGAAACAAAACAAAGTGTATTGACAGAATCCTGGCTCAGATCTTTGTCATAGACTGTTAAAACTAGATCTGTACATGATATCGAATTAAGTCCAACTCGACCATGACGGATAATTGGAGTTTAGTTCTTTGAGGACAATTTGTGTGGAAGACTATGGATGACTATATTATGGTCATAGCTCCTGTCTCCTGTTGTGAAATACAACTCCTTTTTGATATTAACCATTAAACATTGCCCAAGTCTACAAAATTAGTCATTCATTGTCTGGGGAACAGCTCCAGTTTGTGTCTAACCAAACATCAGTCCTGTTTGATTCTAGCATCTGAGAAATGTCTTCATGTTCACAGGTTTAAATGCATCTCCTTCATTATCCATTTTTTTCTGTAATTACACATAAGGGTTAAGGACTAATGCTTCATATTATTATGGAGGAAATAAAAGTTATATTCAAACCAATTTTAGCAAGTGGATTTTTAGTAATTTGTTATTATAATATTTGTGGTGACAAAATAAAATACAGTCTCTGCACAGCTTTCAAATAGCTCTTTGTTAATGTGTATAAATTAAAACAACTAGGCCTTTATTAAGATATAAAGTATAGAGTAATAATGACCCTGAGCAAAAATGAGTAGGGATGTGGGGTCTCAATGTGGCATACGCACAAAACAGGGCTGAAAATGTGCATTTATAACGAGAACATTGCTTACAGATGTGCATGTGCATGGTTTTATAAATCTGAATTTTTTTCAGTGGTGCAGGCCATTTTTGGGCGTTTATAAAACCGTGTGCACGCCCATCTGTAACTAATGTTCTCTTTATAAATCACAGATTACTCATAAGTGTGCGTACGTGAATCAGCCTCTTATCCTGCCCATTTTTAACCATAAATAGTAAATGTAAAGCACCTCGTGAATGCTGATAAGTATGTTAATGACCCTGGCAGTTGTTCTTTCCTGATGCCGAATCATGACGACTGGCGGAGAAAAAGCAAAAAACCTCTCAAACGCTCGGAAATTGCTGCAAATTGAATTATAATTTTGGCCTGTTCTCGCCCAGTGTAGGTAAACCTGACTACACAGGCATTATGGCACTTGGGGACAGCGTTAATATATACCAGACCTACAGGTATGAGATAAGCTTTAACCTGAACTATATTATATCCAAACAAGTCTTAGTGATAAAGTTGAAGATTATAATATATATATATACAAAACCTTTACAGCTGTAAATAGCCACATGCCCCCAGAGTTGCGAGAACCTGTATTTGGATGGCACAGTTCTGGCGAGTTGCCCTCTCTGGACCCAATTCAGTACACAGATCCAAAAGCGCAGCTTTAAGGAATTTCAATTGTCATATTAGCCAGTCATTGTCATGGTCCATGAAGGCTCTTTCTCTCTCTATTTGTGGTTAGTTCTTCTGCAGTGCCAGCAGTGAAATCATGCAGAATTACGCATGGGGGAATCACCACAGTATTTTTGTTTACAACAATTTGTCATTAACATCTTGCCAAAACCACGGCATCAACTATATCGCCCACCCAGAGATAAAATTTGAAGACAAAAGTGTAAAAGCCAGACACACTTTTCTTCATGCAGGTTTTTTCACCAACAGTATTAAAGTTTGGACTGAGTGAGTGGCCAGGTTGGTTTAGTGGGTAGAGCAGGCGCACATATACAGGGAGTTTAATGCCTTGACGCAGAGGTCCAGGGTTTCAATCCTACCTGTGAGTATCTCCCCCCTCTCTCTCACCTAGCTGTCAAAAAATACAAAAAAAAAATTATCTTTTGGACTGAAAAAAATAAAATGTTTGGACTGATAACAAGAACATTAAGTGTAACGATTGCGCGAAAGCTTAACGGCTGTAATTTCAGACTTTGACATTTGATTATATATGCACAGTATTAAAGACAGACATGTAGCTATTTACATCTGTGTTCGGTTGTTATCTAATGGTACAGTATTTGATGCTATCATGTATTCCATGGAGTTGCGCCATCTCCTCCTGTGACGGTGAGACAGCGCCAATTAAATATTAAGAACGAATTTTGATTTAAGATTTGAGAATGATTTTCCAAGATGTTTATGGAACAATTATTACTCAGTACAAGCGCAAATAACACTGCTGGATTTATCTTCATGGTAACATAGATGATATGGACATGGCATCAACACTTGAAAATATTAAGAGTAACCATTATTCCCACATTTACTTTCTGCAGTCTGACATCAGTTCACATTTACAGCCCTGTTTTGTGTTTACGCCACGTTTATAAATGAGACCCCAGGTCATACAATAAAGAAATTGTTCAGCGGAAAGACAGACTTCACCCACACAGGCGCAAAACTATAATAACAATTCACTTACCAACCCAGAATGCCTCAATCACATTACACTGGGTCAGAAACCAGTCCCTCCAGGATTTTTGCTATTGCGACAATTCACGCGAATTTAACCAATCGTCATAGCTTTTTCGCAAATTTGACCAATAATAGGAGTTTCCTGTGATTTCAACCAATCCTAGCTGTCCCACGTGCCAGAGAGTCACACACAGACTGTATCAGTATGTGACACTGAGAGCCAATGACCAAGCAGGAGTAAAAACGGGTTGACGTCACACGTATGTGGCCATTTTCATTTCCTTGTTTAACAAGACGTGTGTAACTTGAACATCTCACATTTAACAAAAGAACGTACAGTGAAAGACTGTGCAAAACATGTCAGACCGTCCTGCCAACTTGTATACTGTACATTTTAACATCAATGTACGCTGCAATGTTATTTTCACTCTGATGTTGCTGAAGCGGACGTTTGAATGTGTGTCCCAGCCCAGGATAGGAACCTAACAATGTAAAGATCAACAAGCCACTGATAGACATGTTCAAATTTGATTCAATTAAAAAATTATTTGTTGTCTTAACTCCACCAGCCATTTTCATATTATACCAACATTTGCAGCATCCTGAGCCTTTTTGGTAAGGTTACTGGGAAAACTCAGCCTACAGTAGTTATATTCTCCCCAAAACCCCTGCACCTTCATTGCAACAAACATACAAAAAACATTGCAACATTTTTTACAAAAGCTCCCGCAACATCAGGCATTTTGGGCTGCAACAATCTCAAAAAAAGTCTGCCGAATCCTGGAGGGACTGAGAAACCAGTGGTCTCTCTTAACCTTTTTTTTATATTCAAGCAACTCCATTCTCTGACTTCTATCTTCCTACTCCTTCTGAAAATACCAGTAGATTGGATTTGACGTCTCTTAAAAAAACAATTTAATCAGTCGTTTATTATGTAATAAGTGGTTACAAAAAATGCTTGCACCCAGCATTGAGTGCTCATGAACTTTTGAAGTGAGTGGATTTTTACAAGGCAGATGAAAATGGACTGTGTTTAGGTTAAAGCTCAGTAAGGCAGAATTTAATGTGGGAATACAGGAGGAAGGTGGGAGAGCAGGAGTGTGATAGTTATGTTGTCAGGGAGGAGAACAACTGGAATGGACAGCGGACGCAGGGAAGAGGAGAAGCACAACAAAAAGCATCATCTGTTTGTCAGGATGCCTTGCTCTAACGCTCCACTAAAATGTATTGGTTTTTCTCATGCTTCATTTCTGCGAGCAGAGGTGAGGCAGGAGGAGAGAGGGAGGGCAAAATAGAGCAACACCTTTCTGTGGCGTTGACACCTACAAAGAACTTTTTCTCTCTGTCTTGACATCTGTGTTTTTATCATCAAACACTTCCAAGAGTGCAAAACAAAATTCCCATGAGTTGAAACATAAACATTTATGCAGCTAATTATTACATCCTCACTTTATTGAAAATGTGTCGGCACGTGTGCATATTTCTGATTTAGTACCCAATTCGACCCAACCTTTATCCTGGTTTCCCTTTATCTATGATTAAAACCTCAAACCAACCCCACATGAGACCACTTGGTTGGATTGAAGTGGTGATGTCAGTTTTGGTTTCAAGGGAGGATGTCTTGACTTTGTGTGGGGCAAATTGATGTCAGGAATGGTAAAAGGGGGTGGTGGTAGTGGCGGTGGGAGGGGGGGGCAGTGGTGGAGGGGTCTCCTGATGCATGCTAAAGTGCCAGTGAGTGGACTGGCATCTATTATTTATCTCCCCTACCCACCATTAAGCCTGTAATGAGCTGGTTTAATTCACTGGGCAAACAGCCTTACAGCAGTCATGTATCAATAAATGTTAATTATCCTGGCTCCTGGTCGCGTCTCGGAGTGCCCCAACGCTGCAGTCCGGGCCTGATTGCTCCAGCATGGAATCCAATATGTTAGATGTCAATGCCGCATCAAATGAGGAATGCAGTGTGTGTTGTTTAGACAATTAGGGCTACCCTCCCTAGTTTTGGATTAGCAAAATGGAGCGAGCCTTCAACAGCTACAGCATCGCTGGCTCATCTGGTTTCTCTGCTGCAGTCTGGAGCCTCATATTATACTGTGGAACAAGGATCTTCAACAGGGGGTTTGGGTCCTCAGAGTCAGTGCAGGGGGGCCTCCAAATTGTTGTTAGTTTTTTTTTAATCCAACATATTTTTAGCAAATATAAATCCCCACTGCTAACTGGTAAGGTAGTCACTAAGGCCATCCACATACACAGTTCATCCAAATGATTCACTGTGCTACATGCATGTTTAACATTAAAACATGATTTATGAAATCAAAAATGATTAGGCTATTTTAATACTTTAGTCTTCTATGCAAAAAAGGTATGAATAAAACTTTAGGCCGCCTTACACGTTGTTGTAGGCCCAGTTTAATGCAACTTCATTTTAAACAATAAATGCAGAGGGGCGGTCCCTACTCAGTTACTCTTTTGGTTACGGGGTACTTGGCTTAAAACATGTTGAAGAACCCTGCTGTAGAAGACAGATGGGACTGGTATCAATCTTCTCAACTAACTATTGGCAAGAAAGCAAATAGTCTATTTCAAAAAATGTCAAACTATTCCTTTGATTTGTACATTTTGAGCCTCATTGCAAAAAGAGCCTTGTGATTACACTTACATTTTAAACTTATCCAAGCAAAAATGAAAGAGAGATTTCCTCATTTGTTTCCCTTAATAAAACAGCACAGAGACAAAACAATAACCTCTTGTGTGGAAAACAAGAAATCTAACTCCCAGCAGTCCGGTGAGAGGAGGACTCAGCTCAGTCAAGATTCATTGCTCAGGGCCCCACAGATCACATGTCTCCGATTTATTCAGCTACATGTAATTTAGTTTAAAAAGAACAATGTCTTTTGACATTTTTCTCACTTTTTGGGTGAAGACTTCTGACAGAATGTGAGAGATCTGTGCCCACCTTGCCTCTGTCAGGTTGAATCAGCGAGGGTGGCTGTTGGGAAATAAATAAAAAAAACAATGTTTGGGATTAAGAATACACTGTGGGATTAAGAAAATACTTCAGAAGGAATAACATTACTTAAAAGGCACACACACACACACACACACACACACACACACACACACACACACACACACACACACACACACACTCTCTTACACTCTTTTCTTAAGACATGATTTGGTACTGCTGGTCTAGCTGCTCTGGTGCATTCTTTCCAGTTCAAGTGCAGTTCAGTCCTCTTATCCCCTCACCACTCCCAGGGGTTCGTCCAGAGAGAGACGCATGACATGATTAATAGACAACAGAGGTGGTTGATGGGAAAAAAGCCACAAACACAGCATTAGGAGAAATTATAAAAAGGTAAAAGGTAGAAAGTCAGTACAGGTGAAAAATGGCCCTTATTTAAATCTAATTTGTTTTAAGATGTATCCATTTCATATTTTGGAATACCTTATTTTATTTTTTTATTCTAAGATGGTTTGGTTGAGAGTGGGGATAAAGCAAAAAAAAAAAAGTAAGTCTTTCACTCAATGTAATGTCTGCGCGTGGTGGTTTGGTTAAAGTTGGCAGTCAGGTCTTGGACAGTTCTACAGCATATATGAAAAAAGTTGTATAAAGCCATTTATGGTTGCAGAAGGAGCCGCACAAAATCTGATAAATTGCCTCATGTGCCTCAGCATCGGTTGGGGCTGACTAAAGAAGACTAGAGAAGACTATGAGTTTCAAAATGAAAACAATTGGTGGGTAGCTCTGTAGCCCATTCCATATGTCTGCTTGAAGCTAGCGGCTCAAGGCTACATAATCCGCTACTAGCATATTACATCCAAATCTCTGACGGAGCTGTCAGTGTCGGTTTAGTAGCATTGTGAGCGCCAGGTTTTGTCAAAAAACCATATCTCTGGTTGTGCTAAATCAATTTAGACTATGAGTCTAACAATGATACAGCAATGCTACATATGTGCAGTACTAGGCAATAAAGACATTTGGTTGAGTTTAGAAAGATTGTGATTACAGTTAATAAAAAGGTGAACTGCTGGTCTGTGACATTAGGTGAACTCCATGCAGACATGCTACATGCCCATGCATGACCTAGGTGTGGAATCATCCAATATGGGCTTAATTCCTAAAGATACAGGGCTGGTTTGGAGATTCTCTCTGCTGTTGATATTTGAAAGCTTTGCTGTGTTGTACCTGTCTGTCTGACAATGCCACTGCAGTCTACCTCTATTATAAAAAAATCTGAGTTCATGTTAACTGATCAGTATATTTTTAATGAATCAAGCAACCAATCAATCAACATTTATTTATTTAGCACTTTACAGTAACCAGCAGGTATCCAAAGTGCTTCACATCAGAAAGCAAGAGTAAAAACATATCATACAATAAAAAGAATGAAACATAGAAAAGAAAAGTTTACAAAGAAACAGGAGAGGGAAATTGTCACACCACTAGTAGGTATTAAAAGCCATTCTAAAGGGTTAACATCTCTGACAATCTCGGCCATTTAAGGCCTTGAAAACAAACAATAAAATCTTTAAATTGATTCTAAAAACGCACAGGGATCCAATGTAGTGTGTAGAGAACGGGAGTGATGTGTGCACGTCTAGATGTATTTGTCAAAAAACAACCAGCAGCATTTTGTACAAGTTGAAGACGTGAGATGGAGGTTTGATTCAAACCAAAATAAAGAGTATTACAGTAGTCCAACCTTGAACTAATAAAAGCATAATTGCCTTTTCTAGATTATGCATGTTAAGGAAAGGCTTAACTTTAGCCAGGAGACGAAGCTGGAAAAAGTTGTTGATTGATGTTGCAATCAAAAGTAACCCACAAATTTCTGACAGCTGGCTTAAGGTATGAAGCCAGAGCTCCCAAACTCAAAGCTGAACTGTTTGACCTGCCTAAAGTACTGAAGATGATACACTCAGTTTTAGCTTTGTTCCAGTTAAGAAAGCCACAACTTAATATCATTAATACAACTAAGCAGGCAGTCTAGTGCAACACTGTCATTTGGTTCAGCTGCATAACAATTAAAAGACAGGTTGTGCTTTCCTATATTAGCCCCTAAAGGCAACATATATAAGGGAAACAGGATGGGGCCAAGAATTGAACCCTGGGGTACCCCATAAGAGAGAGGAGCAGTTGACAAGGAGAAGTTACCAATCATGACAGAGAAGCTCCTATTTGCCAAAGGCAATATCATTGTGTACTCTCAGCAGTGCAGTGTCACAGTGCTGTGACGTGATCTAAAACCAGATTGAAATTTTTCAAACACAGACTTATGTTGCAAAAAGGCTTGTAACTGTATAAAAACAACTTTTTCAAAAACAGTTGAAAGAAAAGGCAGTTGAGAGACTGGTCTAAAATTGGATAACACTGTGGGGTCAAGGTGAGGCTTCTTACGTAGGGGCCTCACCACAGCATGTTTAAAGGCAGCTGGGACAGAACCTAAACTAAGACAAGAATTAAAAAATGTAAGTAGACTTGACCCAATGGTGGAATTAAAAAACCTCCTTCACTATCCTGGCGGGAACAATGGCTGTGTCTCAAATTGCGCACTTATGTACTAAATACTAACTATTTGAGTACATAGTGCGTTCACATTGTCAAAGTGCGGTCAAATGCAGTGCACTTAGAGTACCCGGATGGTGCACTCAAAACGGCCAGAAAGTTGAGTGTGGATCAATGGACACTTTCCACACTCAACGGTTGCCATCTTGGCTACGTAGCGGAAGGGGCGGGGCTAACAACAGTTAGACGCGATAGCAATGTAAGTTGAACGTGAGTCTTTTTGCTATACTTATAACATATAAGCCACCTGTATATGTATATTTGGTTACAGTAGCGTACCATGGGCTTTCAGTCAGGGCTTTCTGTTACGACCTCCAACCCCCCCTCCAAAAAACAACCACATCCGCACAGCACTGTGCATTAATCATCTTTAAGCACATCAACACAGTATCACCATCTATACCCAAACAACAGCAATACAAATGTATAAAATACCGCAATAACTTTATACTTAAAAGTATTTAACTTTGTTATCTTTTGTATTACACATTGCATGACTGTTGCAAGCACATAATGTTAGAGCATACAGAATAGAGGAATGGGATCTATTTAAATGTCAGGTCTGTTACCTCTGCTTTCACTATTGTATTGTCATGTATGAAAACCAGTTAGAACAAAAATACAACTTAGAATAAAAGATGTAATGATGTTTTGTCTATTAGGTAAGTTGTAAGGGTGAGGACTGCTGACTGTACCAAAGGTCAGGAAAAAAACAGTTGGTGAGCGAGCCTTTTCGTTTCGCGCCCCAAAGTTATGGAACAGTCTTCCAGTGGATATTAGACTGGCATGTTCAATTGGGGTCTTTAAATCGAAGCTCAAGACTTACTTATTCACTGCTGCGTATGAGTCCTAAATGCTCATTTATCCTTGATCTATTTGTATAGTGTTATTTATTTTTACTGTCTCGATTTTAATTTTAATTTTTTGTACTGTTTGTATTTAATCTGTATTTTTGCTGTAAAGCACTTTGATGGAAAGTGCTCTATAAATAAATGTATTATTATTATTTATTATTATGATGCTTCACAACAACAGTCTTATCTATGGGCCACAAGGATTTCCTCATGAAACCGTTGAGCATTAAAATGAACAGCATTATATTAACATTACTTATTTTTAGAGCAGAAACATAAGTGTGTATATATATAAAATAGTGGTCTGCAAAGAATAGGTATAATTAATGGATTGAAAAGAGTGCAGTAACCAGAACAAATATAACAATACAGTTGTGTGTACTGTTTTCAGCTAATGGGGAGGGGGGAGCATGACGGCACCGTCGCAATCGTCATCCTGACGTGACACGGAGCAAATAAAAACAAAATCACATTTATTTTTGTTAAAGTATCAAAAACAAAGCAGGAATTATTTGCGAAAAACAATAGCAGACTGTAATGCTTTCCTTTGAAATTCACAATTGTACAGAAGAAGAAGGGGTGAAATGTGAACGTCGTTTCCGATAAGTGCACATGGCAGTGCGCGATTTGAGACAACACTCCTCTGTCGAAATTTACGCACTATGCAAGTAAGTACGTAGTGCACGAAGCACTACCTCAGCAAGCAACGTCAGAGAAACTGGCTTAAGGTCCTCAAAAACAGCAGAATGCATAGGATCAGCAGGTACAAACACATTAAAATTAACACTTGGCATATTGCCTGACAGATGCTACTTTGTCAATAAAATAACAGAAACTTCTCACAGATAGTGGTTGAAACCTGTTGCAACAGAGGTGCATGGATTCATGACAGAGTTAATAGTATTAAATAACACTCTAGGTTCATGGCATCTGCTAGCTATGACCGCAGAGAGATGGTGCATTTTCGCCACCTTCACAGCCTTCTGATATGCGGCTAGACTGTCCCTTAATAAACCCAGTGATACATGTAATTTGTTGTTCTTCCACCTTCGTTCAACTTGTCTGCAGTGTTGCCTAAGGGCCCTTGTGGAGTCATTTAGCCAAGGGTCTGCCTTGGGTTTAATAGATTTTGTCCGAACAGGGGCAATAGAGTCTAGGATTTTGATGCTTGTGTAGTGGAACACAGAGAGAATGTCATCTGGATAAGAGGGGGAGACCAGGCCATTCTTGGCATAAACTGTGAGCCCATAAATGCAGAAGCATAAACCAAAAATGAGTTCAAATAACCTCACAAACATGACATCAAATCCATGTTCCAATATCCTTGTTGTAATATGAACCCGCAGTGTTGTCACCATATAAAGAGAGACAATTTGTCAGCATCTCCAGCACAGATATGTATGTTTTTAATAGAGCATATTTCTTCTGAAGCATCATGAAATAATGTTTCCTGTGTATCCTGTCAACAAGCCAACAAACAGGTATAATGGTGGTGGAACAGAAGTTACGGGCAATTTCAATGGCCACCTGTAGATGTTGCACAGTGTTCACACTTGTCACTGTTGTTGCATTATGTGTGTGTATGAATGTGTATGTGACAGAGAGAAAGGGACAGGGGAGACTAAATGTGCCCCTCTAGCCTTTGTAATTATCCACCAATTTTCTCTGCGCCAGTTGCCTTTATCATCCCTTTCAGATCTCACCTAGGGGTCGGAGACTGTCACTCTGTGGCACCTCCATCTCTCAGTGTGCTGGATGAAATGTAGAAGTCCTCCCATTGACCTCTGCCTGCCAGATTCTGCTTTCCTTTCCCCTTGTTTGTTTCCTCGTAACAGGAGACATTTAGAGATAAGGATAATTATCAATCAGCAGTCTCAGCAGCTATTTATGCAGCCACTGAAGAGGAGGCAGTGGATGGGTGTTACTTTCTGACACCGACTGAAGATGGCATGATAGATTGTCTCTTTTTTTGCACGCAGGATGTCTCCTCCACATTTACTTGTTGGAGATTTGACCATTAGGAATAAGCAGAATATTAAGATTGTAGAGTAAATAAACCAATAAACTTGACATTTTGCAGGCAGACCTTTGGGTTAAAGTAATGTCAGTGGCCTTACACTCATCCAGCAAGCCACTTTCATCCCAGCACTCCCTGACACACAAAACAAAATGTGACATTTGGATAAGCAAAACAAGCATATGAGGCAAGAATTAAAAGCATTATCACTGGGTAGAACATAGCTTTCCTTCCCATTATGCAGCTTAGGGTCATATATTAGGAGGCAAACCCACTATAAGCCTTAATTGTCTGGCATCCCTCATTTTAAAATGTCACAACTTTATTGCACACAAAACATTTTCTGTCAGCCAAAGGGGACAGGGCATAATTAGAAAATATGTTCAAGCTCAGGAAAACATGATTGAGCAAGATGCCTCTCTAGGTTTTCAACATCACTTGTTTTTCAAGACTAATTCAGGGAACAATGTCTTTTAAAAACAGCAGTTAATTGCAGGGGTAGCTCATCTAGCTTTTTTCTTTTTCTTTAAAGCTAACATTTTAATAGCCTTGAGGATTTTTCTTAGCTTAAAGTGAGACAAAAAGTGGTTTTCTTGGTAACAGACATTGACAAGCCTATTAAGTCAGCCTTGCTGCATGGTCAACCAAATGGGGCCCAACTGTCCCTATTACAGAGGATTGATTCCTGCTTTGGCTGAGTAAAAAGACCAATTACATTTAATAGTTTGTTGCTGTTGTTTTCAGATCCCAAAGGCAGTGATCCATGCCACATATGAACCACTGACCATCATTTCTCCTATATAGGGTAAAATATAATTCTTAGTCAAATTGTACTTAAATAGCTTAATGCAGATGTCAAGTGATGCTAATATGTGTGTAAAGAGTCTCCTTTTATGAGTTATTCTGACAAAAAAGGGAAAAGTAGTTTGTAGCTATTCATTACGTTTATGCAACAAAATGTCAGCTGATATCTTGAAGGCTTGACAGTTTATGATGCAGTAACACCTAAATGTTTATGTGTCACAATTCTGAAAATTTTGTTTGGTCAGTGTCCTGATGAATCTCCATGATCTTGTAACTTTCTAATACTTGAGGTTTAAGTGGAAGGGATTAATAAACGGTTCACCGTTTTAAGGCAGAAATGACTGTCTTGGCACCGAGACAAGCCAGCAGGGGTTTAGACAGTTTGGATTACAATGGGTAGGTGTAGTCCATGTAGAGAGGCGTTATTACAACTAATGTTAGAGCTATATCTGCCTACTGCATGTCAAGTCAGGGTAACAATAAACCCCTGACAGCAGAATTTTGGATTTTAATTATAGTTTGTTAAAAGAAAGAAGCTATACAACTTTTAGTTATGCCTATATTTAATTACAAAGCCTATAGTGCAACAACTTTGCAATATTTATCTTTGTAATTGCTTGCTTAGATTGCTGTACATCACTTTACGTTTGTGCCAATAAATGCATAAATGAGCTGCTTCTAAATTAGTAAGAAAGACTTTGTTTTTAACTATCCAATTTACCTGAATTGTTTGGGTCTATTCTAAAATGATGCTGTAACCTGTCATACGGCTGCAGCATGTAGATCTCAGTTTTTACATCTGGAACCCCAATTCCCTGTAGATAATCTGTCGAACATTATCTTGCCTATAGTTAGCAGAGCTAATATCAACTGGTGTTGACATTCCCTTCTCTCATTACACTGTTATCACAACCTTGCAACCTTTGAATTAATTAGTTGCTGCAAGTCAATTAGCTTCCTCTGCAAATGCACCCTGCATGTCAAAACACCCTTCAAAGCTCAGAACTCCAAAGAATTTGAAATAATTACTTAGGGGTTCGATCTTGGAAACTTTAATTTGTTCGCAAAATTCTTGGTTTTGCTCACTGTGTGTGGGGCTCACCACAAATGAGAAGTCAAGCATTTACTCTTCGCTGGCATTTAAAAAATATACACACAAAATCAACTACGGTTTAATTACTTGAATCTGTTAGTAATTGTATATTGAGTTCTGTTTTGGCTTATGAAACATGCATATAAGATATATTCTCCTATTTTGATCTGCGTGCATGGGTTTGGAGAAAGCCCCTGCTGTGAACTTGTAGCTTCTCCTGCAGTGAACCTTCTCTCAGAGGACTCTTCAGGTGTCCAGCTGTGTCCTCAGGCACTCATATTAAAGACGGCGCACAGCAATTACCCATTTTTTTCTGCTGCTAATAAAAGATTCAGTAGTCTTCAAGTTTTTTTTAGCAGACCATGCTTTATACATGTAAACAGTGACTTCAAAAACACACTCTATGAGAAGGTTTTACAGAAAGAAACGGCATCATTTATAAATAAAACTGTGTCAAGGACATGTTTCCTTTGTGGTTGACTTTTGTGTTTTTGTACTGTTTTTCATCCCATATGGATGTAATAACACGCTCCAACTGGGTCACTTGTGAAAGTCAGCATCACGAGGTGATTTCACTGCAGTACACTTGTACCCATTGGAATTGGGAGTTGAGTATTGACCTTGTAAGTAATTAGTGAGTAGTTAAAAGTCTCTTTCTAGTTTCAAAATACAAACTGCTAAGAAGCCTGTAGTGATGGGGGGGGGGGTCTGAAGGAAAAACTGTGAAAAATAAATGCACACAGAGAGGTGAAAGTCAAATAATAAAGTCCCAAAAAGAATACAGTTCCTCCCGGATCTTATACGGGCACCGAATGGCTGCTTTGGGTTTCAGGTCATGTTTGCAATGGATTTTTCTGGCTGTTACAGTCACTGAGAACATGCCTCAACTGTCAAGAGCTGGATGAGAAATGGCGCTTTTAGACCTACAACAGCATGAAACAACTATTTATATCACCACTGGTTTCACAGCTGGATTTATGATTCTTTTAACCTGTCTCTCCAAAAGGCAGCGCTGTCTGAAGCCCAGACATTGTAAAAACACATTATACTCTGCTGGAAGTTGGGGATGGGCACAGATAAAAAGTATTTAAACTGCAACAATCTTTATCAGTCTGCTATTATACTGTATATTACAGAATACTCTATTGATAGTGTAACTTGAGTGTGTTCATCATCAGTTGTATAGTATTTTTATGACAGTAATAATTTCTGAAATGCACAGCAACATTATGATTCTCACTACTCTAATGCTTTGTCTCTTTAAGTCACAGAATGTAACTAAGTACATGTACTCAAGTACTGTACTATAGTACACATTTCCGGTACACTACATTCCAGACAGGTGTTATTTGACAGCTATGGCTACTAGTTACTTTACAAATTAAGATTTAAAAGAAAAAACCTATAAAGAGATATAAAATATGATGTTTTGTAAACCACCCAACAGCATACACAATTGAAGCTACAATGATTAGTTGATTAATCTATTAGTCGATTGACAGAAAATGAATTGGCAACTGTTTAGATTTGTCATTTTCTTTGCAAAAATGCCATTTTATTCTTCTGCTTTCAATTGTAATTGTGTTTAATAGTCTTATTTTATTTTTATTTAGTTCAGAAGCAATGTGAAGGTGTCACTGTAGGCACTGAGTAATTGTGATGAACATTTCTCTCTATGTACATAAATCAATGTAAATCAATAGATTAATCAAGGAAATTATATGCAGATAAATCCATATTGAAATAATTATTAGTTGCATAATAGTACTGTATAACAGTCACATGGGGTTTTTTTCTGCATTGAGCACTTTACATTTAATACTTTAATTTTTCCCGATTATACTTACATACGTCAGTGCAGGACTTTGTTTTTGCAAAGTACGGTATTAGTACTTTAAGTAAAGAATCTAAATACTTCCTTTACCACTGGTGTCTTTTCACTGGGCTTTGCACATGATGTCATTAATGTAATATAAGTATATAAGTATACAGTATTTTTGCCTTATGATTATAATCCAGACTTCTCAGTGTAGAAATATAAATCAACATACTATACTAGTGTATTTTTACTCCACTTTCCCCCCCTAATTGCACCTGGTCAACTTATAACTGCACTATAGCTGCATGTCTGGTCTAGTATTATTGTCATTTTGTGCTTTAATGAATTTCTGTAATAATAATGTAAAGCAGTTTGAAAATGCCGCTGTGTTTGAAAGATGCTATACATATAAACTGGTTTTCCCATGCCATACACACATATATTCATCACTTAGAGTAAGGAAAAAGTATTGTGTGGAAAACAGTGGTGGTGGGAGTGACAGACAGTTAAAGGTACTGATACACCTCCCGGTGAAAGCTAAAATAAATCTTGACCTGCTGTCCAGCTGTCAAAACATAAATGCTTATCTTTCTACAGACAAATTCTTTTGCTATGAATCTTAACAATATAGACTTGAAATTCAACTTTTTCGTGTGAGCTAATTCAATATTTGAGTGGTGTGGGGCTTGCCAGTAGACTCGTCTGTGTGAATGCGTTGGTGCATTTTTGTGCAGAGCCATTTCTCGAGCTCGCACCTCATGCTGCTTTTATTGAATATATTGTCATATGAGATTCATATCCATTCCTTTCCCACACTACCAGGTGTCATCTGAATGGATCAGTTTGTATAAACAGCAAATCTTTATCCTGAAATATAGATCAAAACAGAGAGAATGCAAAAGCACAGAGATGAAAAAAATGGCGTGTGAAAGGAGATGGATTTAGTCATGAATTTGAATATATGTGGAGGGAAATGGCACAGGTTAATAACAGGGATAAATCAAATCTTTCTCACAGCTTGGGGCTGTGGCTTGTCGATCCTTCGGTGTCGTTAGTCATCCACTCTCAAAGACCTGACAAAAATACTAAAGCGTAAATAGAGGAGACAGAAATCTTGGGCAGCAGGTCTGACCTTGCTTCCAAAATCCAACAAACAAAATGGCTTAGACTCAAAAGCAGACCAAGCAAAGGAGTTTTGTTTATACCATCGTACCACATTTTTTTAGTTATTTCTGTGGAACAAAATGGGGTCCTCATAATGAATACAATGTATTATGTATGTATTATATGTAAAACACATTTTGGTTTTATTCATGAGAACTTCTAATTTTGTGAGAGAAGACTTTTATCCGCACAAATTCAGAGCAACATTGAAAATGAAACACAAAAAAAAACTGCAGAAAAAACACTGAGGTGTAGCTATATAACTACAATTACATAAATACATCTTTAAATACTGTATGATTTGTTCATGTTCCAAAGTCAGATGCTACCTAGGTCAACACTTGACTCTCCTATTAATTTTGCATGACCAAGGATTCACAGGTAGCAAATTTCACAGCTCATCATTGCAAAGATTGTGTTTCAAGCACGAGTTCTCAGGAAACACAATAGCTCTGAAGAGATGTGATCTCCTCTGGGGTAAAATGAGGTTAATAATGATGAAATGCAGTGGCTTTCTTGTGTCTTGGGGTCAAAGTGGTTAGAATCCACTACAAGAGATTCATAAGCCATCGGGAAAATTGAGTGATTTATGCGGGCATATACAGTAGCCAATACTGAGGACTGTGTGCTGATACCAAAAAAGATTTTGCTGCAACATCCTGGGATGTTGTTATCTATCAGACCTCTGTGTGATTTCTCCCTCTGAACCTTGTGGTGCAGCTATAGCCTGATTTACTGTCAGACAAAACTCAGAGCGGTGACAGTCAAGGTTTCCTTGTTGAGGTTTGCAGTGAGCAGCAGAAAACCTCCCAGTGCTGTATATATCACTGACATGATATATTTTTAGCCAGTATTACCAGTGCTTATTAACAGCCTACAACATATCAAGATGAGATGCCGTCATCTGTGAAATATTAAAAGTACTACTGTAGTGTTGAATGTTAGCTACAACGTATATGAAAACATGTGCAGCAGCTTCACTTGAGCAGTGGAGGCTGTTATGCGTCAGATTTATGTCTAGTCTGCATTGCGAGAGTAAGCTAAACTCCCCAGAATACAGTACATCAATTATCTTGAGCAACATACAGTAATTGCAACAGTACAATAAGGAAAGAGAAGAAGCAGAATGAAAAGATGTGTAGCACCATTCATCATCACAAGAAAACTAAGACAGTGCTATCTAGATAACGAAGCAAACAGCGTGGATTGCATATACGATCTACACCAGCAGGTGTTAATTGACACATTTTTCCCCAGACCTTTAAAAAGTGTACGCGTCTATGAGTTCATTGCACATTGATTGGACATGCAAAGAAGAATGGAGATCAGGAAAAAAAGTGGCACAAACTTTTAACGAGCGAAGAGTGTGGTAAGCTGGAGCTCCAGAATAATGTTTGAGCCATCATGCATCTAAGACAGACTCTCAGTCACACGAACACTGGTATTTACAGTTTCCATAGCAACACATCTTGGATTTGTGTTAAAAATATATAATATAAATAATATTTTTGGGAAGGGGGGTGGGGGGGAACAGATAAAAATAAACAATCATTATTGCTTCAATCAATAAGAACAATTATTTGAAATGTTGAATGTTTAAAAAAAGTCAGTCTTTCGTCACAGAGGGATTTGACAAAGTGGCAAACTTTAAATGGCTTCGCTGGATGTTTTGCATCGCGGCTACACACTATACAGTCAGACTGCATTACATCACAACATATATAGAAATACAATGATGCAGCCTGTATATACAGTACTTTCCAAGAAGTTACCCTCTACTTGTGTGTAGATAGACATATTTTCTTCTAGAGTCCGACTGATACAAACATACCGATACAAATATTTGGTTATTTACAAATCTGATATTCCGATATATCGGCAGATATTTATTTTTTTAAATCCATACATGCCTAACAAAACATAAACAGATTTCCCTACACACTACATTTGTAGTTGTTTGAGTTCTCACTAAAATAATATGATAATGCAGTTTAAAAATAAACTTGTTTTATTGTCACAACAGAACAGAGGAACATAGAAAAAATATTAATGTTCTGATAAATAAAATGTATAAAAATACAAACTTAAGATATGCAACTTAAACAAAAACACAATAACAAAAGATAATCAGTGTTGACAGGGACGTTGTAGAGCTCCCTATGGTGGACAAACTATGCAAACCCAACACTCATAACATGGTTGAAAGGTGTTTCATTTTATTTTATTTTTTAAATATTCACTTATCAGAATCATTTAAATATAAATATAAATCCACATTATAAAAGCCGATAGTTTGGAAAATGCCTAATAATCGGCCCGTCGGTTGGATATATATATATACATAGTACAGGCCAAAGGTTTGGAACCACCTTCTCATTCAATGCGTTTCCTTTATTTTCATGACTATTTACATTGTAGATTCTCACCGAAGGCATCAAAACTATGAATGAACGCATGTGAAATTATGTACTTAACAAAAAATTGTGAAATAACTGAAAACATGTCTTATATTCTAGTTTCTTCAAAGTAGCAACCCTTTGCTCTGATTACTGCTTTGCACACTCTTGGCATTCTCTTGATGAGCTTCAAGAGGTACTCACCTGAAATGGTTTCCCAACAGTCTTGAAGGAGTTCCCAGAGAGGCTTAGCACTTGTTGGCCCTTTTGCCTTCACTTTGCGGTCCAGCTCTCCCCAAACCATCTTGATTGGGTTCAGGTCCGGTGACTGTGGAGGCACAGCACTCCATCACTCTCCTTCTTGGTCAAATAGCCCTTACACAGCCTGGAGGTGTGTTTAGGGTCATTGTCCTGTGGAAAAAAAAAAGGTTGGTCCAACTAAACGCCAACTGGATGGGATGGCATGTCGCTACAGGATGCTGTGGTAGCCATGCAGGTTCAGAATGCCTTCAATTTGGAATAAATCCCCAACACTGTCACCAGCAAAGCACCCCCACACCATCACACCTCCTCCTCTATGCTTCACGGTGGGAACCAGGCATGTAGAATCCATCCGGTCACCTTTTCTCCGTCGCGCAAAGACACGACGGCTGGAACCAAAGATCTCAAACTTGGACTCATCAGACCAAAGCACAGATTTCCACTGGTCTAATGTCCATTCCTTGTGTTTCTTGGGCCAAACAAATCTCTTCTGCTTGTTGCCTTTCCTTAGCAGTGGTTTCCTAGCTGCTATTTGACCATGAAGGCCTGATTCGCGCAGTCTCCTCTTAACAGTTGTTCTAGAGATGTGTCTGCTGCTAGAACTCTGTGTGGTATTCATCTGGTCTCTAATCTATGCTGTTAACTTGCGATTTCTGAAGCTGATGACTCAGATGAAGTTATCCTCAGCAGCAGAGGTGACTCTTGGTCTTCCTTTCCTGGGGCAGGCCTCATGTGACCCAGTTTTGTTGTAGCGCTTGATGGTTTTTGCAACTGCACTTAGGGACACAATCAAAGTTTTCGCAATTTTCGCAATATATGTATATTGGTTGGGCTCCATTTTCTTCAGCAGTAATGTGATTGTTAACAACCATTACCAAGCTAAACTTAGTGTGTGTTGGATCAAGATCACGATTCAATGTCTGAACTTTTAAAATCCCTGTAACACCAGAGCAAGTGGCGGGATACCACAGTTGTGCTGTAACAAAGAGATAATAACTGAGCATTTAATGAAACACATTATCAGTGTAACTTCTACCTGCTTCATCGGTGCATGCTGTGTTTCTTTAGTGCTTTGGCTCAAAGCTGTGATCTCTAAGATGTGTGCTTTGTATAAAGTGTCGTGCAAAAACACACAGATCCGGGCTCGCCAGATGTTCCTCCTGAGAAGCCACTCATTTGTTTGCACATCACAAATAGTCTGTGAAGATTTCCAGCAACTGTCAACATCAGGATTTGAGAATAAATAGATGCTGTTTAAAAGCAACTGCAAAACACTGTTTATGCTCCTACACTTGCTTGACACTTTTTTTTTTAGCTTCATTTTCCTTAACTGAACAGCTTTGGAATCATTGGAGTGGTTATATGACATTTTTCGAGTTGAATGGTGGTTGGTTTGCTCCCCCTAGTGCCTGTGAGTGGAAAAACCACCCTTGCAACTTTCGGCCAGCGAGTCGCCGGACTCAGCGTCACAAAGTATTGCATGATATCAGGTCTCACAATGTAACGAATTGCTACACGGAACTGCATACATAAGGCCATTCAGGATTGTCAGAGGAGCAGAGAGGAAGAGGAAACGACAAACTGACCCAGGGAGGAGTCAGATGCAAGTAAACAGAGGAGCTGCCAAATATATATTCCGAAGCTGTAGGGGGAGCTCTATGAAGAAACCTGTGAGCAAAAAAGCGAGAAAACAGCAAAGAAATTGCCAAAACTGCATAGCGCCCCTTTAACTTCAGGCATCAACTTCCATTCACTTTCCTTCACGCCAACTGTTTTACAATCCATATATTCTTTGTCTACACCCATACTGTATAAAAAAAACTGGTACTACAAGTACAGTATTTCAAAATATATATTTTTATTTTTTATTTTAATGGCTTTGATTCTCATTTCATTTTACGAGCCGACTGCATCACAAACACTACACTACTTTCTTCTGTGAGTTTTAAACACAGACTGTATAAAATAGGTTTTAAAGTGCTGCAATGCTCTCCCTTCAATTCATTGAGGCCTCTCTTTGTTTACAAGCTTGCGGTGATGCGCAATGTGCTATAGATGTCAAAAACAATCTATGTTTGGTACTGCCAATTTGTTTTGTTTTGTCATGGTTTATGTGTGCAATAAACATAACACTTTGTGAGAAAAAAAACCGTGGCAGAGAATCATGATATCAATTCTATGTTAAAAAATCGTGATTCATATTTTTCCCTGAATAGTGCAGGCCTACTATATACTAATCACCATAATAATATTTAGTGAAACTCAGCAACTCATGTATGCAAGTGTGATAATATGCACCTGTGCTAATTGAATTACTTAAAATTGCTAAAATGACAAATTAATAGTTCAGTAACAGACATTTATGCACTTTTCTCTACCCCTATGAGGTTGCCTGGCAACCATCAGAGACTTCAGGACTTTATTGCACCTGACCAAGAAAAAGCCTGCCACATAACCCCTTGTAACACAACAATGTGTAGATTGTACACACCTGATACTCATCAAATAAGATACTGCATGCTAATTAGTGAGCTTTAGCAGTGCTGGTAGGTGGATTGGGTTACCTTTGGACAGTGCCATTCTAGTTATTACACTCTTTCCATTCTGTTTGTGCTAAGCTAAGCACACTCTGGCTGTGTAACTTCATATTTAGCGCACAGACATGACAGTGGTATCATATCAGCAAGAAAGCAAAACAAGCCCCAAAATATCAAACTATTTCTTTGAGTTGACCGTCTTCATGTGGTTCATATTGAAAAATAAATGAAGAATTAAAGTCAACAGGTGCAGTTTTAATCGAAGCTCATATGAGGCAGGAACAAGGAGAGTGACAAAATGTGATGAATTCTATGTGGTGATGTTTGATTAAACAAATGAGACGAATAAGACTGCAAACAAGTTCTTTCTTCTTCAAGCTGCTGTTTCACCTCATGAATATCAATGAGGAGGTGGAAGGGGGTTATTTTATAGTTGAAGATTGAATGCAGGGTCTGTCCCTCTGCCTGATAATGCCCCTGTTTGTCTTCATGTGGCGATGGAGAGATGTTTACGCATACAGCTACAGAGTCCTAGCATCACACCCAGCACCCGACAGACTAAGGGATGAAGAGAGCAAGAGTTATATTCGTAGGCAATGCCGTAGCAGGGGCACATACACACAAAAAACACAGGCGCACATGCAGACAAGAGTGCACGTTAATGCAAGCCACAGTGCGTGGGCCATGCCCTTCTTGTGATGCCAGCTCAGTGGACACACAGCATGCAGGAGTCATCGCTGGCTGCCATGGATAATTACCATAATGAACGAAAAGGCAGAGACACACAGACCCGACTGCAAAAAATAGCCCGCAAGCATTCACAAGAGAACTGACTGTCTTTTTAAAATAAACATGAGGCATGTCTGGTTTGAGGGTAATGTAACACACAAAGATTCCTTCTCAATAATTCTGACATCTTATTGACATTTGGTACATTATTTATGGTCAGCGGTTTAAACTAATGATGATGGAAAAGCTCTAGAATAGAATATATATTGTGAATGCTCAAATTTACAAAACTTGTATCTCTTCTCAAATGCTGAGATATTACCTCTGGGCTCCACAGGACGTGCCTGCAATTGCCTTGCCAAAGCTTTTTTCAAAATGTAAATAATCTTAAAGCTTCACAGATCTTACAGCGTAGTTGAATAATGCATGTTTGAAATTACAGTTGTTCTGATAGTCGCCTCTGTTGTATCAGGGGATACTGTCGCACTCTCTCGCTCCCTGATTGATCGCAGACCGTAATTCCCTCTGTCTAAAAAGTGGGATGTCACAAAGAGGACTCCGATAAGAGATTTCTGCTTTGTCACCCTTTGAAAAAGGTCCCTCTATTTGTGGTCGCACTGCAAGCGCTCCACCAATCCAAGGGTGTAAGGTTTAGGAATAATGTCTTTGGAAAAGACTGAAGAAACCACTCAGAAGAAATACATATTGTTGCTGCAGGGCATTTCCTCACAATTTAACCAATCTGTTTGCCTTATTTACCATAGATTGATCAACCAGACACTTTTCTCCATGTAACTTTTCTCCATGTAAATCAACAACTTCCTGCATAAACAAACCCATAACTTACCACTGAGGGCATATCATGAGCAATTCAAATACGATACAATGGGAGGTTGGCAGCCAACTATAGTTGTATATCTCATAATTATTGTAAGCAGAATAACTAAAAAAGGTCATATTATTGCTTGAAACTAGTCAACGCTGTAAAGTAGTATTGATTCTTGTGTCTGTGTCTGAAATAATTTTCACTTTCATTTACACTTCAAAAGTAAAAGAGTGTATAATTAATTTGGGTCTTCAATATGATTTCTCCTTATATTTATAATTAGCCTAATTGCTTTTCAGCAGCCATGCTTGAAAAGTCTTTCCCCTTGATATTAGCAAACAAATATTTCTAACAAACTGTATTTGCAGTACTGTCTTCCACCTAAAGTTTTGAAAGCAGTTTTATCTTTAGTGCAATTCATACTGAACAGACTTACTAACTTATCAAGTATACTACTTATTAACTATTAGGGGTGCACGATTCAGAAAATATCTCGATTCGATATCGATTTTTAGGCTCAAAATTTGATTCAAAATTGATTTTCGATTCAAAAAGGATTCTCAATTAAAAAAACAATTCACAGTATGTAAATGTAGTAAAGTTTACCATGTGATAGTATACACACCATTACAAAATGAAAAATAAAATATATGATTTGATTTTGAATCTATAGAGCTTGAATTGCAATATGGTCGATTCTTTTTGCACACCCCTACTAAGTATACATTACAATTTTAATTCTATGCATTTGCTACAAAAGGTTGGCACTGACACAGTGGTATGCATCTACAAAAAAATGGTCAATGGTCATATTAATAATGTGCCAATCCTTCAGTGTATAGTTTTGAAACTTTGGGAAATTCATGTGTTACTGTAACTGCAGTACTACAATAATTTGTTGACACTATGTGCAGGACTCCATGATGCCCCTGTGGCCAAAGCAGTGATGAAGATTTGTAATTGTGTTGAAGGCTCTAGAAAGTTTTCCTGCTACTCTGCAGAACAGAAATGAGAGCGCCACAGTACAGACAACAAATTTCTCTGATAGTGGTGGGGTTTTATGACCTGCTGTGTTGTCTTCTGATTATACTCCACTCAGTGGCATGGATGCTTTCCAAAAACTGTATATACCGCTGAGCTACCTACTGTCTGGGGAGAGAGAAACACATGGTCCTTCAATAAAAGATAATAGAAATGACAATAAGATTTACCATCTTCATTCATCTTATTCATTACCATCGTCGAGACACTGGGAAGGAGCCAACCCAGAAGCCTCACTAGCCCACCAGGTCTTGTGAAATTGTGATCTAGTTATGTAAGGCAGCTGCTAATTCATTATATTTAATAGGATGCTACACTGCAGTTGTGCTTCAAGGCTACTACTTATTTAGTCTTTGATAAGAGTTTTAAAGTCTTATGAATTCCTCCTATGTGAATCTTATCCAGCAAAATCGTTCTTCCTTGGAAAAGAAGCTACTGTTTAACTAATATTCCTATTGTATGATAAATCAAATATACTGCATGCTTACACACTAAAACAAAAATAGGTACTTTCATATATTTTGCAAACTGAGCTTATTTCTCTGTCTTAGTGTGTGGTGCCAGAGAGCAATGCCACCACAGTAGCCCTTCTTGTTTCCTACAGCAATCTGCAGCAGTCATAAGAAAATTGGTCTCTGCGGACAAAAGCAATTTTTATGTACTGTAGCTAAAAAAAAGGTGTAGAGTATAGTGAATGGTGTCTGAAAATGCTCCCTCCGTCCAGTATCACCAATGAATGATTACCCCAGCTAGTTGTGACAGAGGCTGGGCTATGGATATGGAGAAAATTAGATATTACAATATTCTTGACCAAATACCTCAATGTCGACATTGTGACGATACTGAAGGGTTGAAAATTGGTGCTTTCACAAAATAATTTCATTTAATTTTGGATAAATTATCATTAATAATGCTAATATAACGACTAAGTGGGTAAAGGCAAATAATAAAACAGCTGGAACAGTCTGGTAAGTTCAGAAAATTACATCACTTTACTGTAAGGCAGCCTTTAAAACCAGGAAAAGACAACACTTGCCATATTACGATATTAGGATATCCAAAATCTAAGATGAGATCTGGTCCCTTATTATGATATCTATATAACATCAATACATTGCCCAGCGCAAGGTGTGAAAGTAGAGCTCTTTACTGGAGCAAGAAGAGCTCGGGGGGGAAGAGGCCAATGATACTGTATCTCGTGATGTTAGCATGGGCGTTTATGTGTGTCATTAAGTGTTTATTCATTATCCTTCTTCAGGGCCCTCTTTTCCATGTGCCAATGAATAAAGAGGGGGGAAGAATTGATTGATTGAAAATGGCTGTCTCGTGCATGCAAATATGTACATCCACATACAGCAAATGACATATAGAACTGACTGAATTTCATACCCCGCCTTCTATATAGCAGAATTAGGCTTCATCACAGCTGAATAAGCATGATGAGAAAAGACAGTGAGAGGCTTTCTAGTAATCACGCATGTCTGGGGAGATTTCTTTCAGGCAGAAAATATGGAGTTAAGAAGAAGGTGAAGTGAGAATAAACGAGGTAGGCAGGAGTTGATGAATTCCAGAAGAGGATGACTGACCACTAATTGAGGGAGAGGCACCCCTGCTGTGTCTCACTGCATGTCACCAAGACAATGGAGGGCAAATTAGGTTTCTTGAAGTCATACGGGAGATATAAGGTGTGATGGAGTATAATGGAGGCAAATGAAATGAGGTGATATAGACTGAAAGATGCAGAGGACACAGCTCCTTAGGGAAGCTTGCAACCACTGGAGTGTGAAAAGTGGTATGAACTTAGGTATTATGAGCCCAGACAAGTCAAACTCTGTGTCCCTAACTTCTTATCATGGGCAGTTGAGATGTCTAATCCAACATTACAGGTAAAGTTTGACACAGAAGCCAATTCCACCCAGTCCACACAATGTCAACAGTGGTGGGTGAGCTATGAGTGTGTGTATGTGTATGTGACGCATATTAAAGTCAAGTCAAGTTAATTTCTATAGCCCCATAGCCCCAAAATGTCTCAGTAGGCATTACAGGTTCAAACAGCAACAGATACTGACCCACGCAAGAACAGAAAGAAAAAGCAAGAAAGGAAAGCAAGAACAAAAAGACAGAAACTTCCCAACTGCCTTGCACAGCAAACCTGTGTGAAAATGGTAATTATTAATAAATGACAACTAGGGGAAATACAAAGTGCAATGCTATAATCCAGCTTTATGATGACAACAGTTAAAATATCAATCAAATGCAGTTAAACCACCAGAAATTCATAGAATTTAGTTCAATAAATAAATATGAAGGTTTGGTTCAATTCAGGCACAACAATGGCATGAACCACCACACCCCCTTGCCCTAATGTTCAAACCAACAATACATTCCATGTCTAGATGCACTTTGGAGCCTGAGCCTACAACTATCAATGATACAGTTGGCTTCCTTGGTATACTAGAATTAACCAGAAAAGAGAACAAAACTCAACGAAAACAAAACTAACAAACAATAAATAAAAACAGCTGCATTGAGTGTTATTAAGCAATATTACAGAAATTAACATAGTCTGACACAAAAAGCAAAATAAAACATCACCAAAGCAGACAAAGACTTCACATTGAATGCAGCACAATAAGGGCTAGCCAATATATTGATATTTTATCGATATTGTGATATGGGACTATATCGTGTTAGATTTTGGATATCGTAATATCATGATATGACATAAGTGTTGTCTTTTACTGGTTTTAAAGGCTGCATTACAGTAAAGTGATGAACCTTTCTAAACTTACCAGACTGTTCAATTTGGCTTTTCATCACTTAGACATTATGTCCACATAACTGATGATTATTTATCTAAAATCCTAGTGTGAAGATATTTTGCTAAAGCACCAATTGTCAACCCTAGCATATCGCCGCAATATCGATATCAAGGTATTTGGTCAAGAATATCGTGATATCTGATTCTCCCTATTGGCCAGCCATAGCCACAATCACACACATGGGCCTACTGTATAAGCAAAGAAGCAACTGTGGTTTTTATAAACACACAGAGGAGTAAAGTGAGTTACAATTATCAGTTTGTTCCACCTGTTTTGCGAGTCTTCTGCCCCATGAGTCCTCCTCAGTCAGGTTCTTCTCAGCTCTTCATTCTCAGAGCATAACGTTAAACAGTCCACTCAGCCGAGCTTGAGTTGAGGCTTTTCAGTCACAAACTGTTGAACGTTAGCTGAAACATACTATTGGAGGAGCAATCATGTGCATGTTAGCATTTAGCATGTTAGCCAAATCCAGAATGCACCAGTTGGTTATGACGTTATCCTAAATCTATTACATTGTGTTTTCTTTCATTTTCTTTTCCAAATATGATTAGAAACGTTTGTACTGTTAACTAACTAGCTACAAGCGCCCGGGTGCGACCACAATGGCTGTATTAAGAGAACGGCGACCGCCCTCCCCTCCTGACAGTCGGTATCTTTTCCCGGAGTGTCAGGTAAGTGTCTCCTCTGTGGTGGTCCGCCCTCCTGTGGCCGCAGGCACACCAGGAACCTTTGCTACGATGCAGTTGCAGATTTATGTTTGATTAGCATGGCTTTTTCATGTGTGTAACGTTATGTAAATGTAGACCAAGAAAACGTAGCTTAAACATTTTAGCTATTATTTTCCAACGCCCGTCTTCAATAAGCCAAAAACCCCTGGATGTATTAAGAGAAACCCAAAACCTATGCCCAAACCAGTGACCAGCCCCGTGCATCAGCTTTTAGTGTCCCCAGGAAACAGTTGTTGTGTGTGCTACTTGCATGAGTTTCTGTATTTGGTGCTATGAGTTGTCAATTTGGTGAAGATGTTTTCTTCATTTGCATGTGTTTTGTTTAGTAAAACAGTTCATGGAAACACAAGCATTTCCAAACCAAGAGAAGAGCAGCAGGAAACCCTGGGAGTAGAATAGACACAACAAGTCTGTGGTGTAATATTACACATTTTTAGACCTTTTCACAGATGTAAACATAAACATCAAGTTGATTTCCTGTTACAGTGTATGTATATGGCATCAACTGCCAGGAAGTTAACAAGGGGTCATGCTGTTGCCTAGCAATGGAATTCCATTGAAAAGGTATATGAATTATATACATGATCTATAATTGTAACAGAAGATTTTGACATCTCCCAGATCCCAAAGTGCTCTGAACAATAGATCCTCTCTGAATAATTCAGAGACGTCAGATGCTGTCAGTGCTCCAACCCCCATTCAACTGTTAGTTGCTGCCATTTGTTTAAGATTTTAGTTAATTTAGTTAATTTCAAGATGTTACGAATGATTGTCCACATGTAGCAGAAGTGCAGCAGCATTTTACAGAGAAATCAACCAAAGACACAAGTATTTAACCATGCTGTAATACTGCAACACAACATTGTTCACTCCTATCACTATCAGCCTGAGCTTTTAACAGATAGAAGGATTTGAACGGTGCCTTCAGGGGACATCACAATTATAATAAAGTCAGTAATAAAGAAAGACAATGAGAGCTAGAAACCCTCAGTAAACACATAGTACCCATCTGTGCTTATTGCTCCAGTGTGTGTGTGTGTGTGTGTGTGTGTGTGTGTGTGTGTTTAAATGCTTAGCAGTAATGGTACACAGCATGTAAAAGGATCAAGTACTGTCATGGTGTAGAGCAGGACAAAGCCATTACAGTAATCAGTCTGTGTTGAGTGGAATTGAAAGAACCAAATATGCAGGCTTTCATGTAAGTGTACCACTAGGATTTAAGAGTCGATTGTGTGATTATCTCTGTCCAAATGATGCCTTTTGCACCAAGTCTACTTGCCATTTTCATCCATTACTTGCTCGCCTTTTCACAACACATTGTGATGTAAAAGGACAATATAATTTGGGTAGGGAGAGACAAAATAAAATCCAATGACTGGTATTAGATAAGAAACATTTGGGTAGGGGTGGCCTCTAGCTCACCCAGTAAGTGTGTTCGCCCCATGTAGTTCTGCGGTGGCCCAGGTTTGAATCTGTGGCCCTTTGCTGCGTGTCATCCCCCATCTCTCGCCCCCTTTAATGTCTATCCACTGTCACTAAAATAAAGGGAAAAGCCCCCCCAAAAAATAATATTTAAAAATAAAACATTAGGGTATGGTCACATTGCAAGTGAAAGTGTTCCAAATCAGACATTGTTTTTCCCTATAATTCCGATCTTAGTTCCAGGCACGTCCGGCTGGAAGGAGGCCTGGGGGACGACCCAGGACTAGGTGGAGGGATTATATCTCCAACCTGGCCTGGGAACGCCTCGGGATTCCCCAGTGGGAGCTGGTTGATGTGGCTCGGGAAAGGGAAGTTTGGGGTCCCCCGCTGGAGCTGCGGGCCCCCGCGACCCGATACCGAATAAGCGGATGAAGATGGATTGATGGATCAACATCTTATGCTTTTTCAGTCACATTTCAATAAACACTGCAAAATGTTCGCACATACCAGTATGTTGTTATGGACTTTTCTGCAGAGTGCTAAGCATATCTCTCGTAAACAGCCATGAGGATTCACAGCTACCAGCATCATTTAGCTGCTGAGAGGCAGTCCATGAACCACTAAACCTACACTAATGGAAACATGGCAAGTGGAATCAGTGTCACATACGGAACACATTCTGTCCGACACACACAGATGAACATGGCTCTTGCTCAGATTTTGGCTGTGGCAGGTGGCAACTGAATTCCCACTTGATTGTCCCTGGTTAGAACTACCATATTAATGAAGTTCAGCTGCAGCTGTGTTTTGGACACAGTGGCGGTTGGTTACACCTGTCTTTTCAATGTGGCTTTTATCATTCAATCTGTGCTCATTAGCCTGATTGCTGCAGCCAGGGAGGAACAACCAGGAAAGCATTTAAAATATGATGGATGTTCAGATGAGTGCGTCTGGGGATAGATCTGTGTAGGACTGCAAACTACTATGACTGAAATGACAATGTAACATAATTGGCTCTATCATTATAGATACATCTAGAAACTCACATTTGACAAACAGCTGTCATTGCCTCATTGTCACTTCCTCAAAATAATTATTGTAATAAATCACAACACTATAGCCTCTCTAGAGAAACACAACTGTCCTCCAGAATCATACTTTATCATACTTTTTTATTTCTTCAAGTGGGTTAATGCACCAAAGGGGTCCACTCTGACCCACATAAATCTGTGCATGATACTTTTTCTTCAAACTTTAAAATGAGAGGTTTATTAGTTTATTTTGAGACATTTAAAGTGTTCCATGTTGCTGAGCTTTTTGACCGGTCCAGTTCTGTATTCAATTATTTGACATACACCAGGATCAAAAGCCCTAATGCATCTTATGCTGCCCTGTGTGTTATGCAAATGCATGTTTTAATGAAGGCACATTGAATAATTCAAGAGTGGTATTTCACATGAAACGCACCGCAGGAACAGATTCATAGAAAAGAATTGCTTTGGAAAAACAAAAATTGACGTTGAAGTATCTCTCCTTTCTGTTTGATATCCAGGGTGGCTCATCACTTGCTCATTAACGTCCACCAACTGAAATAACCCATTTGATTAGTTTGTAAAGCACAGGAAATGCACTCACTTTGTGTCCACTTCTCTCCTTCCGCCACCAGCCTTTTGTACTTTAGTAATACTAAAACCGGTCAAACTCAATTTGTGTTTTTTGGGGGGGTTGTTTGAACAATACCAGAGTTTGAGATTACTGCCTACAAAGAAAAAGAAAAGAAAGCCACACACTCTGCAGCACTTTGTTTTCTGACATTTTTTTTTTTAAAAACCAAGGATTTTGATGCACTAAAAATAACATTACAAAACATCACTGAGGGTGAGCAGGTGGAGTGTTCAAACATCAACAAATGAGAAAGTCATTTTTGATTATGTTTCTTTAGCTTTGTGTTAAGGATGCCATTTTTCACAAGTCTCTGTCGCAGAGATTTTGAGCTGACTTACATATATTGTGGATTGTGGTACTTGCCAAGTTGTTGCTTTGACAGCCCCTGGCTAAGAAAGGAAGGTGAGAATTATTCACCACCCACACAGCACTTACAAGTCTCTTATCTAATCCTCCAGCAGTAGGCTTGATGAAATCCTTAGCTGGATCAAACTTAGACGCATTGACCTAAAAGGGCCCAGACTGCATTCCTTAAAGGAGAATTCCGGCCAATTTTTATGTTAATCTTGATCGCTATAAATATCGCTATAAACATTCGATTGAAAAAATGCCGACCTGAATCGGTGCGGCAACACTGGGTAGCTGCAGCTATGTGTACAAGATTCCACTGAGCTAAAACGGCAGTTAACGGGGCAAGTTTTCAGTTGAAAGTACTCGCATATTTATAGCGAGCAAGATTAACATGAAAATTGGCTGGAATTGTCCTTAAATGACATTCACACCTTGAGTTCTTTTAAATCATCATTCATAAAGCTCCATTTTGTTGATGTGTTGTCATTATCTGAATGACAGCAGAACAGTGCAAGCATCATTTTCACCACCTGTACCCGCTGCCATTCACTTACAGGTAGTAATGAAATGCAGACACAGTACAGCTCAGTGTCCACTTTGTCCTGTGCAGATGTCTCGAAAGCACCCCCTTGGTCCCTGACATAGCCAGGCTGACTTTGTAATCATATTACCGATGCATGTCTCATTAGTTTCTGTCATGGCTGAGTGTCCCTACCTCATCCTGCTCTACTCATACCCTCTTTCTTTCTCTCACACACACACACACACACACACACACACACATACAAATATCCACTCAATTGCTGGCTGGCATTTAAGAGTGTCTAGGCTTGCATCTAAAGCATTTTTACCAGGGAAATAATAGTCCTCTAAAAGGATTCTCTGTATGCAGAATCATCCCATTCCATTTGCATTCTAGTGAGACAAATTAAATTTTAGCAGAAGGTGAGTGTAGCACTATGTTGAGATGACAAAAGAATGAGCAGAAGCGGAAGGAGTACGCCTGAGACTTACATTAGATGGTAGTTCTTCCGGGAGTTACTGTGACAGGGTGAATTTTATTTCAAATATTGATGCATTTAGTTTTTTTAAGTAGAATCAATAGTAGTTACAGGTTAGGAAATGCGACGGCTGTCTGCTTTGGCTTTCATCAGAAAAGTAAGCCCGGGCATTCATCCCACAGCCACTTAAAAAAAATGCAGACAAAGAGTAAAGGCAATTGCAAGGACTATGCAATATAAAACACTGTCATTTAGGTCAAGGTCATGAGCTGTCTTTCTGAGCTGCTTTTCATCATCTGCAATGTTGCTGTAGCAGGTTAAAGAGCCGGCAGCCAAATAACCTTCAATATGCAACCCTTCTTTTCTCCACCCACCCTTAACCTTCTTTTTGTGGTAAAGTGCTCAAATTTTGTCCTTGAGAGTGTTTGCGTGTGTTCCTCTCAATAGCCCCGACAGACTGTTTGTCCCTTCAAGAAATAGGGAGCTGTGATATTGGTTTAACTCTTGATACAGATTCCTCTGCAAATGCATCCCTTTTAAAAGCAGCCAAAGAGAAGGTCCATAGGTCTTCCATTCCAGAAGCATCTCCAGAAACACCTGTCACACTTCCCCTCTCAGTGAACCCAACGGTGTTCATTATTGATGAGATCTGCATGGCCATAGTGGTATCTTCTTCTTTACTGGGTAGCTACAGCGTAAACTCCATCTAGTATCTCGGACCTTGAAAAAAGGTCCGAGATACTAGATACTGCGTGCTACAGTGTCCAGTGTCCTGTCCTTTCAGTGTCTTCAGTTGGTATAAAGTTGATACAACGCTGAGTAGTCACAGCCCATGGTTATTGGACTGAGCTCACAGCATGTGTCAGTATGCTATTAAGTTCCTCCCAGCAGGTAATTTTCAGGGTACTAAATCTCAGCTCTGATCAAAATGACTGGAATGGAGTGAGCTTAAATCTATGAGTTTGTTTGTAAGTGTGCAGCAATAACATGAGCAAAACACGCAAAAAAAAAAAGGCCGTTCCATTTAACATGGATCCAAGTGATGTAAATGTCCCTACCTTTGCTCGTTCTAAAACAGGGCTAATATGACTTCTATGAAAGGGTCACCTGCACGTCCTGGGGGGTTGACGGGAGTAATCTTTTGTTGTTGTTTAGAGGTTTTAACATTCCATGGAGAAAGCAATTTTAAAACGGATGAGGGCGTAATCCCCAACAATACAGGGATTATCTCTTTAAATGACCTTTATCTTGCCATGAGGCATTGAGTGCTTCTCAACTCTACTATCCCAAGTCTGGTTTGATTACGGCTACAATGCCTGGCCTATTTATAATCACCATGCTATACAGCTCAGGGAGACGGTGAATTCAAAATGGAAGATAAGGGCCTCCAATTTATCTTAGATATAGACAAGAAGTCCAGTGACAAAAGTGAGAGAAAGCTGACATGAAGTAAAATAAGCATTTTATAATGGTTTTGTCCTTTAAGAAATGCTCTGACTCTCCCTGCCTTTGAATGCATGATACATTGAAATGTTTCATTCAGTTGTTTATTTTTGGTTTGGAATTTTGGGACAAACAAATATGGCAAATAAGGGGGAAAAATCTTCCTTTTGAACCTCTGAGCTTTTTTAAGTTCCCACCAAATGATGGATGAGCTCATCATCTTTGTTAGTTGGGATTTCTGCCTCATCAAAGGTGCTATAGTTTCCCCTCAGAAATTGTAGGGGAGAGCTGCTTTGTTTTATTAGAGCAATGGGACCTGGCTCCACTTATTTAAACCAAGCAATGGAAAAGAGACTGACTTCAATGTTGACTACTATATATTTAATAGCTGAACTTACTCGTGCGGTTTACTGTGTGAAAGGCTTTTTGTGTTCTATATCTTCAATGCAACAACAAAATGCAGTTTGGTTGTGCTATAGACCAAATGTCCCCTAACTTAAATATGAAATACAATATGCTATGTGGTTAAACATCAAACTGGATCCCTTTGGTTGTCAATAATCGTCTGTTTTTAAAGAGGGCTTTGTATTTTAAAAGAGCCTAGTAGTGAATCTTTAAACCTTGATAGCCAATGAAACATGTATTACTTTGTAGCTGGCATCACTGCTGTATTCGGCATTCTCACATCTGTTTAAGTAAGATTGTTGAATTGGACAAATCTCAACTTTACTTTCATCCTTGATGAATATATTTGCAACATTCATTATACATGTGAGGATTCATTGCATGTATTGCAGAGATAATGTTACAATAGTTTTGGGATTTGCAATGTGTTGGACCTTTGAGAATGTCAAGCTTAATTCACATTCTATATTCAGTAGAAGGGGATCTGAACTTAAAAGTAAATATTTTTTTAAATTAGAGAAAAGGAACAGCAAATAGAAACTGATGAATCATTGTACCAAGTTTAAATAAAAAAGTACCCAACATTAATAATTTCCAGATAATAAATAGCCCAGCTGCCTGATCATTTTAAAGGAATGTAGAGTGATTCATATCCAGCAGAATGAAGGCACATGATTAAAGAAGTCCAAAACAGTATGACAAACTGCTTTAGTTCCAAAACATCCTCTTCATTACTGGGGCTTTAAAGTGAACGCTCACCAATTTTGAGTTTTGATAAGTTGCTAAAATAAATGTATTCATATTTCCACTCCAGAGATAAATGCAATATATTTATCACTTTAACCGTCTTGCTAAACAACATATATATCCTTGATGTAATTCCCCCAACTAACCAGGGGCATGGTTGGTTGGGTGAATTGCAGCAAAGGAATTTGATTCTTAAATTAGTTCTTGTGTTAATGTTGCTATTTGTTTTTGTTAATGTTCTTATCTTTACGTTGTTGTCTCCTTTTACCTTTTGGTAAAATTATATAAAATCTATCTTAAGCATTTTGATAATAAACAAACTTATCAACTTTCACATATTTGCATCAACATGCTATTAACAAAAGTCAGAAACATATTCATAAATACACAGTAATGGAGAGCAAATGACTAGAATAGATACTGATTCCACTGTGTGTAAAATGAATGAACACAGGCTGTACATGCATATGTATTTGTACTGAATGTGTCTCAACCACTGTGTAAAAAACAACAACAACTGTACTGGTCATTTTCATTGTTCAATATACACAGCTTAAGATCATGGCTTATAGATACAAAAAACACTTTTTATTAATAAAATCTTGAAAAACTCAAATGATACAGGTCATTCTCTTACAGTATGTACAAAGAAAGGAGTCCCTGGGCAAAACTTCTGCACGTTTGAGTCATTTTTATTACCCCATATTTGGCTATTCAAGTTATATTTAATGCCAGTGAAGTTAAATTTTAAAAAGTATCTTGAAAAGATTTGAAGCAGACATTTTAACTGGAAGTGGGTTTTATGCAGTTACTGGTCTGGGTCCACTAGTCTCACTAACAGAACCTCTGTGCTTGTGTCCGGAATATTCTCCAATAAATGAACCATCCTCATTGAATTCTCTTCCATCATCAGCATAGTTAACCAGGCTGTCTCTGCTGATGCTGTCTCCCAATGCGTCATTCAGGGAACACGAGCTACTGCCCTTCAGTGGCTTCTCTTCGCTGTCACTGCCATCAACAACAACAGAGAGAGATGGTCAGGGTCAGTGGTGCACTGCATATGTTCACAAGCAACGCTCATGGCACTAAGAGGCTGACACACAAGCACACATACACAATATAACATATAACCACACATAAACACCAGCATATAGAGCCTGTAGCCTATTAAATGATAGCCCACACACACACACACACACACACACACACACACACACACACACACACACACACACACACACACACACACACACACACACACACACACACACACACACACACACACACACACACAAACGCTCCCAGTCACAAAGAGAGTTCTTTTGGTTTCAATACATCACTACGGGTGGTAGGCAGGGGTGGATGCAGCGTCTGCACAGCAAGAAAGGGAGCACAAGGGAGGCGGGGAGGGCTTGCTACAATCACTTCACTAATTGCTAATTGCCAAGGCTTCAAGACCAAAGGCAATTTCAAATCTCTTTAGAACCAGCGATGGAAATTGCCAGAGTGCAGTGAGAAAGAAGACAAGTGGGAGGTTTGTGTGTGTGTGTGTGTGTGTGTGTGTGTGTGTGTGTGTGTGTGTTGGGAGGCGGGGGTTTAGATTGAGAAATGGGAGAAAGGGAGAAAGGCGGAAGAGGTGGAGCATATGCAATCCCAGACAAACAGCCTGTCATTCCTGGTATTCCCGAGGGGCCCACACACGAGGCCGAGCAGATTAGATGCCAATTTAAGGCTGGGCAAGTGGCCAACTCGCAGGTGTCTCACCATAAGATGCAGGGTCACCTCAAAATACTGAGGATATTTTCCCTCCCTGTCCTCTTTTCTAATTCTCCAAACCATCCATGTTTGTTAACACATCTCTCTCTCTCTCTCTCTCTCTCTCTCTCTCTCTCTCTCTCTCTCTCTATCAAGAATTCATAACACAGTGTCTGTGTTCAGAGACAACACTCAGGTGGCTGGTATATGATAGTTCCATTTGAGGCGTACTGTAGTTGACATCTATGTCAAATACAAGCTTAACATTCTAAGAAGCATTTCACAGCAGAGACATGGTTCAAGCTAAGATTACAAATTGCGTCTCCTTCACAGGGATTTTTAATAACCAATCTTATCTATCGGATTTCACGAGGCCCTTTACCATGCAAGCCACATATGGTCCGCATTTCAACTCTTATCAAACCTTCTTTCTCTGACGACTCTCACGCTAAAGATAAGTGGCCGTTATCTAAGACCAGTGGAATGCCATAGCCGCCGCAGCACGCCCACAGTGACTTTGAATACAGTGATAAAATGAAGCTGAGGGCTTTTAAGCCCCAGCTCTCATTCAGGACTTTGGTGAGGATCCAGCTCAGTCTCAGCTGTGGCTGTGAAAAGGCTTTCCTTGAGCCTCACAAACGAGTGAGAGGTAGAGGCACATCGCCAGACAGAAGGTAATTAAATTTGTCTTGCCATTGACCCATGCTGACTTAGTTTGGGGGCAGCACAGAAACGTCAGGTGGAAGGAGGATTTCTTTCCCTCCCCCGTTTTTGCACCTGAAGTTGTATTTATTTTAGTTTAAAGGGGTCTAAAGGAAAACCTCTCTGCTGCTATCTTTCTAATAGCACATGGAAATGAAGATGAGAGCTAAGATGAGAAAAAAGAAGGAGCAGGGATAAAAAATAAATATTACAGATAAACTAGCTGATTGCATCACACTGTTGGCTAACAGCTATGATACCTGCTGTTCTTGCAATGGACAGAGGGGCAAGGCGGCAGGGGTCTGTCTTCACAGAGAAATAATTTGAAGCATAATTACCACTTGTCAGCTCCCCAGACACGTGACATACCAGTGGGTGGTCTATTGCCGTGAGAGATTCAAAGAGCACAAAATAGCCCTAAATGCAACTCATAAGCCAAGAGAACAACATCATAGTAAGGCTAAGGGCATGTTGCTGGCACAGTATTCAGAACAGCCTTATGAAACCAACAATGCGAGGCATCCTAAGCAGGTTGCAGCCAAACATCTGAGTCAGCTTACAAACTTATATTAGCATACGTACATCTTCTTACCAGAGCTACAATCAAAAGCATAGTGATTAATTCGGACATCAGTGTTATACCTCACAGAAATACTTAAAGTGTGTTTGAAAGCCACTTCAGCAGCGGCTCGGCAATTATTGAGTTATTGGTATCGATCAACACCCTCTCCATTAACAAAAACATAGTCATTTCAATTTACGGAACGGTAAAAACGTCCTTATTACATCTTTAAGCTATACAACGTATAAACAGGGCTGCATTTTTTTCTGTTCAACAGAATTATAGTCTTGGAAAGAATCACAGGAACGCAATTGGCAGCAACCACACATTTGTGAGTAATCATGTTCTAAATAATATGATGACGAGCAGAATCAAAGCGGACAGAAGAGGCTATTTTAGGGGATTTCGGTTGCGTGTGCACCAACAAACACGCCACTGTCACACAGTTGCTGCAGTGCTGTCAAGCAAAATAGGATTCAGCCGGTCTCCCTAAACTGTCACTGTAGCAGCATAACAATGCAAACAATGGGAATTCAACAGCTATTATAAAGTACAACAGCTGTCTGCTTCGGGTTTTAAGGCTCCATTTTTCCACCCATTTGCCATGCTTACTTTGTACCCATTTCATTGAATGTAAGACACATTAGAGGTGCTTAAAACATAACCTTAATAGGTTTAGTTGGCAGCTGATATAAAAGCTTAAAATGTTTAATGGCATTACAACTGTTGTCTAAGAAATGTATTACTAAGTGCAGTCACACTTCCTTCAATCTTTTTGCTCAGTCCTACCATTCACTTCAAGCAAAGCCCATGCAACTGCTGAAATTACAAGTTTACTGTTTTGGTGAAAGCTTCAGCACTCCAGCAAACACAACATGGACAACAAAGTTTGTAAGTTAACGCAACTTACAGGTCAAAGTTCACCCTTGGTCAGTTTTGACCTACGAATTGGTTGCATGGTTGGCCATTAGCCTGTTTTGTACAATATTACTGTATTGGCCTATGTTATTCTGTAATATTGTTACAGGTGTTAAAGCTTTAGTGCTTAGTTTCTGTCTCCCTCATGAGGAATTTTAAATAATGACAACAACTCTGCCGTTTCATCCACATGACACAAGCCTTCTGTGATCGTGCACCACCCCCACCCCTCCTCCACGCAGTTGCTTGTAGCCAAGGAGGACACGGAGGATTAAAAAAAAAAAAAACATGATGCACTTGAGTTTCTGCGCTCAAAAGTTGCCGGACAACACCAATTTCTGAATTTATCCATATTGAGAAATACAAAGAGTTGTGTAGAGTGGATAGTCTTAATTAGCTTTGTTTCAACTCCTTTGGCAATGGCTTGAATGTAACGGGCGTTCATTATTATAAAAAAAGTTACGTACTAAAGTTTTAAGTGGGGGTTGTATAATTATAATTATATTTGTATAATACAGCACTAGACAATTACATTTGTTATGTTTTGTGATGGATGTGTATGTCTGCCTGTCCTAAACATCAAACATTATTTTAAAATGCTAAAAATACTAACAGCCAGAGAAAATCATTTTGACTGCTTCCAAGAGCCTGAGAGTGTGAGTGTGTGTGTGTGTGTGTGTGTGTGTGTGTGTGTGTGTGTGTTTGTGTGTATTATGCTTTAATTTTCACGTTTCACTTTTATAAACGTATGCAAGCATTGTGTGTTTAATTAGTTAAGTTTATAATATATCTGACATAATGTGTGCATACAGCACCATGTATTGGCTTTCTTTCTTTTGGTTTTCTCTTGCCTCGGAAGGTAATGTAAGTAGTGTCCTGTGGGCCTATATTCATTCATTCATTCATATATGTAGTATATGTACTACATAGCAGACGCACACACAGTAACACACAAAATAAGTTAAAGCCAAGCTGTCTCACACACACTCTGTATCTGACAACTAAATAAAAGCACATATTTCCGACTAAAGGGGAACAAAGCACATTATTTTGTTCCCCACTACTCCTAACTACACCGTGTGATTACCTAGCCCATTAAATGATGAGAACAGTGGCTTCTAGGCTGATCCTGGTAAAGCCCATGAATGCATGGTTTGCTTTTGGGATGGGAGAGAAAAACATTACTGTGGCACATGACAAATGAGTTTCTCAGTCAGAATATATTTAACATAGGGTTGTTAGATTAATATTGCTCCAACGCAATGCATTTCAAGGAGACAAAAAAAAACGTTATTTCCTTAGCACACTTTGGTACTGTAGCTCTCCTCTGCAAAGCAGGAGTACAGCTCACCTGTATTCACAGAAGGTGTCATCATTCATCCCTTGTGACTCTACGTCAGGATGGAGGTCCTCCTTCGCTTTCACTGCAGGGGGAGCAGGACAGACATTTTAGCAGCAGTGTTTCACTTTTACTTTTCCACTTTCATCCATGGATGTAATTACAAATTGTGTGTGGCAGGATCGTGTCTTTAACATTTCCAAAGGGAAAAAAGTCAAACAGCAGCATCCGCCTTTGTTAGTTTTAATCAACCTCAGTGATTTTTGTTAGACGATACTGGGAAACAGGATCAATTGTAAACTCAACATTAATGCATAGATGTACAGGAGTAAATGATCTGAAATATTACTCGTAGTATTATGTATATAAGAGTTGACATATAAAAGTAAGAACTGAAAAGATTTTGAGACCAAGTAAATATAAATGTGTCAAGTCTACACACTGAAAGCATCACTTCTGTCTGCCCAAAGTGCTACACAGCAACTCTTTCTGTAAATATGCCTTAAAAAATACCAGTTGCTTTCAAGAGAGACAAAAGAAGGGTTCCATGAGAAGAGTTGTATGAGCAAAGGAGGGAATCCAAAGAAGCTGATGAAATATTCAGTGCTTCATGTCAAAAGCTACTGCAGGCAAAAAGGTGGAGTGGTGGGGAGAAGAAATGAAAGCAGGTTGAGAGGAGAGAAACTGAGTGGGGAGACACATCACAGGTAGGTACCAATGTGAGAATGAATTTGGCTCTGATACAAGACAGCACAAAGGTGCAGGGGAAGGTCTGCACAGGTGAAGGGTGGGGAGGTGTTGAACAAAGCCAGTTGGTTCCCACTCGTCTGGCTTGACCAGGTATGTAATCAGAGGTACAGGGCAAAACTAACAGGGTCAAGCAATGTTTTTGACAATGCAGTAAGCCTACGGTAGCTGCATGTGTCTTGTGGACAGTTCATTTGGGGTTAATGATGTGGGGCTTGGCAGGGTTAGCATGCATCATTGCCCAACATGCATGCATAATGCATTTCCAAACAGGTTTGATGGGGTGTTGGGGGGTGGTCAGGGTTGAGGCCCGTTGTACATTTTCATTCTTTTAGGAAGTCAACCAAAATTATATCAAAAGTCAAATCAAAGCGTTGTCCTGTAAAACTGGTGATGTTTAAAGATTTTAGAGATAAGTAAAAAAATGTTATAACCAAATCGGACTGATACTGGCTACATGTATACATGTCAAGAGTTGAATTTTGGTTCGCTTCCTGAAGTTAGACGACAAGGGGACCCAATCCTGGTCAAAGACTAACTGACCTTTTTCCATGGAGAACATGTCTTGTCGCTGGGTCGGCGGCGGCGTACCTGCATACTTGCCACCTTTGTTTCTCCGCACAAAGCAGGCTGTGAGTGTGACAAGGGTGAGGAGCGCCACAGCACACATGGTCCCAATGAACCAGCCCTGGGTCGAAAAGTCGCTCCGCTGACCTGCTGCGCCTGCGAACAAAATCAGCAAAAAGACACACACGCTGGTCTATTTGATTATGATAGTCCCCTCAAGCACTTCTCATACAACTTTATCTTTGACTGGAAACAGAAAAACATGATGGATTCTAGGATGTTCTCATGTCACATTTGACTCCCATTACCTTCAGCTAAATCACTTCTGAAAGAATATTAGATAGGAAAAAATAAATGATGTAAGAAAAGAAAAGAAACACATTTACCACAGTCAATATCAATTTTTCAATGATATGCTTGTCTTGATATGGCAGGTCAGAGCTCAAATCACTAAACTCTATTGACTGTGCTGCCATTCTCTTCTCTCACCTTTGACTTGTGTCTCGATAACATCTTCAAAAATGCTAGCGTTATCGAGCAGCCTCTTGGCCATGAGGCGCACGGTATACACTGTCCCAGGTTTGAGCCCATCAATTACGTGGAAACTTTGAGAAGTGTTTACAGCCTCTGAAATCCGCCAGTTACCATCACCTACACAGCCAAGCACAAGGAGTGCACAAGCAGCAAGTCTGTATTAGCATTCATGCGATCAAAAAAGATAGGATGAGCTATTGCCAATTCATAAATAGTTCTTAAGTTATGAAATGTATTTGTAGTACAAATTAAAACTTTAAATACATCTGCATACATTTTGAAGCAGTCATGGGAAATGATGGAAGTAGTCATGTAGACGCTAGGCTTATAATATAATTTTAGTTGTTTATATAAAAGCTTCTCAGTTGTACATACAGCACAGATGATGCAAACTAAAATTCCTATCTAATGTTTAGCAAGACAGGGACAGGAAAAGTAGCTTACGGTTATTCATATAAGCCACATAAAGCTCAGAGTCCTGCTGCTCTTCTCTGGCAGTCCAGCTGATTTTGGCAAAGGTGTCACTTACATAAGAGCTTATGTTCAACAGGGCTGGAACTGTCAAGGAGAGAAGAAATAGGAGGAAAATAAGGAGGAGAGGAAAACACAGAGGCACACAGAAAAGGAGAAAGAAGGCAAGAAAAGAGGATTAGAAAAATAGGTTCCCCTGCAGTTTGAGAACAGTGCTGCTAGCAGAAATCCTTCAAGATGACAGTTCAAAAGGGAATGCTGGGCCCCAGACTTAATTGAGCGGAGCTGGATTTTGGCTCATAAAGGGTAGATATAGAGATTGTGGGCGGGAGTGACATATAGTCTTCACTCTTTCTTAAGCAAAGCAGGCATTTCCTGACGCCTCCCCCACCATGAGCGAATATCAGAAAATAATGAAACGACTCCATGTCTCCAATCCCATTGTTAGTATAAAGTTGAAGGTACTTCAAGATGAGATCACAGGGATATAATTTGATGTACATGTGTGAATGTGAGCTATATACCTAAAGAAGGATGAGTAGAATTTCCTGCGATAGAGCTGGGAAAAGAGAGAGAGCAGTTGAGGCCTGAAATGAAAGAGAAGCCTCAGATGTTAGATTCCTGTTGCAATGCTGTCGGGTCTAATACTTTAGAGTGTGCAACAAGCGAGCACTATAGACTACATGAATGCAGGATTGTTAGAGCAACTGGGAAAAGTTGATAAATGGAAATAACTGTGCAAGAACAGTGCAACTGAGAGCAAACACAGCGTAACTGCACGCACAAGGGTTCGGGTCTACATAACTAATTGGAATTACAAATTTTAATTTCAATTGTCACATCATGACAACTCTGTACAACTACATGTATAATGGACAAACCTTTCTGATGCTACAGCCAGATACAGCAACACACCTACAACAATGTCTATCTCTACTACTATTTCTAAGTTAGCGAGCTGCAGAAGGCAGTGATACATACTGCTCTGAATAGGGGCCACAGCTGGAGTTGGGGACAAATCTTCAGAGGAATAAAAAGAAAATGAAATACAGCAGCCGATTACAGATATATGGAAAGCCAGCTTTAAGGTTTATAGACCTGGCACACACACACACACACACACACACACACACACACACACACACACACACACACACACACACACACACACACACACACACACACACACACACACACACACACACACACACACACACGTATATTGTCCCATATTTATTTCATTGTTATTCCAAAAATATTGATTACAGCAGTTCTAAATTAATTTCTTGCATACTGACAGTATAATACAATTCTAACGTGCGGTGTATAGTATTTATAAGCACTACAACACATGAAGACAAGTGATTTTTAAATAACTATTGATTTTGGGTTATTATTATTTGTCACAGTTAGATTTCTTTTTTGTTTTCACAATGTTCGAGTCTTATGAAACGGACTTGGTATATCCACACTGCTGTACACTGACGGACTATTCTGCTCTGACTGCTGAATCCTGAACTGTCTACAGTGAAGATCAATCAGCTCTTGGCTATTATGTTTCAAACTAAACTAACATTAAGTTCAAGCCATACATGTAAGCTATGTCAGCGATAACAACAGGGGTGTTCATATGCTGCGCCAGGAAGCAAATAATTTAATCTCTGGAGGAGCTTGTTATTTTTGTGTGACTTAAGAGGTATATGCTCCTCTGTGCTTTTTGTCATGTTTGCAGTCCGCTTTATCTCTTTTGCTTTATCTCATGAGAACTGATGGAGAAAAATAGATATTTGTTCTCTGTCTGCCACATTCTTCTGTTATGGCTATTTGCTGCTCTCTATCAGTTTTCCCTGCTTTCTCACAAATGCTTCACACCATCCTTCTGTGTTTTTTTATTCCTGTCTCTCACTTCAGCAACTCTCTTTTCATTACAAGCCTTTCAAACATAGACACAAGGACACACATCTGCTGATACCTCTATGGCTGTTTTTTGTTCTGGTGTGTCACTATTTTTGTCCACACAATGTTAATGCTACTGTTGTAAATGGCGATAAGCATTAAAAGCTTATTCAGTCACAAAGGTGAAATCTAAAAGAAGCACTTCATAGACTGGGCCCACTTACTCACATGCATTTATTTTTTTTCAGTGTCACTCCATCACTCCCCATCAAGGACTCTAAATCATTGTGCCCCTGCTCCGTGTAATTGGCATCCATAAATCTGCTCTGCTGCATTGTGACTAGCATGCCCTGAGGATGGCGCTCTGAAACAGAACCATTTTATCTCCCCACCGAGCCTCAGCCACATTTACAAACAATGCATCTAATGGCTCTCAAGCTGGACATCCACAAGATGCAGAGCCTCTCAAAGGAAATATAAAACCTGAGATGAATGAATAATTTTTATTAAAACATTTAGAGATAGTGGAAAGATATTTGTCTCATGCATTCATATTTTATTGCTTGCCAAGTAATGGATGGTGACGTTATCCAGGAACTTTGAACTGTTGGGAAAATCTAGCACAAATGTTCACCGTTTATAGTGAGGGCTGAAATAAATACCTGCCAAAAACAGCTAAACTTAACATTGTTAGGTAATGTTTTCAATGTATTAGCCATGTTGTCTGAATTAAGTGTTAAAAAACTAAAACAGACAGAATCTGCATTGCTTTGATTTATGAAAGACACAAATTCATGTTACAATGTGTGTAGAAATTGAACATTGCTGGCTTTGACATCCCCTAGTGGCAGAATGCATATGCTGACAGCAAGACATACAGCAAACTGCACCAATTTGGATCAGGATTGTCTTATCCTTCAACAAACATAAAAGAAGAAGAAAACCCATTAGAACCAGTCATGTTTTAACAAATAGGGATTGGCATGTAGTGTCTTAAAGCTGACAGTGTATCTTTTTACTGTTCAGAATAGGATCAGAGATGCTCAAGCAGAGGTTTTGTTCTCTGAACTTATCAGCTCATTAATTCTCTCAGCGAGACCAAGTCTGTGACTGAAATGGATAACACCCTGAACAACAACAACCTGATAAACACTCAAGGTCATTAAAAGGGCTGTGTGACAGAACATCGCCATGATTGATCAATTCTATTTGTGTACTAAAGAGATTGTGTAGAGCCACCGACAGGAAACGCATAAAAGCTAAACTGGAGGTCCATGGTCATTTATAAAGAGCTCATAACTACTGTATGCACTGAGAGCCTACTTGTCTGAGATAATCAGAGAAAACAGTGGGAGTTCCCCAGAATTGCTCTATATGATGGATCAGACAAACCAGAGCACATAGATACAATGGATCTAAATGTTGAGTTGCACAACACTGGAATTACCGTCAAAAATATCTTTCTGATGTTGTTTTAAATTTGTTTTGTGCATACACCCCTGGGAGATTTTTTACACATCTCGACAGCTATTTGGAAGAAACACTTTTTTTGTTTGGGGAAGCTTCTTTGTTCATGCCTCCTTTAGGTGATTTGCAGATAACACACGCTCATACATTTCAGTAAAGCCAAATGAACAAAATGCCTTTATCTCACTCACATCCACAAACAAAAACTAGATAACAAAGCATGGATCAAAAAACTACTTTTAGGCTTCAATGCAAAAGGGATGCACTTTCCAAGAATTTCTGGTTCCCCAGACCGAATCAGAAGTCATTCTTTAAGCCTGTTTCTTTAAATACAAACAAAACTTTAAATCGCACGTCAGCAGAGTAGCCAAAATAGCATTCTTTCACCTAATCAAGTTTATGTATAAGCCAACATATCAGACATTGTGAGAAATATTGCCAGGATACATGCACTCCTGCATTTACCTCAAGCAGAATATTGCTACTTTTCACTGGTCTTCATTAAAAGGGTATTTAGAGGATAAAAAATATTCACAATTCTGCTATTAGACTTAAAAACAAAAATATTAAGAAGAAGCACAGCACTCCAGTTATAGATGGGCTACACTGGCTCCCGGTATCTTTTAGAAAATGTGATAAAGAGAATCCTCTAGTTTTTATATAAAGATTTAAATGGCTCAGTACCAGCCTAAACTGCAGAATCCCTGTTTTATGCGACTTCAGGTTCACTTGAATCCTCCGCTGCAGGTTTGTTAGATATTCACAGCTACTCTACTGTCATATGGAAACTGGAGATGCACCTTTTTATATGCTAACTGTGGAAAAGCATTCAAAAAGATATTAGGGAAGCAATCTAAGCATTGTAAAGCAACAACTTGAAAGATAATATAGTTATTTCAGTTAGTTCCCTACTCTTTTATTAATCCTGATGTTATGCTGTGCTTATTCCCCTGTGACATTAGTGATGGTACTTTGTGTTTGTTTTTGCTCAACCATTTCCTTGTTTCTATTCTCATTGTCTTATGATTGTAGAGCACTTTTAAGCCTTTTTTGCGTTAAGGGCGCAATTGAAATTATTATTATTATTTATATTATCATTAATTCAAGAAAACTGTTTTATCAAGTAAAAATTAATCGAATGAGGCAGGATTATGTAACAGAGAACTAATCCAAAGATCAATTCTTTACATCAGATGAAAAAAGAAATCTTATTTTATTCAGTGTGGCACGAGATCCAAAAACACTGGTCCTACAATTTCCACAATGCAGTTCAATGAAGTCTTTTCCTTTGACCATCCATTCCATGTAAACATCCAATATTTTAAACTGGAACGTGTTTGTAACACTGCCTTTATATAAAACAAAATGAAGATTCCAAACCCAGGTAACTCTAATGACGTCATCAGGGTTATTTTCTCAGACTTGATAAAGTGTCGTCCAGAGCCACACAACACATTATACAGCGGTTTTTAAAAGCCTGATTAGTACTTCCTGTAACTAATATAAAGTTAATTTATGGTACAATCAATCATTATTATAAATATCTCAGCTTTGTATAAATTATTGCAAACTTTGCAAAAACCACGTCAGTAGTATGTTTCAAAAGGTGGTGGGGCTTTCATACCCAAACCAATGCATATTATATCTTATGAGCCACCTTACCACAACAGAGACACAGATTTCATCCACTCACGTGCATGAGCAACGGTGCTGCTCTCCTGAGCCAGTGCAGGTCCACAACCTGCTCGAGTGCAGGCACTGAGGTGGAAGCGGTAGAGGCTGCCCTCCTCTAAGCCCTGGAGCTGCCATTGGGTGGTGTCAGCCTCAGTGATGTTCTTCTCCTGGGAATCAACCACCTCCAGTGTGGTCTCATTAACTATAGAGGAAGGAGAAAAATGTCAGGTCAGTTTACGAGGCATAAGTAAGCCTGCGCCGGATACACGCAGAAAATGTCATCGCTGGTTCACGTTGTATGTTAATGGAATGCAACTATAATGATGGTCAATGGTTGAGGGAGGGGGGAAGATAGAGAGATGTCATGCTAGCTCATGCAGAAAATTAATGTAGCAGATACGTGTCGTGACAGGTGAGCTGAAGAGGAATACATTATGAAGAAAGGGGTAGAGGAGATGAAAGGAGGAGATAAAGAGCTCAAGAGGACCTGGGGGGGAAAGAGTGGCAAGGGTGAGAAGAGGAGGAGAGAGAGGTAAGAAGAAATACAGGAGAAATGATCAAGGAGAAGCAGAAAAAAACATTGGTGTAAAAAGAAAATATTACAGTATAGGTGGAAAAAACAGTAGGCATACAGAGAGACAAAAGAAAAAGAAATTAAACATAAGTCAGAAGCAGTAAAAAGGAAACCAGAGGAGTAGCAATCACAAGCAGCATACTGTATCACCAAACTTGCATTATAGATCAAAGTACAGTGTGAGCAGACTGAAGAAAGCAACACACTTTTCCTGAAACCTCCCACGTTGATGTCATTAATGTGCCAATGCTGACATGCAGGTGAGAACTTCGGAAAGTTGATGTTTGTTTGCAGCACAGAAAACTGGAAATTTCATGTGTTTGTGAACACCATCAAAAATATTCATTGACTAATTACACAGCACATTCATAACTCAACTGCGAGTTCAGACTGTGTATATACTGTAATATGACATATAAAATGGAATCGTAGAATTAACAGGAAACTAAATTTGAAATATGCTAGAGTTACATGATAAATCAATTCAACAACAAAAAAAACAGACTGCATTGTGTGGGAATATATGTGTTAAGTGTGACATCTGATATGAGAAAAGCAGAAAGAAGAGGGGGACAGAGTGTATTGAAAAGCTGGCCAGACTCCGTGGGTGCTGGTGGAGGCGGCAAAGGGCTGGTTCTGCCTTCACATTTTACACAAAAGATTTCAGAAATGTCAGCCAACAAGACTGTAGGCTTTGAAAACAAGAGAGAGCGTAAAGAAAGCCCCTCACTCTGTTGTTCATCCTAAATGTTCTCCAGCATAAAGGTGGGTTGGTGTTTTGTTGCAAGATAAAATACTTCTGAGTGATAAATACCAAAGAAATTTGACATGGGGTACAAACAGCACTGACTTAAATGATCCTGCAGTCCAGGAGGATACAAGATAAGAAACGCTGAGGAAAACTGTCAAACCACAATGTGAAGAGGCCTACACAATCGGGCAGGTGAGCGTTCAGTGTTAAACAGTGCAACCTAGTGTTTGGTATTATAACAGAGGAGAGGAGAGGAGAGGAGAGGAGAGGAGAGGAGAGGAGAGGAGAGGAGAGGAGAGGAGAGGAGAGGAGAGGAGAGGAGAGGAGAGGAGAGGAGAGGAGAGGAGAGGAGAGGAGAGGAGAGGAGAGGAGAGGAGAGGAGAGGAGAATACAACTAAACAAATACAAACAATTACAAAAAAGTCCCGTGCCTACCATTCAAAACCTGAGCACCAACTCCCCCCCTCCCCCACGGAGCACAACACACCCTCTACAGCCCACACAGTACTAAAACCCACCAAATTGTCCATCAGCAGGTAATAAGAGTGTTCAACCCTGAGCCGGGCTCTGACCAGCCCTTCCAGCATTGGTGCTGGTTCGACACTGCCCACCCCCTGCCCCTTATTTCTACGGGACAGCCAGATGGCCAGTTTTGCCGTAGAAAATAAAAAATTCAACAGGACGTGAACAGCATTCTTAGTCTTAGCATATTGTGGACCAAAAATAAACAACTCCAAAGAAAAGACCACTTCTAAACCCTGAAACCACCTTTTAGTGACCTCCAGCACATCAGTAAGCCGAGGACAACCAACAAACCGATGTGCCAGAGTTTCTACTTCAGAACAAAAACCACACCCCTACCCCAGTTCGGGATCAATGTGCGTCCTGTAGTGGTTTGTAGCTAGGGCCCCATGCACAATCCTCCATTGGAGGTCTGCTGCCCGCTTTTCCACGGGCAGCTTGTACAGGGCTCGCCAACTGTCTTTTGGGGAAACGTCTGGACCAAAAAACTCAGTCCACCTCGACTCCCCTAGCCCAGTCAGAGCCCGCAGGTTCAGCACCTTTACACGGGTGTGATACAGTTCCTTCTTCCCAGCATCCTGGAACTTGCCCAGGTGAGGGGTCGAGAAAGACAGCAGATGGCCCGCTTTCTCCTGCCACCCCCCCACAGATGTTGTAATGTACAGAGAGGGGAAACTGTATTCCCACCCCTCACGCCACTGCTCACAGAGAGACCGAGTCTGAACCAGTGTCCGCTGAGGTCGCTCCAGGGCAGCACAAACCTCATGCACCACCCTGTTGATGAGCCTGATGGATGTGATGTTGCTACTCCTTCTCAGGGCTTCACCAGAGACAGCAGTCATCCTCATCAGGTGACCCAGTTTAGTGCACCCAGCCTCCCTGAGACTGGCCCTCAGACTGGCAGACTGCAAAACCTGAGTCCCTATGAAGTCATTAAAAAACAACGGTTCTTCAAAGAGCCACATCCCCGGAGTTTCTCCTGCAGCCCGCAAACACATCATCACCTGCCACCCCTGCAGGACAGAACTGTAGAACGACGTGAGCCCAGTAAGGTCCATTTTCTCAGTCCTCAAAAGAAAGAGCTGCCTGTCATAGCCCAACTGCCCAGCTCTCCTCAGCAGCAATCGGGCCGTATCAAGCCAGCTGCGTCCACAGTCATACAAAAGTTTCTGGGCAGTCTGGATACGAAAGGAGGCAAGTTTCAATTGAATATCCACCAGCCCCTGGCCCCCTTCAGCAACAGGTAGGTAAAGAACTGCTGCCCGAACCCAGTGCCTCCCCACCAGAAGAAATCCACCAAGGCTCTCTGAATGTCCTCTATCAAGCTTCTTGGTGGTACAATGGCAACCAACTTATGCCAAAGGGTCGAGGCAACCAAGTTATTGGCAACCAAAACTCTTCCCCTATAGGACAGCTGAGGTAGCAACCACCGCCATTTAGACAAACGAGCGCAGATCTTCTCCCTCACTCCCTCCCAGTTTTTCTGTACAAACCCCTTCGTACCCAAAAACACCCCCAAAACTTTGAACCCTTCTTTCCCCCACTCAAGTCCCCCTGGCAGACTGGGCACTACTCTATCCCTCCACTGACCTACTAGCAAACCCTCACTCTTAGCCCAGTTCACCCGTGCAGATGTGGCCCCCTCATAAAAAGGGACAGAGCATCCTGCAAACTCTGAACATCCTCCTGACAGCGAACTAAAACATTGACATCATCGGAATAAGCTGAAACAGTAAGAGGACGCACCATACATAAAGACTCCGGCAGGAAAAGGCCGCTGAGTCGAGCCCTCATCCTGCACCGGAGAGGCTCAATTGCTAAAGTATACAGCTGTATATTGTTGGAAAGTATTGTTTGTATATATAGGGCAACCCTGTCGTATCCCCCTCTGCAAAGGAATGGGCTGACTCAGCCCTGCCCCCGTCTTCAACCAACAATATGCACCATTTTACAATAAACCAACCCAAGACAGAAACCCATCACCAAAACCAAAAGCTTTAAGTGCAGCAAACAAATAGGAGTGATCCACCGCATCAAATGCTTTTTCCTGGTCTAAAGAGATGATACCAACATCAAAATCATACAATTTACACACTTCAAGAACGTCCCGAACACCAAAAATATTGTCCATGATAGACCGATCTGTAACACAATAAGATTGGTCAGAGTGTATGATAAGTTCCAGGACATCCTTCAGTCTGCTAGACAATGCTCTGGAAAGTACTCCGTGCAGAGGAGGGAAACTGGGCGCCAGTTCTTAAGCAAAGTCAGATTGCCTTTTTTGGGCAGCAGAGACAACACTGCTCGTTGACAGGAAACAGGAAGAAACCTTGTCCTAATCCCCTCCATAAAAATGTCATGAAGGTCAGGCCCAATCGTACTCCAGAACTGTTGATAAAAATCTGTGGCGAGACCATCAATCCCCAGTGCCTTTCCTGGGGCCATCTGGTTGACTGCAGCTGTCAGCTCCTCCAGAGTCAGCTCACAATCCAGAGCAGCCTTCTCGTCAGGACTGAGCTAAGAAAGACCCTCCAGGCGCTCCTCGCGACCCTGCATGCTGCACTGTTGGGCCCCAAAGAGGTCAGCATAGAATTCCATTGCATGGTTTCTCATCTCACCAGGACTGGTGATTACTCTGGCTCCTGGAAGCTGAAGGCATGCCATCTGCTTCCTCTGTGCCACCGACCTCTCCAGATCGAAGAAGAAGGCGCTCGGGGCATCCATGTCTCTTAACTGGAGGAAATGACACCTGACCAGTGCACACTTCACCCTCTCATTTAGAAAAGAGCTCAACTCCATCCTACTTTTCTGTAACAACTGCCCTAAAGAAGGGTCAGAGTCTCTATGTAAGACCTCCTCTATATGTCTAATGTTGGCTTCAAGTTCCATCACTGCTGCATTGATCTTAGCAGTGGAATGGGAGGTGTACTGCTGACAAAAAACCCGAACTTGTGCCTTGCCAACATCCCACTACTGCTCCAAAGAAGCAAAATCTGCTTTTCTTCCAGCACACAAAAAATGCTGAAAACTGTCACAGAACTTGCTGTCTCGTAAAACTTTATTATTAAAATGCCAGTAGGACGTAATCCTCTTACCTGGCGAGATGATCAGATCCACACATACACAGTGATGATCCATAAAGCCAACAGGATTTATGCTACTGCGGGCAAGTCTAGAACTAAGGTTCAGTGAAATATAGATCCTATCGAGTCTGGCTGCACACACCCTATTATTAATGACCCTCACCCAAGTGTACTGTCGGGACTGTGGATGATTGACCCTCCAGGTATCTACCAGATCCTGCTGGTTAATAATGCTGTTCAGACTCTGAGCTGAAAGTGGGTGAGGCTCCTTGCCTATCCTGTCCACAGTGAAATCAGGAGTACAGTTAAAATCACAACCAACAATCAGCTGGTCCTGACGGTACGTATTTAGTACATCTTTTAACTATGTGAAAAAAGTCACTCTTTCAGGTTCCTGATTGGGGGCGTAGACATTAACAAACACAGAGCTCTCTATCTCTGCCCTGACAACCAGCAGGCGTCCCTTTACCACCTCAGTGGAAGATATAATGGTAACACCCGCTGCTGTCTTAAACAAAACAGCAACCCCTGCAGTAACATTAGTACCATAGCTAAGAGCATAGAAACCCTCCCACCAAATAGTCCAGTCAGTCTCAACTGCCGGGTCAAAATGGTTCCTGCAAAAACAGCACATCAGTCTCTTTCTGACTAGAAACCTCAGAAACCAAAGCCCTCTTGTGCCTGTCCCTCCCACCATTGATATTAAGATATCCAAAACAAGGAGAGAACAGTATAAAGAAGAATAAAGTTTAGTTGTCATGATCATTAGAAGTGATTAGCCTTTTCAAAGTCCTACTTCCTTTGTCCTTTGTTATGGTTGTAATGTGATTTTTGAGATGATAACGTTTCTTTTTATCCAACAGGTCAAAACCAACCAGTCTTTGCAGAACAGCAACAGACGTGACAAATTTCTCTGTGTCCTGGAAGTAATCCGACACTTTCACAGATCTATTAAATTATTCATTCAGAAAACGATCTATTTCCTCTAATGAATACAAATTAACTTCTCCAATAGAAACAGTATCAGCATCCAACTAATACTCCATTTCCTCACTAGCACATAATGCCTGACTGCTGAAAGGGCCCCCACCCTGCTTATCAGTGGTGATCATCATAGGACCTCCTGGAGTACTGGTGGAGGCTACATCCTCAGTAGTACCTGACTGTGACTGCACGTCAGCACCTACACACTCAGAGTTCCTCCCTACTGGCTCCGGAGCCTGCTGCTGCCCAGACGGGCACTGTACCTCCACGTTGTCTTTGACACCTATCGCTACCGCTTCGCTCTCCCGCAGCACCGCGAGGTTCCGGGCTCAACATCAGCCGACCCCGGACCGCCAGCCGCCGCGGATGGAGTTTCTGGCGCCGCAGCCTCACCATCAGTCGGCGCTTACTTTCTGTGGGGACAAGCAAAACGCTCGTGTCCCACACCCACACACAAAAAACATCTAATCTGCCTAGAGCTGGCATACACCATATAAGACCCGTCACCATGCCTCACTCTGAATGACACTTCCAGCGTCTGTGTGGCTGAGTCCAGGAACATAAACACCTGTCACCTCAGAGACTGCACATGCCACAGTTTAGGATCTTTACATCCTAAAGTCACCGTTTTAAATCCACTGGCAAACGTTCCAAACCTCCTTCTCCAACACTTTGTTGGAGATGAACGGCGGAACACGTGGTGTTCCGCGTGGCGGGAACCGATCAGAGGCGGACTTACCATTAGTCAAGGTGGGCAATTGCCTTAGGCCCCAAGCTACCAAGGGCCCCGTAAAACGCCTCATAACCCTATGGTTCCGATTTGTTGTCTTAATTTTTCATCAATTAATTATATCTCTAAACATTGATACGCTAAAGTGCTATCCGATTGTTTAATTCATGATGAGAAACTCCCCCCAGTCCCCACTACATTGGACTATTCCATTATCCTACTGCGCATCTGCGTGTGTTTGTAACAAACGGCTCAGCATGCTGTAAACTGAAGGCTACAGACGGTTGAAAAATGAAGCGAAGCTACCGAAGTGGTTCTGAAAAAAGGAAGAAGCAGGAAGAAAGCAGAACGTTTTTAGCAAAAGGTAACAACCTTTTTCACGACGGCTACTAACAACACTAACATTAACGTTACTTAAGAGCAGCAAGAAGCCGGTGCTTGCGCCAGCAATGCTAACACTGAGGAGCTACCCACCGACAGCGTCAGCCCAGGTTGCGCTAGCAATGCTAACTCTGATGAAGAGTAGTGTCAGCCCAGGTTGCTCTAGCGATGCTCACACTGATGAAGAGGAGCTACCCACCGACAGCGTCAGCCCAGGTTGCTCTAGCGATGCGGGGGCTACATCCAAGACAACCTTACAGGATCCTTCAAATGGAGATGGTTACGGAACTGCTGCTTTCACTGTCCATGATGATAATTATGGCAATGACGAAGATGGTGACACACATAATACTCAGCAACTAGACCCCGTGAGTAGCAGTCACACTAATCAATGTGTTATGATTGAAGATGATCCAGCACTCTGGCCAAAACAGCTGTCAGACAGAGAGCACATCTTTCGCAGATAAATAAGGACTGAAAAGGGGGAGAACAAGGGTTGTGAAGGGCCCCATGCCTGTGTTTGCCTTAGGCCTCAAAATGACTAAATCCGCCCCTGGAACCGATAACGGGGAGACCTGCACTAAACTGTCTCTGATATAGACGCCGCTCTCAATCAGCTGATGAACAAGCTGCTCATCCTTCATAAACATCACCATTGCTTTGTTCATTCTGGATGCAGAAGATAGCTCGTCATAGCCGACCTGGGGCCTGTTGCACGAAACCAGGAAAAGGGATTAAGCCGGTATATTCAAGTTATCCTGGATGAATTTAGCTTTGACTTGGTTGCACGAAACCAGGTTGAATTAAACCCAGCCAAGTAACCATGGAGATTTATTCTTTGTGGCTAGCCTGGTCCAGAGCAGGCTAACAGCCGGGCTAAGATTAATCCTGGAGTCTCGTGTTAAATCAGCTGCCACTCTGATCCGACATAAACGTGTTTAACAGTTATTCCGTTGTCTTCTGAAGGTGTTCTGCTTTATTTTTATTCAAATGCATTACTTGTCACTATTGTTGTCACGAGTTTGATTTAAACCCTACTATAGCAGTTGTTTAGATGGTTAGAAATGGTTGCACTGGTACCCAGATGCAGAGTGGCAATCGGGAGAGTCAGGACTTTTCCCAGTGGGACGGTAGTGTGTCTGTCTGCCTGGCGTGCGACCGCTGCCCAGTGGCCGCTGCCTGCCAGCAGACCTATGCATCACATCAGTGTCCACTCTCTCTGTAAAAGTCGAGATGAGCAGCGCGGCGAACACCACAATGCTTCTTAAACTTTTTATTTTGGTGATGTCACTTGTCATAAGAATAAAAAAAAAAAACATGAATATTGTTTTACATACAGTATATACTCACAGCGTGTACTGAAGTCACTTACTTCTTCCCTTTCTGATTTTTCTGTATGAACATTAATTGTACAAGGAAGCTTATAGAGACTTGCATATGGTTGTAAAACATGTTCTCGCGTTGTAAATAAGGGTTTGAAATTAAGCCTAGAGTCCTTAGGGTACATTTCCCGAGGAACATTAATTCCCTCTGCTCACTTTTAAGTAAGGGTGTGACGAGATGTCGTTTTACGAGATCTCGCGAGATTAAAACATGACGAGATTTCTCTTCGAGGTGAAAAGTTGTCTCGTGAGGCGATGTGATGTCAGCGTGATGGAGCGTGAAATTACTATTGAAGATCCCCCTGCCACTTTTAAATCATTTGTGTGGCAACATTAACCCTAACCCTATTTTTCTGTTATTTACACATTTATTTTATTTATACTGTTAATTTTTTTATGTTCGGTTTGTGGAAAGGAGTTAGATTTCTCGTGTGGAATTGTACAGGGCAGAAGCCAGTTGGTAGAGTTTATACAAAACATTTTGCAGTGTTTGCACGTCCTTTACTGCATATAATTCATTAAAATAGTAAAAAAAAAAAAAGTTAAATAACATTCATCATTAATAGTTGATTTCAAAATGCACCTAAGTTGTTTTGCATTTTGTGATTTTTCAGTTGAATAAAAAAACTATTTTCCATTCATATATTTCATCGAGGATTTCTTTAAATTTTTTTTAAAAATCTCGTCTCGTCTCGTTCTCGTGAACCCAATCTCGTGATGTGTCTCGTCTCGTGGAGTAAGCGTCTCGTCACACCCCTACTTTTAAGGAAAAGCTAAAAAATAATACATTTTATTTATAATGTGCTTTACATGGTAGGCTACTCAAAACACACTTTAAGGTAAAACCAGCACATTTATCACATGAAAACAGATACAGCAATAAAAGCAACATATGAAACTAGCATATTTAAAGCAATTAAAACACAGTGTAGCCTACAACTTTGTAAAACTGTGGAGTGACTAGTAGGCTAAGTAGATATTTTTACATCCTTACACATTCAGTCGGTCCGCTATAGTCTGTTGGGCTTTTTCTCTCCGTTTGATAACAGCTGCATTTCCCTTTTTGCATATTATCTTCTTCACCTCCTCGTTATTTTCCATTAGAAGCTGCTGCTCATTGGGTGAAACATATGCCGCATGTGTCGTCTCCATCTCTGCATCAGTAAACCTGTGATCGATACCGTG